>VWPU01004584.1:0-452060 GCA_013398955.1 Callaeas wilsoni
GGCGCCGCCTCCTCACAGCGCCCCCAGCGGCGGGTGGCGGCGGCACCGCGGTTGCGACCTCCCGCGTGCACCGCGTCACGTGCGCCCGGGCGACCAATGGCGCAGCGCTTCGTGTAGGAACCGCGGGGGGCCGGACTGCGCGAGCGCCGGGCGCGGGCGGGCGGGAACGGCGGCGGCGCTGCTGCTGAGGGGCGGCGGGGGAGCGGGGCCGGTGCTGAGGTGAGGACGGCGGGGAAGGGCCGCGGCCGCTGGGTGAGGGCTCGGAGAAAGTGGAGGGTTGCTGAAGTGGGTGGAGTGAAGGCGAATGCGGAGGGGTCGGGGAGGTCGGGGGAGCGTTGTGAAGCTTGGGGACAGCGTGGGAAACTGGAGGGGGAGGGGTAGGAGGGGGGAAAGAGAGAGAGCGAGCGACCACTGGGGCTCGGTCCGGGCATTTATTTGGAATTTGGGCCTCTCTGGACCAGGCTGCGGTGGTGTTTCCCAGCCTATCTGCACGGGAGGTGGGACAGCGTCGCTCAGCGTGGCTGTTAGCGGCTGCCGAGCTCTGGCCTGGCCCCGCCCGATGGTGCGGTCCGGCTCCAGCGAGGTCTTCAGGGGTCTGGATAGGCAGGGTGATGCCAGGATAACTCTTTCGTTTCCCTGTGCTCCGGGATAAAATTCAGGAACCTTTTTCTGCATTTGCTTTCGAGTCAGTATAGGAGAGGCCGAGACAAGTACGTGCCCCTAAGTTTGACACATTTGCCTGTAGCTCCTTCAGGACTGGGAGAGTTGCTTACTCATCGGATTAGTCGTGATAGGAGAACCAAGGGAAGACTTTGGTGACTTTATTATTAGTAGTAAATTGTTTGCAGAAATAATTACAGGACGTGAGCATTCCCCAGGTTAATGTATAGCAATTCTGTAATGAGAGCAGTAGCAGAACGCTGGTGCTGCTCTGTTTTCTTTGAGTACGTGAGACTTTGAATATAAGCATTTATCCAAGATTTTTGGTTAATTACTTTCAAAGAAGGATGGAATAGGGTATTTGTGTTGCAAGAAGAAGTAGCTTCTTATTTTCTAAATCTGACATTTTATTCTAGGTACATTATCCTCAAACATCGCTTCATTGTGCAGCTGTTGATAAATGTTGATAAAATAATGGAGAACTGATTGTTATCACCTCTGCAGTACTTTGGATAAACTTTAGACAGTGCACGTCTTATACAAAGGTGACTAGTAGTTGAGATCTGTACCTGCTCACCCAACAGAGTTAAATAGTTAATATGTGGCATAAGGTCTCTTACTTCATTGGCAGATGTACCTAAATAAAGTGCACCTCTTCGTAATTATTAGAACACATTATGGCATGAGCTTAATGTGTAGAGAACTTACTGAGTTCTGGCATGTGGTTTAAGTAGCTACGGTGTATGGCCTGGAAAGTGCAACTTAACCTGTCTCTTTTTGATTGAGAAACCAAAGTGAAGAGACATAAGCAAAAAAAGTATTTAAAAGAGACTTTATTTTGAAAAGGATTGTAAAAATAGTTAGGAATGGCAGGGCTGAAGTAGTTGACAGTAGCAACCCTTAAGATACTGACAGCATATAAAATAGGTGTTTTCTAAAAAGTAAATTGAATAATTGACAGTGTCTAAGTATAAGACTTGCTCTCTCTGATAACCCTATGGAGTTTTAAATGCTGCTTATACTGGAGTTCTATTTGTATTTGGTTTTCATTTACATCTTATTAAATTTTGAGTTTGATTTGTTCAAAGGCAGCATTAAATCTGTGTTTGCTAGTTTAAAAAACAGTGAAACTCAAGTACTGGTTTTTTACTATGCTTTAGAAATCAAGTATAGCAAAGAACTTCATTACAGAACTCCTAATGTAAAGAACTGTAGAAAAAGAAAAATTCAGGTTTATTTTGTTATCAAGAGTAATACAAGTTGAGATGGTTAGCCAGAGCAGAAAACCTGTGACACATAACTTGATGATCTGCTGCTCTCATGAGTTATGAAAGAGGGTTTTGCTCTTAATGGAGGACATGAACTGCTCCTTGTACCTCTTTTCAGCATTCAGTAGTAGAAGCAGGATGGTTGACCTTAAGAGAATGCAGCAGGTGATCATGCAAGCATGATGCAGGTGTGGTTTAATGAAGTATATAACAACAATCTCCTGTGTGAGATGAGCATATAAATCTGCATCTATAAAGCACAAACAGGAAGAAAGCCCCAAAAGTGTGGAAGGATGTACATGTGTGTAGTTCTTAGTGCTCAAGTGGTAAAATTTCAGGTTAGCGAAGTGGTGAGAGAAGATATGTGGGAAAAACTTGTATTAAAAATATGTCTGATATCGTGCATGAAGAATACTGGAAAGACCTGTTCATTTGGTATCTAAGTACACTGATCAAAATACAGTTTGTTTCAACTGCTGCCCCTTAACACTTGATATCATGCAGGCTGCTGGCCAAATAAATGCTTAAGAGGGCATGGGTAGATTAATCTTGCAAGCCTTTTGCTCTTGTCTCACAGCATTCATTTTAGCCCCCTGACTTACCTATTAGAAATGGTATTCTTTTTTCCATGTTTGATTCTTGCATTTTAATTTTCTCTAGAGGGTATTGATTTTCAGGTAAATGCTTAATTTTCTTATGGATCAGATATTCAAAGGTTTTGAATTCTGCCTGACAAATACTGGGTCCCATGCTGGCTAGTAAAACTATTCTAACTTTAATGGTGCTCAGACTGTAAGTTTGTTTAGTCAACTTTCGGGAAAGTAACACCAGTTGTCTCTTAGTTGTTCTTATGTTACATTCAAATCAGTGTAATCTGGTGGGGGGGACACACGTTACATCTGGAATATTCAGGGTCTTGTTGTACATCCTTCTGGTCAGGTGTCAGCCAGCATTCTGTCTTTGAATATTTGCCTTTTTGCACTCTGTGTTTTAAATACAGTATGCACAGGCATATTATCTACTCTCACCTTCTAGTAGGAACAGCTCATCCTGTCCTTTATGAAAATCATGAGATATCATGTGGCTGTGTGGAACTATTTTTTTAAGTCATTTATATATGCCACAGTTTTTCCCCAAGTTCTCACATATTTGTTTCAAAATACATCTTTTTGACAGATACGTTGTTGAAAAAAAATTTACAGCTTTTAATTATTGTCGAAGCTGCTTGTCTTGTAGAAAAGACTTTTTTTTTCCCTTCAGTTCCAACACTGAGGGTTTAATATGTAAACCTTTCTATGCAGTGCTATTTATCAGATGAGTTCTTTGATATCAAAGATATGGTAGGTGTTTTCCTTTATAATGCAATCTGATACGCGGATGAGCTAAGCCAGCCCATTGTTAAATAATGGAAAATGTGCTTTACTGGCTGAACTCTGGAAATTAATGATCTGCACTTTATCATATTCACCTTAGGTTGGTTAAACAAACTGAAGCTGAGCACGAGTGTCTAATAGTCTTGTCTTCCTGCACCTCAGAGTCATCTCTAGGCCAGTTGTGTTTTCAGGCTCCTGTTGTTGCACCAGCTAACCAGTGAATTGGTCTTCCAGTAGAGAGTCAGTTTTTGCAGCCTGTGCTTAATTTAGAGCTGCTGTGTTTATGGTCCTAGAACTCCATGATTAATGCGAAGCTAGTTCAGCTATGATAGTGTGAAATGTTTGATGCAATGAAATGTGCTGTGTATTTATTTCTGCAGCTTTGTATGACAATGATCAGTTAAGTGTAAAAGAAAGATGAACACTAAAGTGTTTTTTACGCATTTGAAATGTGAATTTGCAGTATTTTCACTTACATATTCTGTGAATATGAAAATAACGTGTAAAACAGTGCTTTGTCATTGACTCCTGAAGCATACTGGTCTTCTTCTGCCAGCCTGCAGTTGTAACTAAGTTGTTGTGGAATGTAAAATAACTCGTTCTTCAAGTATATTTCCTTTTCTCTTTAGGAACTGGGGAAATGGCCACTACACAGTCTGTCTTCACGTTTGCTCTCTGCATTTTAATGATAACTGAATTAATACTGGCTACAGAGAGCTATTATGATATCTTAGGAGTTCCAAAAAATGCATCTGACCGCCAGATTAAGAAGGCGTTTCACAAGCTGGCTATGAAATACCACCCAGACAAAAATAAGAGTCCTGGAGCAGAAGCAAAGTTTAGAGAAATTGCTGAAGGTAATACACACTATCTTTTGTCTTAATAATTTGATACATGTCTTATAAATATAACCAAAGTGCATTCTTTTTTTACTGAATAAGAGATATAAAGGAATTTTTTTTCTTTATTCTGCTTATGTGCTGTCAAATGTCCAGCATCAAAATCTGAGTTGTTTCTGTATTCTTGCACATAGGAAGGCCTTTGACACAGTTTATTAATTTCTGCTTATTAGGCTTTTTGGCATGTTCCTCTTCACACAAAAAATACTTGGTAGTAGGACAGCTTTGGCCCTAGGAGGTTAATTGTTATCTGTTTCATAAGATCCAACTCAGGATTACTACCCAGGGCTTCAGGAGGGCCAAGCAGCAACCTTGCAATAACTATGGGGAGATTATAAGAAAACACACAGCAGGGTGCTTCAGTGGTTCACGGTGGGAATACAATAGACAACAGGTGCAAGAGGTTCAGAGTGGCTATAAGGAAAAACTTTTTCACCTTGAGGATAATGATTGGATTTGATGATCTTGGAGATCTTTTCCAGTCTTAACAATTCTGTGATTCTGTTCTACAGGCCAGTGTTAGAACAGATTGCCTAGAGAGGTTGTGCAGTCTCCAACCTTGGGGACTTTTCAGGAATAACTGGTTAAAGCTCTAACTAACCTAGTCTGATTTTGTAAGTGACCCTACTTTGAACAGGAGCTTAGAGATGAGACTGAGGTCACGTCTAACTTGAACTTTCCTGTGATCCTTCGAATATACCACTTAAAAGTATTTTGTGATAAAACAAAATGGTGAAAGTGGATAATCAAGAACAGAAAGACTCGCTGAAAAGTAAGGTATACCCACTTCTATTCCATGTAGGCTCAGGTGTAACATCAGTTTGTGTAGTTCTCCTAACTAAGCTAAATGGGATTTCTGGCTTTTACCTTCTTGTCTAGAGAAGAGTTATTTTGAAAGAAAGGTGGTTAGTAATATAATGAAAGGGTGCAGCAGTCTTGTTAGATACTTACTGCAGTTGTTAGCACCTACTACAGAAGGAAATACGAACTCTAAATCTTGAATTATATAGAATAATCGCAAGTCTTTGACAGGTAAGAAAATGAAAATGAGTTTTTAAAACACTAAGTTATCAAAGTGGGTATATTTTCTATCAGAGTTTCAGCCTCGGAGCACCAGTAGCTGTAGTTCTAAACCAAAGAGTGGAGGGAAATCTGATTTCATTTTGGGTATATTCAGTTACAAAATCTAGGTTAATTGCTGAACTTCTGAAAAATTGAGAATTGGCACATAGTGAAATTCATTTGCTTTATATCCTCGATGTTGTTGCTTGGTTATAACTTGCTGGCTGGCAAGTAACTTTGCAGACCTTGCCCTGTATTTCTGTGACAGGAGTGCAGCAGATCCTTTGTCTTGTTAGGTAGAGCTCCTAACTCATCCTTCTTCCTTCAGGCTTTCTCATCACCACCTTTCATTGTTCTTTTCTTTCAAATCTTAACACTAATATTGGCAGTTAAACTGTATTGTGTTACATGTAACCTGTCCTCATAATATAGCCATGTTTATTATTGTAAATAACTATTTTGAAGCAGCTTATTTTGGTTCAGAGAAAGGTAAATAAACTTTGAGCTTGATTGGGCTTGAACGTTGAATCAATGTCTTGTTTGAAATTTGTTCGGTTCAGGAAGAGTGGGAGAGAAAGCTGCTGTTCTGTGTATTTGTTTATGGTTTTCTTTTTTTCTGTTTTTTTTAAATGGAAATGAACTGTGACTTCTTTTTTTTTTTTTTTTAACATAAATAGCATATGAAACATTATCAGATGAGAATAAACGAAGAGAATATGATCAGTTTGGCCGTCATGGAGGAAAAGGAAGTAATGGAAGCCCGTTCCATCAGTCATTTAATTTCAACTTTGACGATCTGTTCAAAGACTTTGACCTGTTTAGTCAAAACTCGCGGTCAAAAAAGCACTTTGAAAATCACTTCCGAAGTCATCGGGAGGCTCATAATCGGCAAAGACGTTCTTTCCAAGAGTTTTCTTTTGGAGGTGGACTGTTTGATGATGTGTTTGAAAATATGGAAAAAATGTTTTCATTCAGTGACTTTGAAAATGCTCACAGACATGCTGTGCGAACTGATGCCAGGTTTCATGGATCCAGCAAACACTGCAGGACTGTCACTCAGAGACGAGGAAACATGGTTACTACGTATACTGACTGTTCTGGACAATAATGTTTCCTTTCTTCTAAACTTTTCTTCTTTTCTTTTCTCAACATCTTCAAAATCTTTCTTGGTTTTGTGCTAACACAGAAGAAATTCTTTGAACTGTATTTTCTAAAAGACACTTAAACTACTATAAGGAAGTTGTAGATGAAACTAATCAGAGTAGAAACAACATGCTGTTGAGAAGTAAATGTGTCAACAACTACTTAAAATGGGAGAGAAGTAATCTCATGTGACAGAAAAAATTATATATATTTCAGTTTAGTAAACACTTTGCCTAAATTTGAGCACAAGATATATATTTTTCATTTCAGAAATGTAATATAATTTTTTTCATATATGCCAGTTCAGGACTGGTTGAATTACTGGTGTGTGGATTGAAGCAGAGGAGATACTTTAATTTTGATGTGCTGCTTTTTTTTAATCATGTCTTTCCAAGTTTGCACTTGCAGTTTTTACCTGATACATATTTACTGTGCAAATTGCATAATTTACACAAAATAGCAGCAGAAATACAACTTCCGTGGGTCTTTGTTACTGTCTATAGCATTGCAAAAGTATTAGTAAAACCCTTACTTTTTGAAGTTGGAAAATAAAGAGGGAATACGTTAGGATTGTGAGTGATGTAGGAATTAATTTTATTTCTGAATTGGCCTGAAATGATCTTAGGATTTGAATACGCCTTGACTTTAGGGGGTATAGGGATATTCATGTATGTAAGTTTGTGTGCACACAAAGTTTTTGTTTTGGGGTTTTTTTTTCCCCTCCTTCCATAATACAAATATATCTCTAACAAGGTTTGGAAGAGCACACCCAGAACACTCTTGTTCTGTGCTTATTATGTTACCATGTGTGCAATGTACTTTTTATAACTCAGTTATTGAACTGAAATACCCCTCTGAGATCTTAGGAACTTCAGTAAGATAAGCTTGCCTACAGATTCCTAGCGTTCCTGAAAGGGTCTAAGTAAAAGGTACAGTGTTTAGCTTGACAGATTTATTACCTGTCAGCAGGAATTTTTCAACGTTGTGATTTGAAAGGTAAATTCTTAGCCTAACCACAGAATAAAACTGAAAATTACCATCCTTATATTCATCCGATGCCTTGTGGGGCTGGAAACTGCTAATAAGGACAGTACTAATGGGTATTGATTTTAGCACCATGGAAACCCACAACCAGTGTAAATGACTTACAACTAAAAAGGAAGAAAAAACCACCAAAAAATGCCCCACAACAAAACCCTCAAATACTTTAGCTGATGTCAATCAAAAAGTTCTGTTATAACTCTTTTAAGTAGTCATACAGGTTCAGTACGTTAAATTGGCTGTCCCTTTAGAATTGGGAGGTAAGAATTTACCTTTCAGGTTGACTGCATGAGTAAAATAAGCATTTTAACTAGCAGTGTTCTAAATAGGCTTTGAGTTCTTAAAATCTTTATTAAGAGATTTAACCCTTTGCTTCTTGGATGGATACTGAAAGCTGCCTATTTCCTAAGGAACTTTAACCTTCCCCTCAAGAGTACGTATTACTGCTTTAGTTATCATTGCCTAATCCTTGGAATGGATTGTTGCATTGTATTAAGTGCTTTTCCTTTTCCATGTTCTTCTTTATTTATTAATAGACTAATACCTCATATATGGTCTTTATAAAAGCCAGTAATTTGTGCAACATTATCGGAATGTGCAATATTCTAGTAGCAGGAAAAGTGCTGGATGGAGTGTGCTTGTTTTTTCACCCTTTTTCTGTGTAAGTAGATATTTTTGTTTCTTCTGTGTAATTAATATATGATTCAAGCAAAAGTTGTACTTTGTGTAGATTTCTGCATTTATTTTCTTTAACCTACTCCATTAGTCTTGTGCATGAATCAAACTATCTTCCCAATTCATATTATATGGGCATCCAAGTGAACAAATTATTAACATTTTGAATTACTTTCTCTCACAACGATTAAGTATTAAACACAAGAGTATTTGTGAAAGTCCTTTGGTGGTGCAACTCCAGAAGTGGGATGCAAAGGTAAAATATTAATGGCTTTCTTAGTCTAGTGAATATTTTCTTAATTAAAAAAAATTGGAAACAGTAGAATGAGCAGTTCACTTGGGTCCTTTCCCTAACTCTGAATTATAGGATTGAAGGCTATAATGAACACGTGAATTGTAGAAAACACATTTCACCCCAAAAACTCAAGTCATTTAAATGACTGTATAAGTTCACAATCTTTCGAGCTAAACTTTTAGGTGAAAATAAGGGTCCTGGCTGCTTCTAGACTAGTTTCCCCTCTTTAAGAATGCTCCAAACTTAGTACAAAGTGTACTTATTTTCCTGATCTCTTTAAAAAAGTGTAAGTATGAAACAGATAATAAAACCAATAGTCTTGCTAGTTTTTGGCTGATCCACCTTAAAAAGACTTCTGCCTAGTCTATTTTAACTTGTTTTCATATTATTTCTCTTAATTACTTGTCATGGGAAAAACGACAAATGCTTTCCATTATGTTTATGGCTTTGTCCAAGTCACCTTTCTGCTTGTTTTTGTTGTTGATCCAAGGTAAAATCCAAAGGAGAGCTTGTCATGAGTATTGCAGAAACCGGTGTGTGGCTGTCCGTATGGTTTTCTGTGATGGGTTTGCCTTGAACAGACTTCAGCTGGGGAAATTCGGGCAGGCTTTCCTCAGCCAAGAGTCTTCACTTTCATGGCCCTCAGAACACAAGCTTGCAAAACATGTTGTGCTTCTCACTTATTTGGAGCTCTTGCACATTCTTTCCCTATTTATAGTGTTTGCTTCATGGCAGGCTCTCCAGCGGAAGTCCTGGTATAACCTTATGACACCCCTGACTTCAGAGTTTAAGTGCTATCTTGGATCTCTCTTTAAATCTAATGAAAAGACCCAACAAAACCAGTTTTTGTTAGATAAGGGTGAAAAATAAAATCCTGAACAATTTTTTGAAAGTAATTTATGCATCTGTAACTCCAAATGATTTAGTTTTTAAAACTACCAAAAAAGTGGTATTTTCATGTTTGTTTTCTTCCCATTATACTTTTGAAACACAGTATCTAGTGGAGATAAAAGTACCGAAAAGTTAATTAGAGTGCCATTACATTAAACATGTGAAAATTAATGGTGTGATGTGTTTTTTAATTTTTTTTTTTTTTTTTTTTTTTTTTTTTTTTTTTNTTTTTTTTTTTTTTTTTTTTTTTTTTTTTTTTTTTTGCTTCAAGATATAGATGGGAACCCAAATTGAAGTGGTTTATGTGGTGCTTGTGTTTTATGGAACGTTTTGACCCCTGCATTTTCCCTGAATGAGATGATGGGGTTGGCAGGGAGAAGAGTGTGGGACTGAAAAAAATTTTAGTCAATTTTTCCTGATTTGTATTTTTTTGGAAATGTTTGGAACGGCTTGGAGTTTGGGTATTGTGCCTTCAAACAAAGCAGGCAAAAAAGCCTGTGCAGAAGGACTTTCTGAGGAGCAGGGGTTGTAAGAGCTGAAAGCTTCTGCCTGGAAGTGATGGGTCACTGCCTGTGCTCTGCCCTCCTGAGGTGTGTGAGGGCAGTATGGCCAGCACTTGGAGGCCTGCAGTGCCACAGGGAATCACACGTTCTGAAGCCAAGGTCAAGGTGCTGTTGTGCTGATTCACAAGACTGTGCTTGAAAGTTCTTGTTTTCTGGGTCAGATCTTTAAAAGATGGGGGCTACGAAAATGTTGGGATTTGATCTGTCTCATCTGGCCATTTCTCTTTAGAATCACTTTCCTTGGAACCCAAGCAAACCGTCATCCTAATAATGCAAACCTAGTTTTTGAGGACTAAGTGTGTTGGAAACAATGTAAGATCTGCATTATATTTTTATGGTGAGGAGTGTGGGGAGTTTTAAAAATTATTTGTAAATTGAAAACTCATTAGAAGTGTGTGTTGGACTTAAAAGCCATGTGTAGAGTTTTTCGGCTGTGCCATGTATGGGGCTTCTTTCAGAATAAAATGCTGTTCAGAGGATTGTTTGGCTTGGCAGCTGTTGTGGTTGAGCCTGACTGGTCTGCCCTCAGATAGTGATTCACACAGCCGTGCTGCTGGCTTCTGTCCTGTGGGCACCTGTTCCTTCAGGAATGGGCAGAGACCAGCTCTGTAGAGGCCACTTAGCAGTTGTGATTTTCATTGACTGTCAGTCACTCCTGGTATAAGTCTGAATCAATTCTAGGTTATGGTTGTGCATATATGGTTGTGTATTCTTGATTCCAGTTTCTTGTTTTGAAAAGTTTTTCAAAACAAGCTTTTCCAAAATCAAACAAAAAAATAAAATAATAAAAAAAAATACAAAAGCACAACAAAACTGCTTTGAAGTGATGTACTCCAAAGCTTAAGTTTCATTTGGGGCATGTTACCTATTATGCAGTGGTGCGTGATTCTACAGCACCTATTTTACGAACTACAGTAGCACTGAAATGAACATTACTGCTTGTGTTGTTCCTGCTGAGGTTGCACCCGCACCAAAAGGTGTTGTGGAGGTGCTCAGATCCCTAGACGTGGCTGCAGGTTTCTGCCAAGGCTCTGAGACACTAGCTGGAGATGGTAGACTGTCTTGTCCAAGCAGCTGTTCTGGGACGGTCCACCGAGGAATGAATGTGACCCTGGTATTAATACATCTTTTCTGCGTGTTTGCATGGAGGGAGTTGTGCTGGGGGTTGTGTTGACTCGTCTTGCTGGTCTGCTGGGAATCTGGATTGTCTGTTTGTCTAGGCTGGCAAAAACTGGTGCACCTCTCAAAGGCACCCATGACGGGAGAGCGGTGTCTGACACATCTTTGCTCAGCCTGACACCTGATTTCCAGCCGTAGGCAACTGGGAACGGGTGCTGACAATTGCTCAGTGGCGCTGGTGCGGTGGAACTATTGACCACTGTTGATCAATGGTGTTGGTGTCTGGCTCTGTCAATAGCCTGAATCATGAACCTGGCTTAGGTGGGTCTGTAATGTCTCCTATGTTAAGCAGAAGAATTCTGGCCAGCATACATATGGTAGCCAGAAGTGCAAGCAGAGACTGTTGTTGCTTCAGAGAGTTACGCTGATTTAGAGGAAACAGGAAACAGAAGTACAGAATATTGAGTAATACACATCAAGGCACCCTAAAGCTATACCTGTGTTGCTGTCTTGCAAAGATTTTTCTAATTCCACATTGAATGCTCTTGTTAAGCACCACTTCTTACTAAAATTTTATCTAGATATGAGAAAATGAATTTTTAGTGGTTACTTGTTGGATGTTATTGCTGTAATCTGTTCATCTCCCACTGACGTGGAAGTGAATGTGAAATAGGAAGGATGAAGTGAGCTGTCTGGAAGTCGCATTAGAGTTTAACCCATTTTACTTTAGGACTTGGAACTTGCAAGATTTTGAGCCTTCAGTATGCAGGATTTTAGGTCGTAATCTAATGACAAGTTGTGTGTTATGCCCACATGGTAGGAGTAACATACCTGTCTCTTCTGCTGTGCAACAATAGGCACTTTGGGCAACTCAAGTTATAAAGTGGAGCTGAGGTGTCTGTCCTGTGGCAGCGTTTGCCAGACTCCACCTGACTGAAGAAGGGGAATCCATTGCAGCACCATGATTGTTAATGCTGAGCATGCAGAGCTCCAGCTGAGGGAGAAGGTACTCTGCCCAAATTGCATAATGGATCCCAACAATGAATTTGATTCAGTCTTCCTGCTTTAGTATGTAAATTTTTGCATTGAAAGTTGTTTTAAAATAATATGTATCTTCTGGCTGTCAGGCAGCCAATGCCTGCTTGGGTAGGTGGTTCTGCCACCTCTTGGTAGCTCAAACTTGGAGACAGGTGAGAAGGCAGGGCAGAGGGAGGGTTCGGACTGTTGCTGGGAGCAGAGTGCAGATGTTATCACTTGTGTACAAATAAATTAAATGATTACCTGTGCACGTGGAGCATAAAAATAGCTTGCTTCTGCCTGGAGCTGAATGCAGAGCTTGTGGCTTGTTGGTAGAAATGTTATTACTATCATCAACACATACTGTCTTCACCTCTTCTTACACCCTCCTCCCCTCTGTTTTTTTTTCTGCTTTTGATGACTGATGACTCTGCTCCAGTTGCTGTATTTTCCCCATTTGGCAATGGCTATAGTAATGTTTCTATTTGCTTTGCAAGTTCCTGTAATTGACTTTAGTATGTATGTACAGAACGTATTTTGTAAATCCAGTTTCAGTGGGTTTACTTTATTTTTAATAGTGCAACCTAATTTCCTCCTGTCTTTCCCCATATCCTGTTGAGTTAGCTACATATACAGCATGACATCTTGTACTGGTTTTCTGCTTTTATTCTGTCTGTGGGAGGACAAATGATACCTAATCTTGCATAAAGTGAGACAGGTGCTGACAGATGATATCTTATGTAAAATCTGCTGATATAAATTTAACCTACAAATGGTTCTGGAAGAAAATATCCCTGGCAGAATAAGTTGGTCTAGTCAGCACTTTGCATGATAACCTTGAAGCTTAAAGATGAAACAAACCTGAAACCCCACCAAGCAAAACGCAAATCCACTACCTTGGTGAGTGTGAAGATTAACCTGAGTAGGGTAACTATTTTACAAAATTTCTTCTGTGTTGAGGGAAACAGAATTTTTAACACATGATAAATAAATATCTGTAAGACATAATGGCAGGAAGTGGCTGGAGCACTTAGACCTCCACAGGTAGATTTATGCATGCTAAAATAAAAAGATTTATTTCAACTTACCTAATGAAATAACTTAGGGGACTCCATGAAATTGTCAACCAAGTATTACTTACACTTTCTAAGTACTGTTTTGCATCTGCCCAGATTCAAAGTATTTGCATCAGCTTACGTGTCCTTCATTGGCTATGAGAATGCAAGGAGTTATCATGAGTTATTGCTGCTTAGACCCACAATAACTTACTGCATGCTCATAATTCAGTCACACGTTTGAGCCCTGACCTGAGTTACCCATGGTTACATAAATAATCTGAGATAGGGCCATGAGGAGAGGCCAGATTTCTTGACTCCTGACATTGTACTCTTATCATGAAGCTGTTCTGACTATTCAGTCAGATCCTGCCTCCTGAACCAGTGTCAAATTAACAGACTGCTTCAGGTAATGTTTTTGGCTGTGTTGCAAAACATGTCCTTTGTATGAGGTGCTTCTATTGAAACTTGTTTTTTCTGTTGTCATGAAGGTGGATCAGGAACTACCCCTGTTTTACGTTGAAGATAATGCATTTTTTTGATGTGTGGATCTTTAATGAAGAAGACATAGGTACTTATATTCACATCTGTGGATTTACAGTAATTTAATTTCTTTGTGCTAAAAAGAATGTGGATGGGATAAATTGCAAGCGCAAAAAGACGTTTGAAAACGATGGATTGTGCCATAAAGAATGGGTAAGCATGGAGAATGGGCAGTTTGTCATGGAGCATCACAGCTGCCCAATAAGTGGTCTTGATCTTCCAAGGAGAGTGCATTTGAAAGAGGGCATATGACTGCATTATTGCATTTATGTGCTGCAGGAGTCATGTAGATGCACATTATTTATGCCTGTATGTACCATTTCCAGTAGGTGACTGACTGTCACTTCACACTGACTTAAGTACTGTAAAATAACAGCTGTCACACCTCATGAGACCCACAGTCTATTCTAACAGTACCATAAATTTGTTTACTTGCTGTCCATGAGGCCTAAGAACTACAGAAATGCTACATGGCACAGCAGTGCTCCGCTATGAAATAAGCAACCAACCATCTTTAGTGCTTTTTTTTAAGCCATGCAATTCTTTTCAAGGCAAAAAATTACACAAATTAGACTCAGAAAACCTATTAGTCACTTAACACAGTCTAGAAATACCGGCTTGTTTCTGCTGAACATGCCCAAAGGTTTTACTCTATTTCAAGCTGATATGTGCATGCGAGGTGATTCTGACCAGAAAATTGTCAATTTTTTGCTTGTTTTGTTCATTTTTAAAAAATAAATTCTATGACAAGCTGATCTTTCTATAGAGACTGTGTTTCTTCTTGCTGTAACTGTTATAAAGAGCTGCTGTAAGAGGGGAAGAAAGTAACCTCTGAAATTTTATTGAATTAAAAATGTGAAAGAAATCTGTACGGGTGATCTCTTCACACTTAATTATTGTTTAAGTAAATTAGTAATATCAATGAATATTGTTACTTCCAATGAAGCTTGGATGATTGAACAATGAAGTGGCAAGTGGAGATTGAAGTAGATGAATGTAAGGTGATGTTCATGGGGTAAAATGACAATTAGTGAGCCTAGATTTGATGATCACTGTTAGCAAGGACTTGGAGTTGTAGGGCACAGGTCCAGGAAGACATCAGCTCTGGGTCTAGGAGAAATGAGCAAAGCAAACCAGATTTTAGGAAGGAGTAAATAAGGAAGAGAACGTAGTTATGCCACCATATGGTTTACCTAACCCTCGACTCTGGCCAGTTCTGATCCCCTGATCTTCAAGACACAATGTTAAAACTGGAAGGCATTTGGAAAATGGCTGTGGGGATAATTAGATGGAAGAGTTTGCATGTGCGGTTTGACTGAGCAGATTATCCTTCTTCAGCCTTGAGGAGTGGCTATGGGGTGTATGCACAGGCCTTGTCAGTGGTAATGAGGTCATGGATGGGGATTGACTGTTCATAGTCTTTTGGGCTACAAGGACCAGTCAGTTCCAGGAAAATAAAGTAAGCAGTTCTTCATACAAGAGATAGTAGATTTACTGAATTTGCAAAAAAAATAGGATGATGACAGCTATGAGAGAGGTTCAAGTTGAAACTGGGTAAATCTTGGAAGAGTTTTCTGTTGGGTTTAGTAAATATATAAATCTCTTCAAGCTCAGGGATTTCCTGAGCAGAAAATATTTGGAGCTAAGAGGAGTAGAAGGGAACACCAGCAAATGTGCTTACCCTGTGCTTACCCTTCCAAGGGGTTTGCTAATGGAACAGTTGAAGATAGAGTATTAGACTTGAAGGACCTTTGGTTTGAGCTAGTGCACCCATTCCAATGTTTTAAGACTCTTAAAATTCCATACTATATTTAAATTTATTAATCATTTTGTTGGGTTTTTTTGTACTCTCCTTCCAGCTTGTTAGTAAGCCGCCTTCTAGCAAGTGTAATTTTACAGGTGCATTCATGCTCAGCTTGATGTGATGTCCTCTGGCAGATACAGCTGTCTGTCTTCTGTCACTCCTAACTCTCTTTTAGTTCAAAGGTTTTTCAGAACAAATTCTGACTACACGCTTAAGAGTTACTCATTAATGTTATTTAGTAAAAGAAAGGACTTTAGTCTTGTTTTCTTTTTCACCTATATTGGTAATTTCTTATGATGTAAGATACTGTGCCTGGTCTTGTGACAGCTAGATTATAAAATCAATGGATAGCTGCAAGTTGCACAATCTGAATTCTACAGATTATAATTAAAGAGAAAAAATTAAGGAATTAGATCGGGTTAAAAGAAAGGCAAATATATTTAAATAAACACTAGAAGAATTTGAGTTCTATTTTCATTACTCATCTTTTTTTTTTTGCAGTCTGCTAGAAACACGTATACGCAGGAGCATGGAAAATACGGAACACGCACACACAGAGTGCCTTGTGCTGCTGCGTGGTGGCTGTCAGGCCTCCCAGTCACTGTGCCCCACTGTGCTCCGAGTCGCTACCTCTGATGCAGAACTGTAAGCACAGACACAGCCATGCATAGCTGTGAGATACAGGAGTGCTGTCAGATCAAGGGGTGTCCTGTCCCCCGGCCATCTGGAATTAGTGATTGTTTTGAAAGAGCAGCAGAGCAATGCTGAACTGAGTTCCCAGAGACACAGATATGTCCTAGTCTGGAAATGCTGGAACAGGGTTGGAGAAATCCCAGCTCCCAGCATGATAATGCCTTGACAGCAAGGATTTCTGGTAACACATTATTTTCCCCCTCAAGTTTCATTTATTTATCACAAGCTGCAATTGTAAGAAGTTAATCCTCCAGGCAAAGGAGCAAAGTCAATGTTTGCCAGCCCTGTAGCTAATGATATACTGGAAAGGCTCAGAATATTTTTGCTTAGCACAGAACAGCACAGTGACCACAGTAGGCACCTAGAAGACAGGCAGCAAACTTTGCTTTAGATATGGAGGCAGCTCCAGGGGGAGGATTCTTTGGAAGTTCATTCAGGGTTGCTATTGCTTGCTCTTTATTACCTGTTTAGAAGACTCTACCTCAAAGTTGTCATCTGGACTAGGGGATGAACAAAATCCTTCTGAAGGGGTTTTCTAGCAGGGGTTAGGAAGGTTTCTGAATCCCTGGAGTGACAGTCAGCACAGCAGTCTGTGCTGGGGGTAAGCACGGAAAAACTTCAACTCCAATTAGCCTTGAGCCTGGAGTTATTTGCAGGGATGGGCAAGAGAGATATCTGAGAAACAAAACTAGGCAAGGATCCAGTGATTCGTGGTCACTGCCAATTCTTCTGGTTACTCAAAACAAGACTGGTAGTATTTAAGCAAAGCCCTGCACTGTAAGTAACTGTGGGAGTCTGGAAAATCTTCAATCAGAATGAAGAAATGGGTGATGGCTGTCTTGACTTGTTTTAGTTTAATAGATACAGGAGCTTTCCATGAAAATGCTTCTCTCACCTAATTTTTCTTTCCTTGGACAAAGGGTCCGTGAATAATTCCATGAACTAGAGGATTTAAATACACTGAATTACTTATATGAGAGTTTGTGCAGTTTAAGGCCTTTTCCCTGGGGCATTTAAATTGGCCAGAGTTACTTCCAAGTAAACTATGGTAGAGAACTCTCAGGTCATTGGAGGCCGATGGGACCAGGGGATTTCTGAGTCACAGGGTACAAAGGTGGGAACTGATAAATCAGCTGAATATCATAGACAGCCTCTCGCTCATCGACAAGTGTTCAACCTCAATGAACAATCCTGTTGTCTAGAAATGCAGATAGGTGATTACAAATATCTCTTACAGCAAGAAAGAGAGACACATTCTTTGAGGAGAATTGTTAAAGAAGGTGAAAGTTAAAGAAGGTGAAAAATGAAGGCGTGAAAAGTGAAATGTCATGAGAGGGGCTAGAGCCTGCTTCACAGCCCTACTGAATACACACTGTTCAGTAAGTAGTCTGTGTTCTACCTGCACTTGCTGATAGCTCTCATTAAGAGTTAAACCACTTCCTTGGCACCATACTTTAATCCTCAAATGTCAAGGATAATAACTTTGTATGATTGTTTTGCAATATACATACTTTTTAGGCAATACAATTCATGTGGGATTCACCTAAACAGCAGCAGGGGCAGGAGCCCCTGTGCAGAGACAGGTTGGCTCCAATAGGACTCTTGCCAGACTTGCAGAACTGCTCCTAAGCAAAGGAGACAGCTCTCAGGTGCTCTCATCTGGCTGTTTAAGGAATGCAGATGTCCTTCAGTGTCTTCTTCAAAGGACCAGCAGAACCATCCAAGTCCAGCCTGAATGCTTTCCTTGACCGTGTAGCCTGAGGATGGGACCTGGTATATGTGGGTGTACACTTGGCCAGGAAGAGATATAGAAAAGTCCCAGGGACTTGGAGAACATTTTTTCAAAAGGTCACATCTTTTCAAAGAACTGCATTATCTATTTTAAAGAAATCCATGTGAAATAAAAAAGGAGATTGTTTAACTCTTAGTTTTATATTAAACTAGTGATTTTCCTGAGTGAGGTAGATTTCCTTCTGTAAAAATTACTATCTTTCCTTAGCACTTCAATAATGAAGGGAGAGTTATCCTCAGTTCTTCCAGATTTGCACTTTGACCTAACAAGAAAGTAAAACTAGATTTTCAGCATATTTTCATACGTAACTGGGTGTGCTAATAGTACCTTAACCAGTCCCGTTCCATTTAGAAGGGCCATCTGAATGAATGCTGTTATCTAGGAACTGATCCAAAACAAAGAGGTGGTCCAAACACTCCTGAACTTTCTGGCAAGACTTGTTTAAAACTTTCTGGAATCAGGGGTTTACCTGGCAGCTGAAGGGAATAACAAATGAGCATTCAGCAGTGGGTCTCCAAGTATCTCAGGCACAGCTTTACTGACAATTCTTTTTATCAACTTCAGAGCTATCATACCTTCAAAAGAGAATGGGCCATACATGAGTTTAAAATGCTGAAAGGCAACTTTGAGAAAATTGATTTCTTCCCAGTCCCATACTGCAGCTTCATAGACAAACAGCACATACAGTGAACCTGCACAGGCTTCAATAGTGTCCTCAGAATACAAAGAACCACAGTCTGAACTGTGCCAGTGCTGCCTTGAGGGTAGTCAAAGGAGATGGGTTAGAAATGGATTTGCACAGTTTTTTGGCTCCAGGTTTCTGGAGATCAGCCAGGCCTTGGCATACTTGAAAGCAATTAGGGAAAACAAAACAAAGAGCAGGTCAATGTAATATTGCTGAGAGCTTGGCACAGGCTATTTATTGTCTGAATTAACCTTTCACACCATTTTTTGATAAAGTTGGTGTTGTGCTTCTGAGACAACATCATTTTTTCTCTTCTTTGTGAGGAGAATCTGAGACTGAATGTTTCCTGAGGCCAGGCCAAAAACAAAGAGAAAGGAAAACAAGAATGTATTCCTGGAGGCCAAGGTAAGAGTCAAGCTGGGGCATCCTGTCTTTGAAAGACTTAAAGCACAAGCTGCTACAGTGAGGAATAAACCTGGCATTCCTTTGGGTATTGCTAGCCAACTCTGCCTGCATTTTGTTCTGTTCCATCCATGGCAGCTAAAATCAATGTGGCATAAGAAAGACAAAGAACCAGGAGCTTAACTAATTATGGAGTCTCTGCTGGCAAAGCCACATTAATTCTTCTAAACCTGCACTCTCTTTAGTGGTTTCCTGCTGCCATGCATGAAAAATGTGAACTGCCAGAAGCCTTTTTTTACATTAGCAAAGAGGAGGTTATTGATGTAGCTGTGTTAAACTGGAGGAGGAAGGGGCAAGGGAAGTGGGTGAGGCTCTGCATTCCTCAGAAACAGTTACAATGGCAGAAGAATATCAGCTTTCAAAGACAAACCTGAAATCTGAAGGGGGATAAGGATTAAAATCCACAGCATTTGCTGATGAGATTTTTATGATAAAAATACTGAGGTTTTTTTTAATATATGGAATGTGCATTTTTAGGTCTCATATAGGACCTTTCAATGCAGTTATCCAGTTGCTAGCTGGGATATTTAAAATCAAGACATCATGTATTTCATGCTTTGCAAAAAGTCTGAAAAACTGAAGCTCCTGGATAGCAGCATTTTAAAATTTCACCACTGGATGGAGACAGCACTCCAGCTCTTGTGAGTAATTACTACCGGGACTGTAATGAAATGCCTTGCGATTAAGAGATTGAATAATTAGTAGACTGCAACTACAAACAGTGGAACACCAGCTAGATTTATGGCAGAAAATGTATTGAAGGCACATCCCCCAGATCTGAGCTTGACCTATTTTTATGGTGAGAAAAGACAAGATTTAGCAAAAAAAAATAATTCCACTTCTCTCTCCACATAAAGCAGCAATGACACAGACTAGCAAAAAACACAGGAAGATAAAGCAAAGCTTCTTAGGATTCTTTCTATAT
Organism: Callaeas wilsoni; assembly: GCA_013398955.1. Lineage (NCBI taxonomy): Eukaryota > Metazoa > Chordata > Aves > Passeriformes > Callaeidae > Callaeas > Callaeas wilsoni. The sequence continues at coordinate 19,966 of VWPU01004584.1, forward strand.
TTTCCCAGGTCACAGTATGTTTTTCCTGTCAGGAGGATCCTTCAGCTTTGTGGGTCTGGTCATGAGGGCTTAGTGCTGCAGGTAGCAGCTGAGGTTTCTCCAGCAATGGTTGCAGTGGATGTCATGTTTGCAGTGGAGGTTATGTTTAGAGTGGAGAGCCTTCCCTTACTTGAAAGCAGAGAGGAGGTCACTGGATGGGAAGATGCAACAAAAGGAATTCCCACCAACTTGCAGCTTGGTAGGAAAATTTTCAGACATCATTGCACTTCAGGGGTGATAGTATAGATGGGGGACAGCCTGCCCTACCAGGGTTAGTTTCTCTCATCAAGTATGTTAAGGCATTGTCACACACTTTCTTCCCTCTTTGTGTACGTGTGTGTGTTTGTGTGCGTGCGGGTTCATGTGCATTAGAGACGGAAAGGGGAAAGCCCTGTGTGGAATTTTAGCCCAGTCTCTTATCTAATCATACTGAGCTTCTCTGTTAGCAATAACTTTTGAATTTTTTTTTATGATTTCAAGACAAATAAATGAATTCAAAGATAACTAAGTTCTTATAAATTTTGTGAAATTAGCCAGCCAGATAGGTTGGAGACTCTTGAAGTACCCTGACTAAAGGCTGAAGAGTGAACTCATATAGTAGAGAGTCCACTCTGGAAAAAGCTCTTATAAGTGCCCCTGCCCTGGGAGAAGCTTTAATCAGAGCTTGCAATCAACCACAAGATAAGAATAACCATAGGCAACCAGACTTCATCAGTTCAATAAGCACTAGAACTTTTCCTTAAAAGCAACAGAAAAGTTGACCTATTCCATTACCATTTCTCCTCTGCCTTCAGGTCACAGAGTGTGTACAGAGTTTAAAAGCTGAGAATTTTCACAAATAAAAGCAGCACCAAAGCAAATAACATCCACTGAGACTGATTTTTCATGTGTCTGCTTGTTATACTCAGGCGATGTTTTTTCCAGACAGCTGTGACATTGCATAGTGATTAGTGGGGTGAAGCTCTAGAGGGAAAGGGCATGGAGAAGAGAGGCTGAACATAAGAGGGTGTGACAGGTGCTAATATATGCCTGTCACTTTTGTTCCCCAAATACAATATCTGTTGGATATACTGGTTTGCATGAAAATGTCTTAATTTTTTTCTGAAACCAAGATTTCAAGTGTAATTCTTTGGCCCACAGCCAAGTCTGATGTAAATCTTCAGGAACAGATTCTTAAAGGTATTTAGGTGTCCTGTTCCTGGGTGAAATTCTCTGCCAACTTCACCATCCAGGATGTCTAGGGGGACGGATGCCTTGTTTTTGAGACAAGAAACCTGATCAGTTTGATGAGCAGAGTCCTAAACCACTACAGAGAAACGCACAGTGTTTAGGCATGAGGGGGAGGTGACCTTCTGCAGGTAGGATTTGTTTGCAGTGACAGACAGAGGTTTGCAAGCATGTGTCTTGTTCTTTACTTATTCGTGTGCTCAGCTGTAGGTATGCACCCACCTTATCTGTTATTCATCTGGTATGCTGTTGTTTGCAGGAAGTGGTGAATACAGAAAGGCTGGAGAACTACCTTTCCTTCACTATGTTGTGGGAGCACTCTGACTTGAAGAAGGCTTGGGCTAGAGGGAACCAGCCCCATTTTCCTGTCCACAATACTTTTTGCTGGTTTTGAGGAAAACTCTGATGTGGGAGCTGGTCAGGAAGGGGATATGCTGTTATATGGCCAGTCAGTGTGAAATTATGGGCTGTGACTTTGGTCAGTGGTAACAAACTGTTTCAGAGGAGAAGCCCTCTGAGGAAAGAAATATGTCAAAAAACTAACTCTGCTCTAGGTGCTTGATGTGGGAGCAGGAAAACTTACTTACTGGATGGAATTAAGAGGCTAGATTAAGACATGAGAAACAGAACAAGAGGCAGGGCAGGAAGACCAGGAGTGCATACTTACAGTGGTGATGAGCTTGGATGTGCTGTAGATACATTAGAAAAATTGTGTTCATGATTGGCAGAGGCAATACCACAGCCAGGGCTCTGAGCAGTGAAGAGCAGCAATACTCAGTGATGGCAAGACACAAACTGCTAAATAGCACGGGAGACCTTGTGGGTGATTATCCATGACTATAAGAATGGATCTGAAAGTTCAGCATGTGCTGTGTTCCTAATTCCTCTCTCTGCTTCCTTGTGGTTGATTGATGGGTATGTGTGACCCAACTAATCTAACAGAGCCCTTTTCTTCTCTGCTTCATGCAGCAACTTGCAGTTCCATGGGCAGCTCGTAGGGTGCCACAGTGTGGTCAGACATGCTGGGTTTGCTATGCAGCCTTCCAGGTGACCATGGCAGCAATGTCCTGGCATCTCTCTGTGTACTCGTCCATCACTCCCCAAGTGCCAAAGCCAGAGCTGAATGTGCTCTGAGTCCTCTGCTGTTGGATATCCCTTCATGCCAGGCAGGCACCTCAAACCTTCCCTCTGACGACTGACTTGCAACTGCATGGAGCCAAGTAATACTTGAGGCTATCTAATCCATGCACAGAAGAGCATGTACTTACATACAGGTAAGATTTCTTTCCTGGTCAATCTCTGTGCTCTAGCACTGGTACAAGTGTCACAGGAAGGCTTATGGAAGTTCCTCCCCTCATAAGGAAACTTAAGAGGCCATGTCCATTAGATCATATTAATTTGCCATTCACTGCTCTTTCTCCTGCTGTAGAACTGCAAGTAAATGCTTGAGGAGAAGGAGGAATTTGTTACTAGCATTTCTAACTCATACAGGATGAGTGGGATTTTAAATCAGTATCTGGTTCCTTCTCAGCTTGTTCTTCCTCCTCCAGCCTGGCCCATTCCATCAATCATGAAAAGCTTCCCACTCTCAGCAAATGAGCGCTCCACATGATTAATCACTCAGGTCACAGCCATAAAGAGATCTGCCAGTCCCATAACTTCAAAACCATCTCAACCAGGCAGCGTGCCAGATTGATTAAGAGGCTTGCTATGGCAAATAGGAAAATCTCTGCTATTTGGTGCTAGGGAAAAAACCCTGACAATCAAACTAACAAATTTTCACAGAGAAGGGTAACCACAGATTTCTTGAGAGCCTAGGATGCATTCACATTTATGAACAGCTAAAATATCCTGCATTTGCAGGCAGTACTGTAACATATATCTGCCAGAGCGGTTAAACCAAATACCTGTTCTGTTTGTATCCTCTGTGGGACATAGCTCATTCTCTCTCAGTCATGGAAAGGGAGACAGTAACACCAGGAACACCCTGTAATACTTACTGCTTAAAGCATTGCCAAACAGTAAGGTAGTTCCCACTGGTGACATCCAGGGATTTTATACAATTAAATGCCTTCTGGCTTTGTCTTACACTGAGTCTTTGTTTATTAACTGAATTGCTTCAGCACTTTTCTGCATGATGAATGATGAGAACATAAACCTTGCTGTGTCTAGTGTCCTGTGTGACATGGTAACAGCAGGACAAGGTTCTTGAGAACTTCCATGACACAGCAATTGTGAATCTGAAAGCCCAAAAGGTAAGGGAGCTATGTGAATATCCCTGAGAATCCAGTTTAATGCACAAAGGAGTGAATATGTGGTTTTGTTTCAATTTGAATCAACAATCTAGTTTTGATTCACTTGTCAAATTTTCTTTCCTGACTGGATTTTAAACCAATCCTGAATCTTACGTAACAAATTTTGAGTTGATCTAGAACCTCCAAAGTAATTGTTCCTTGAATTGGCCATAGATACTGGAGAGTCTTGAACTACCAAAGTTTTATTCCTGAACCCCCTTTTTCTCTGATTTGGAAGATTTGCAAGAAAATATCATTCAATCATTTTGAAATTTTGTCTGAAAAGTTAAATAGGTTGATAGCAAATTCTGGAATTTTTTTTTTGTAAGGAAGCAAGTGGCAGTGTTAAAGGCATATAGCCCAAAGCAACAGGTAGGATTTTCTTTTGTTTTCCCCTACTGGCCTCCCTTTAAAAGAAAGGATTTAAAGTGAAAGTGAAGATAAATCTTGAACTGTACCTAGAGAACAGCATGTATAAAAAGAACCATGAAGATTATTATAAAGTGTTTCAATCTTGCTCAGAGCGAATTCCCATGTTTTTCATGAACCTATTAAGTGTTTCGTTAGTTAAATATGCCTCTACTCATATATAAAATGTTGAACTCATAGGGAGTTTTCTCTGCTTTATCTGAAATGATGCCACTATCTTGTGTGATGTAGGATTTGTACAGGTATCTTGTTTGCTTGCTTTATGTTGTTCCATTTCGCTGGTTGTCATTGCCTCCTGCCACTGCGTGGACAACACAAAAAAACCAGCAGCATGTGTGTGAGTCGGGTGCATGGGAACAGACCCATCCACAAAGTGGCTGTGAAGTGCCTAACATTTTGATAGTACTTATCTACTAAGAAGTATCTCTCTCCAGTGAAGATGGGTGTTCCGTAGGATACCGTGGGAAAAGGCAAAAGGGGTAGGGTGTGCTCAGCACACACAGGAAGCTCTGGAACTGCCAGAAGAAGAGATCAGACTGGGCATGATGTTGACTACCTTAAAGACCCTCTAAAGAGCCTCTTTGTGAAGGCTTTCTGCTAACAGGAAATAATGACAGCTGCTCCCAGGGTAAACGGTGAAGAGTACTTCAGGAAAGCAACAGCTGTGGAATGTTATTTTCTGATTAGTGCTCTTCAATAACCCAGAGAGATTCGTAGCAGTATTACGGTTTCTACTTGTCACTCAAAATTATGGCAGTATTATTGCAAAGGAGGAAAAGTTTCTGCTTAGCAACTCGTATTTCTGGTGCAGGAACAGAAATTAAACTACCAAGCTCACCAGTCATTCTGCCTTTGCCCAGGCACGTTTGTATTCAAAGAGTCCCAGGATCATAAAATGATCATTACAGAGAGATAAAGGTCTCCTTTGATGGTCAAGCTCCTGAAGCCCACTCAGAAATGAGTCACTGGTTAAAAATTACTTTTGAGCAATTCTCAACTGCCATTCACAAAGTCAAGCACTCCACTCTGCTCATGTTCCAATTAGCTAAAGCTAGGTAAATGTTCTCGGGGAGCTACATACAGAGCATACAAATACAGGGAAAACTTCCTGATGTGCCATACAGAAAAGGGAGGTAGAACAGAAGAGTGATGTAGGGAATGCTGCTGCTTCTTATCTCACCCTGCTCTCTTTTGCACCCAGTTTTCCATGTGTTATCGTTTGAAGCTAATTCCTAAATAATGACAATAACACACACTTTAATTCAGTGATTTTTCTTTACAGAGCAGTAATTAAGATTCCAAATACCATGTGTTATTGCTAATTTTGGCAAACATAGCTACCTCATCGAGGATTGCAGCATAAGTGGTACCACCATATTCCCATGGTCTCTCTGATTCCAATTTAAAAACACTAGTTTTCCTATTGGCGGTATTGTGCTCCCATTCCATAATATATACTGTAGGTATTTATAAATGTGAGCGTCTGAACAATATGCACGCGTGTGTGTGTGTGTGTGTACACGTTGTCTTGCATATGTAGCAGCTTCCCCTCAGTATTCTTTAAAGACTCAGACACACAGAATGTAATAATCGGACTTGGAAGAAACAATTACAGTTCTTTCCCCTTGCGACGGGAGGTTGTAATCCTCAGTGCAGAATGTGTGTGCTATTAACCCAATGCCTTAGAACACACCGGAATGGTTTCCCATGTGAAGATGCTGACAGGAATATTTGCTTTTATCATTTTCGTGCACAATCTAATAATGCAGACTGAAAGACCAGTCTGGAGAGGAAGTGACAGTTCAGCACAGTTTACTTCTTTATACTAATTAAGGCGATTTTATTTTTGCCTTGCCTTACCTCTTTTCCTCTATTCACATCTTTCTATTACATACAGGACAGAGCAAGATCTCCCTTTTAAACTTTTGTAGAGAGCCTACTGCCATGGAGCTAACATTAGAGCTCTTATGTTAAGGTAAACTTATGTCTTTTAACGATATAAGAGTGGGGCAAGGTGACGTGATCAGCACCAGAGAAGTGTTGGCTTTAGAGTAAGCCTGACTCAAGGGGCAGCTGATGTCATTCAATTGCACATCTTGTCCTTAAAAGGTAAAAGGAGACTTCAAGGGAGGAATTGCCACTCCTACCTGTAAGCCACACAAGCAGTTTCCATCACTACAGTTCTCCAGTGTGCATGATATTTGCCATGAAAAATTTTGAGCCTGCCAAAATGGCCTGGTTGGGACAAGGTGGATGGTCACTCCTGTTTTCAGAAGGAAAAGGGAGAGAGAGAGAGCTATGGTGAGCTGTGCTACAAGACAGAGGCTGTGCCTTGTGCCTTCCAGGGAAAAAGTTCCCAGATGCAGCTCAACAGGAGCGTCTGCTAAAAGCAGAAGAAAGAGCCCAACTTCTCTGAGGTCTCTCAGCTTACAGGGACTTGAGAGAAGCTGACAGAAGCACAGAAGCAAATGGCGTGAAGAAGCAAATAAGCAATATTTTGTCTCTGTATTGCTAGTGGAGCTAAAGCCCATTTTTTCCTCCTGACTATGGTATTGCATACAATTATCAACTTCCACTCCGACAGTCAAATGATTTCTTTGCAAAATGAGTTACTTCTCAAGTCATTTGTATCCATTATTCATGTATGCATTGATGTCTTCCATTAATTTCTTCTCAAAAAATTGTCTGAGAAGCCATACCAGGTATTGAGTATAGTCTTGGAACAATGTTTTGACTAATTTAATATTTACATAGTGAAAATTTTTGAAGGTTTCAAGATGCCCATATAAAAGCCATATTATAGGTTGTATTATAAACTTAGCCAAAGGCAAGCTATTTTATATGATAGTATGCACACCATGAATAGAAACTACTTTGGACAATGGTCTAAAAATTGCTGTTAAGAACAGCAGTGTTTGAATTACACAGATCGAATCCTACGTGAGCCAGCTCCTATGCTTCAAGCACTGAAATGAAAACTACACAGATCAAAATCTAATGAATAGGAGGACATAACTTCACTGATATCATTACATCTATAAAATATGGTCTGTAGATACAAGGGATTGGTGCTGTGGGCATGCTGTTGTCAGGAAATATATTCTTACTCTTATATTCCTTATTCTGAAGGTATGGCAATTTTAATTTTTATTTTAAGTGTATTGTCTGACTTAGAATTGTCAGTCTGTGAAATATACCTCAGTAGACTGGTATACACTACACTGAACATCATCTGCAGTAAGACAATTTCTCCCATCTGTATCCTTTCAAAACTAGACTGCAGCGGATGTGGTTTCATATCTGTAGATTTTGATGTATTTGGTCTTTTTTACCTATCTAGGACTGTTAAGTGGGGTTCCCAGACACATTTCCCTAAAAGTAAGAATTAAGACAGAAGACTTTGTTTGGAGAAGAATGTGGAACTGGAAATTGCAAATTGCATTCACTGCTGAAGACCTGCAGCCTTCCTGATGTGTTAAAAAATCTGAATTCCATCATGATTCACTTTCAGCTGTATGTCTCATATTACCTTTTATTCTCTTTGGTGTCGAAGAACACAAGCTGCCTAATTAAGTGTCACTTTCTATTGAAGTCAGGTTTTGAATTTCCTGCCTTTGAAACGACACCAAGAAGAAGTCATTTTCCCACCCTTTCAGGAGACAGCATTTTTGTTCATTAGCTCTCTATTGGCTGAATAACTGATCCTACATTAAAGAAAAAAATTGCCACTGGTAGCATAACTAGAACTGTGAAACATCTTGGGGTTTAGTTTTTTTCTTTTTTTTTCATGTTGCTTTTCATTTCATTGAACAACATTTGCGATGCCTCTTTGTAAACATTAAACATTGATTCGTGGCCCAAGTTTGTAATTCTTTTTCAAGCCTGCCTTCCTTCCTTCCTTCCTTCCTTCCTTCCTTCCTTCCTTCCTTCCTTCCTTCCTTCCTTCCTTCCTTCCTTCCTTCCTTCCTTCCTTCCTTCCTTCCTTCCTTCCTTCCTTCCTTCCTTCCTTCCTTCCTTCCTTCCTTCCTTCCTTCCTTCCTTCCTTCCTTCCTTCCTTCCTTCCTTCCTTCCTTCCTTCCTTCCTTCCTTCCTTCCTTCCTTCCTTCCTTCCTTCCTTCCTTCCTTCCTTCCTTCCTTCCTTCCTTCCTTCCTTCCTTCCTTCCTTCCTTCCTTCCTTCCTTCCTTCCTTCCTTCCTTCCTTCCTTCCTTCCTTCCTTCCTTCCTCCCTCCCTCCCTCTTTTGTCTCTTCTCCCTTTCCTCCTTCTTCTCTTCTTTTTATCTTTTCTCTTCTTTTTTTTTGTTTTCCTTTTTTTCTCTTTTGTTTTTTTCTTTTTTCATTTGCTGAAATTATAATAGAACAAGAAGCATCAATACAGCATAGTTCTAATAAAAATGAACCTGTCTTTTGTCAGAGTAAACCGTTGAAAAATCAGCCTAATATATTCTTTATGTAAAGAGACAGAATCTGATTGCCTTCCTGTTCTTGAAAGTAGTTGTATAGAGTGAGATTCTGTTAGATTTGGGTTAGATCTGTGATCAGTTAATGGGTGATTTCACAGGGTCATAGAATTCCTGAGACTGGAGGAAGACACCTCTTGGAGATTTCCTAGTCCAACAACCTGCTCAGTCCAGGGACAGTTAGTTAGGGCTGGTTTCTCAGGGACATGTTTTGGTTGGTTTTTGAGTAGATCCAACAAGGGAGGGTGCACCACCTCTCTAGGCATGCTCACAGTAGAAGTTTTTTCTGTATTTATATGGAATTTCCTCTATATTCCTTTGTGTCCCTTGCCTCTTGTCCTGTCACTGGGCACCAGGGTCGAGGTCCTGGGCTCCATCTTCTTTGCTGCCCCTCTCAGGTATTTATACACACGAAAAGGATCTCCCTGAGCCTTCCTCAGGACAAACAGTCCCAGCTCTGTCAGCCTCTCACATATGTCAGCTGCTGTAAATCCTTTGTCATCTCCTTGGCCCTTTGCTGCACTCACTCCAGTAGATCCATGTCTGTCTTGCACTGGGGAGCCCAGAACTGGATCCAACAGTCTGGGTGTGTCTCACCAATTCTCAGTAAACGGGAAGGATGACTGCCTTCAGTCTGCTGGCAGTGCTTCTTCTAATGCAGCCTCAGATGCCGTTGGCCCTCTTTTGCTGCAAGGGTGCAGTGCTGTCTGATGTTAAATTTTGTGCCTACCAGGACCTCCAGGTCCTTTTCTGTAAAGCTGTTTTTCAGCTGTTTGGTCTCCAGCCTGTAATGTTGCCTGGGTTTTTTCTTCCCACGTACAGGATTTTGCACTTCTCTTTGTTGAACTTCATGGGAATCCTATTTGCTCACTTCTAAGGGAGATTTTCAACCTTTACTCTGCTTTCAAATGGTAAAATTGATCATTAAGGAAAAGAACCCTCAAACACTCTCAAATGAAAATGTGTTGTTCCTGACAAAGAAGGATTAAAAAGTAAACAGAGAAATGCAACCCATCTCTTTGAGTATAATAGGATTTACCACATGTACTTTCATTCCTAGTGATAGACTTTATAGAAATAAATCCCACTATACTTAATAACTGTACAGATTAGAGAGTCTTCTAAAAGTGACTGATCAGTATTAAATAGCACAATTTGAATACCTTATGTGTCTGTGCTGAATCAGAAAATTGAATAAATAATAAGCATTCTTTAAAAGGATTTTTCTGTGATCAGCACTCATATCAGTGTCTCTTGTTGAAAAAGATACCTTATTTTTTTCAGTGGAAGGGAAGTGGAAAAAGAGGTTACTATCTACATTATTTCAAGACCTAGGAAAGAAGGCTGAATAAATAAATCCTGTGGAGAATCAACTAAGAAGATTATTTTGCTGTATGAAAATCTGGGTTATTATAATTTTCACGGTGTCTTAAATAATTAGAAGAGCAGTATAAAGTTGTTAGGTTGAATCACAGGAGACCTCTTATAAGATAGATTTGGGATGAGTGTGAAGGACATGCAAGAGAAAGTAGCTTGAGTGTGTATTTTTGTATTATAAGAATAGCCAATGCAGCCTACGTAATACATTGCTACTGACTTGTTCTTCTCTTAGTAGCACCCCTACAACTCCGGTGGCTTCAATAACAATTTAGATACTATTTCAGAAATATCAAACCCTTCAGCTTTTTGTTTAGCTTTTTCAATTTAACATAACTCTCTTTTCTTTTTACATGTCATAAGTCTGTAAATCTTGGGGTTTTTCTGCGCACTGATCCAGCCCAACTGAAGAGGACTGATAGCAGAATCTGCCCCCAGGTATTCTGTACATTCAGTTGCTGTGTTTCATTTAAAACTACTACTTACAGTATTTTCCTCAGTATAATACTGGTTTACATCAAGTGAAAAGTGAGTATCTTACCACTAAAATCTACAGAGAAAAGATGCAGAGAGGGTGCTTTATTAGGAACCATTGCTTGTAAAAAATTAAAAAATCAGTGTCTTATCCTGTAACATCATCTTTTATTCAGTCACCAGTGGACACTAAAGAGATTGCAGGATAAAGAACACATTATGTCTTAAGGTGCTTTTGTCTGACTGCTTGGAAATTGGGTACAAAGAAGGCAATAGTGACCTAGGAAGAGAACATGAACTGGTTTAAATTGATTTAGGACTGTGAAAGTCAGCAAGAACTGTAAAAACCTGAGAATAAACACCATGAACATCATCCCCTCCCTCTCCCCCCAGGTCTTGCAACAGTGTGGCTTTCTGTTCAGAAAACTGAATTCAACACTCTGTGTGATTGCTGTGTTAAGGCAGACATGCAGCCACTCATTTTACATAAGCAAAATTGTCTGTTTTTTCTGTGTCTCTGTTCTGTTCCTTATAATAAGTAATAAAAAGCCTGTTGGGCTGACATATATTTAAAATGTATCATAACTACCACCTTCAATTTTAAATGTAATTTTTTGGGTGACTTTACAGTGTAGATTTCTCGTTCAGGGACATTTAGAGGGCTAAAACAGACCAATGACTACGTAGTGTACAATGATATCCAGGCAAGGGCAATGCAAAAATTTAACAAAAATGGAGAAGCTGAAATACTGAAAAACTAGACAGAAGGCTTTATTGATGCACATGCTGAATACCACGTCTCTAGGAAGAGCAGGCGTAGAAATCTCAGCACATAATTAAAATTATTACCTGATTGGCATAGCAGAGGCTTTAGGGAATAACTCACATGACTGCAATATTGATATACCAGGGTAGAGCTGGCTCAAGAAGTTTGGGTTGATAAAAGGAGGAAAATATATTGCTTTATAATTAAGAACATAGAGACAGAGGAGACAGAGACATAAGAGAACACCAGTGAAAGTCTGCTAACAATGAAAAGAGGAGAGAATGGCATAACAGTCTTTGCGAGGGTCAACAGTGATGATAATTTTAAAGAGGTAAAGCAGCTGGGCCATTTTTTTCTAAAACTAAATTTTCTTCAAAAAGTAGGGGTTGCTCATCTCTTGATGAAGGAGGCTGGATATGCAGGTTGCTTCTGCTCTTCTAAGCAGGAAAGCCTTCTAGAAGGGATGAGAGCTCAAATTATTTTGAATTGCATGGCTTTGAGATGGTACAGCACATACTTCTAGGTTGGAAAACTTGGAGTATCTGTTTTCCTTCCTTCAGACACAGGAACTTCTGGTACTGTGCATGTTCTTGCACTGCTATCAGGTGATGTATATCAGCAGAGAGGCTATCCTGAGCACAAGGAGCACTGCCCAACAGCAGCTAAAAAGGCATTCCTGGCTGACCCCAAGGAAATGCAATGAGATCAAATGCTGTAGGAGCATCAGTCTGCTGAGCTGTAGTTTTAACCAAACCATTTGAAAAGCTTTTGCTGTATGCTGAAAGCAATTTCTTGACACTGCACTGAACTTGAAAGAAAGTAATTAAAACCAGTTATTCATGATTATGAATAACAGACAAAAATGAAACGGAAATTTAAAGATGAAAGGCATGATTTGTTGAAAAGAAAGGAGAAATGATAAAAAAATAAAGACAATAGACAGACTTTAAGAAACCAGGTCATAATCTTTCTGCAGAAGGAAGGTCAAGGAAAAAGAGTTCAAGAGAGTTACCAGCCTCAGAAAAGAAAGAAATGTATGCAGTATCTGTGCAAAGGAAGGATAAGAAAAAAACTTCACTAAACATGAATACTTGCCAGGCCTGAACAAAGTGTTGAACTGACAGTCTGGTATTGGAGATGAGAAGGCCTATGTGCACAGCACCAGGAGTGCAACAACTGAGGCACAAGTGAAGGGGTCTAAACTGTAACAGGAATACATTTTATAAGTACACTGATAATAAGGAGCAGACCAAGCAATAATTAGCCCCCCCCACTCCCAACACCTAATTGCAGATCATACTAAAAAGGTGGGAAAAAACCCCATATTCAGCCCTTTACTGGGCATCAAATTGAGCGTGCATTGATTGGATGGTTAATACCATTGGCACCAGTGACAGAAAGTCCAGAACAACAGACTGGTGAAAGAATATGTTTGAATATTTGGATAGTTTAGTGTCTACACACTGAATGGCCTTGAAACTTCTTCGTGAGTTCTTCCAGAACAAACAGAAAAAATGTCAGTGCCATTAACTATTATTCTGTAAACTTATTCAGAAACGATGGCATTCCAGAAGGGGCAAATGTATTACCTGTCCTTAGACATAGTAAAAAAAAAGAGAGCAAATTACAGACCAGTCAGCTCAGCTCTGATGTCTATAATGGTTGCAGAAAAATAATCAAAAAGCTTGGAAAATAGCTAAATGACAAATAATAGCCGGAATAGATTTGGGGGGGGGAAAAAAAAGTGGTATCAACTCAATTTCTTGCTATGAAGAATAGCAGGCTTTTCAGATGGACAAAAAACCCAACTGACTTTAGTAAGCTAGTTTGTTCTCTGTCATATTTTGTTCTCCTAAAAAACCCTAGGCAAAACTACCTTGATGAAATTACTGTGACATGAAAAAGGGGACTGGGGAGCTGTTCTCACAAAATGCATCCAAAAGTTCCCGGTCAAAGTGAGAAAATATTTCAAATTATGTTCTAAATACATTTTTCAGTGTCAGTCACTCCTTGCATCAAAGACGTTATGAAAGAGCTTATTTATTTCATCTGGGGATGGTAAAATGGAAGCAGTTGGAAGAACTAGGTTGGACAGTATATAGAATTGAGAATAACTGGCAAAAGGATACATTGTCTGAAAAATACAAAATGTATGACTTGATGTGGATAAATGTAATAGGACAGGGCTATCAGAACACAAAATGTGGCCTGCGAGGGAAGAGTGGAGAAGGTGGAGAAAAGATGGCAACATGATAACACTCCCCGAATGTGCAAAGGAAAAAGGAATGAATGGTCTCCACGCATGTTAGTATGAAGAAGAAATGTGGTGGTTTTTAAATGGTAGCAAGGGTGTTTCTGGATGCACATCAGGGTAAAACACCTCTAATTAGCCTTGTTAATCATTTGTCCTCTGTACTAAGAGGATATTGGATGCTGCAAGCCTTCTGTGCAAACACGAGTTGGAAACATGGAATGAGGTTACCTTGCCTAGATATGCACTAGACAACTCCTGGGGGTATCTTTCATATCTATTTTGCATTAGAGAGCAATTGTTCACTATAACAAAATTGTAATTTCATTCTATTGGAGGACCAATAAAATTTTTTTAGAAGACAGGTAAGCATTCAATTTGTTTTACAAAATGTGCAGCATTCTTTCCTGCATCTTTCCTTCCACAGCTTTTACTAACACAGTATTAGTGTAGAAAATGAACAAGAGCAAAATAACACCTGAGAGGTATTTAAAATATCTCTAAAAATATTTAAATAATTTCCCTGTATTGATATTAGTCATTTGATCTAGGAAAACAAGTGCTGCAGGTTGTATTGAAAGTGGAGGAAACTGGTTTTGGTGGTGTAAAGTTCCTGTATCACCATGTGACCACTAAACCTCTCTGTTGGAGTAGCATGTTTGGTCTTCTGAGATCTAAGGCTAGTCGATGGATAAATGTATAGATTGACCCAGAACAGGCAGCTGCTCTGCTCATGTGCTGAGAATATGGAGGAAGCATGGGTGGGTGAAGGGCAAAAGACATGAGAGACTGTGCTTTGCCTCTTAGGGCATGAGCCCAGTGCCAGAGATCTGTCTTATTTAATTTTGACTATACCCCTGGGTGGGGCTTATAGGCTCGTGGGTATGGAAAGGGACCCACTGCCCCTCCTGCAGCCACCGTGCTGCGGGGTTGAGAGCACCACAGAAGCTGTGCTTAAGGACGAGGTCAGGGGACAGACAGCTGGGGACCTGCAGCACTGCCGAGCAGGTTAGAGAACAAGGTGTTGGTGACAATGATGTAGGGAGAGGTTTACAGTACAGAGGATAGGCTGGATGACCCAAGCTGTCTTTTCTGATGGAAAATACTAAGTAGCAACAAAAATAACCAGCTAGAAAACTTTGTTATTACTGTTTGTGATCAGGATCCTCCTTTGAGGTCTGTGTAGGCAGTTTTGACTGACATGCTGTTCCTTCTGTATATGCTGAACTCTCAGCGGCATTCAGTTGCTCCAGGTAAATCAGGTAGCAGAATTTGCTGAAAATCATATTGTAGTGGGAAAAAGAAAATCAAAATATGACATCTCTGGTTTGCTTTAGGTCAATAAATTGAGCTTATTTCAGAGCTAAATTTTCTCAGTGTAAGGTACGAAAAGACCCTTTCGGAGGATTATTTTCAAGAAGTGTACAAACACTGATTTTATTTACCATTGAACTAATTTACACATTACCTATAATTTTAAGAATCATAGCATTGTGGATAATAGATACGTTTGCTATGTTTTGGTGGCTGCATTAGAATACTGTGATTGTAATCTGAATATTGGAATCTCTGGAGTCAAACTGCTTTTATTTCCACTAATATCTTAATGCAGTAAATTCTGTTAAGTAAATGTCTGTACAAAAATCTTACCCTTTTTGTTTTTCTTTACAGATTTTTTTTGTTGTTGTTTAAATTGAGCAAATAGTTTCAATATGCTCCTCTCTGCTAGTGACTAGGATAAAGTAGTTAAATGAGACTGAGAAAACTTGAGATAAAATGCAGGGGTGGCAGCCATGTGTCAGCAATCACGAGAGAATGATTCAGTTACTGTGTTCCTTTGGCTCTTTTGATTCTTGGTACCTAGATGCACTTTACTACGTTTAGCTGCCATTGAAAATAGTAGGCTTCTGTGATTAGCTTTTATGATAAACATCCTTTAAACTTTTTGAATCTCTGCATCAAAACACCTGAACATCTGCTGCAGATGATGAACTAAAATTAACTCAAATTCCGTTTCATTTCCTGCTTTACTGGCTGACTTGTCCAACTCAACAGCTTTGCCAGAACCAAGGCTTAGCAAAATTCAGAGCAGCTGAATGCATTTCAGAGCTCTGTCATTTGTTACACTGCTCATATTCTGTGCTTTTATTTGGTTTCAAAGACCTGCAATCTCACTGGGTTGGTTTTTTTTGTTTTGTTTTTTTTTTGGTACAAACTTAAAAATATGGGAAAAAAAGTGTTTTAAACATTCTGCATGAAAACAAACATTTTGTTTGGTGATGTTGTCGGATCTAGTCAGCTGCATTAAGAGGTGTTGGAGGGCTAAATGTCATAAGTGGCCAGCAGGCAGAAGAGAAAATTAAAACTCTGCTTGAGGTGTCTCGCTATCGTGTCAAGGATGAAATGAAGTGCCCATTAAGCTGAAGAGAGTGTCAGAAGACTGGGGCTTGCAGGCTCTGGGGCTGCGGGGCACGCGCATCTCCCTGTGCAGCAGAAGGAAGGCGAGCAGCGCTGCGTTGGCTGTGCGAGCCTTCGTCTTGCCGGCGTTACCTTACACACGGGCACTCGGAAAGGCAGCTGGAGACAAGCCAGCTGCAGGCAGCAGGGTCGGCTGGTCGCCAAGCACAGACTTGTTTCTGTCAGCCCTGACTGCAGAGTCGTGGCTGATGTTGTGGTAGTTAACATATCCCCCCAAGCCTTGTTCTCCTACAGCTCATTAGGCACTCTCCAGCATTGACTGAGATTCATGCATCCGTGGTTTGTAACATGCCTTTTTCTTTTTTTTTTTTTAGGTCAGCTTTTTAAAAGGACTTCATGTCATTTCACTGGCTTGTGCAGATATCTTAAAATTACCCCAGTACACAACTTATGCATCAGTCACACCCTCACATTTTTTTTAATTAAAGAAAGGCACCAATCTTTCCATAAAATGGTCAGGATAGAAAATTTTCCACTAGTGCAACAGGGAAGAAAAAAATAGATACTGAATTCTTTGACAGATTGCTTCAAGATAACAGCCTAATTTCAAGTCAATATAAGGTGAAATAATTGCAAGTATCCAGCCTGGAAGGAATTAAATCCCTGCAGAGCTCATTTGCATGTGGACATTATGGCTTCAGAAAACAATTTTGATAGCAAATGCCCCTTCTTTTGCTTTTGTTCAAGCAAAAGTCTAAGAATCCTGTTTTAATCCTGCAGTAGCTTTAAAATGACGAAAGTCATAAGTCCTCACTGTGTTGCTTTCTCATTGGTATGGTAGAGGCCAACTTCTTTGCTCATTTGGAAAAATTAGTGAACATCTGGGCACACTTCATGTCCGAAAGAAAAGCAGAAGATTTCAAAATCAAACACAATTTTGGAACACATTTGGAGTTCAGTTAGTTTGTGTAGCAGATAGACCATTTTGGAAAGAAAAGGAAAAAGGAGAAAGGTGATATTTACATCTTTGAAAGAGAAAATTATCGAGAAAATTATCAGGCAAGGGATCATATTATGTGTGGTACAACTGCTAGCTCTGCTGAGCTCATGTTTTCTGCTTCCAGTAAAATTATGATTTTTAGCTCTTATGCTCATTTTTTGCAGGTATTTTGTGGGTTTTCCCTAAGATACAGAGCTGAGGATTAGAGAGAGGATGATTATTCTGTGAAAAATATTCATCCGTTGGCAACTACCTAATCCTTTATAGATAGTCTGGATGAGTCCATTCTGCTGTGAAGTGTTTGCTTAGTTTCCCACACATAATTACCCTGAGAGCATCTGAGGTGCTGCCTGAAGAATATAGCATGCCTGGATGTGCAAGAACAAGTCTGGCAGGATATTTAGGGTAATACTTTGGGTTTGCTCATGGGTATCAGAATCCAGACACATGCATATGTCAGTTTTGTGTCTGTCATCATGCAGCCTTTGCCAGCAAGGGGCAGGCCTTATGGACTGTATCGGGGGTAGGAACCTCCCTGCACAGAAGGAGCTGTGGGACTGCATTTGCTCACTGAGAGCTGCAGGGCTGCAGTTTCGCCCTTGTGGTTTAACAGCATGGAATTTCATCAGGATGCCTGGGGACAGATGGGGGGTCTTTGTGCCTGCCAACCTACCTTTGCAGACAGGATGTGCAGGACTCTCTTCTGAGCACGAAGCAATTCTTCTCCAGGAAACTCAGTGTCAATCAATGTCAGGTGAAATAGGAGCAGGCTGTAGCCCCTCACTGCCATGCTGTGTTGATCTGTCTCTTTTTCCCCGAAGCATAGTCAAGAAGAGCCATAAAGGGGTCAGGTGGTGCTGGCAAAATGTGACAACCACAGTGAGAGAGCAGAACCTGCCTGTAACTCCAAGGCATATTCATACTTAATATTAATAAACAATGATCCATCAGTAGATGGAACTACAGCTAATAACTGCTCTGCTGTTTGGGCTAATTACTTCAAGCTGATGTGTCTCTGACCACTCCAGGCAGTTTGTATTTAGAGCTCATTTTGGCTAGATTTAGATATTAGTTGTCACAAAGATGTGAGGAAATAGAAAAAAAGATTGTGGAGATTAAGTTTAAATTTGTCATAGACCTAGGCTCCTGAAGAGGTTTTTGGCACCTGTTAGGTCACTTGATCTCTGAGAACTGCAGGTGCCCTCAGAGTGCTCTGGTTACATACACATATCAGGGCCCATGGGATGCCTTGGCCATGCCAAGAGTTCTGAGGCCACTTGACTACTTCTAAACATCAAACCTTCCCTGCTCTCATCCACTGTCCCAAATTAGTGGCAATAATCTTTCAGCTCCTCTTTTTCCATGGAACTGCTGTGGGAGGTTAAATAGAGGAAGAGGGTTTAAAGATGTGGCACTGTGAAATATAAATGACCATGTTTCCCCACTGCTCATACAGCACTTCTGTCTTCCTCTACAAGGCAAAGTAAAACATGCTGTGAAACATCTGCCCCCATCAGCTTGGCGCTTTCGTGTCTGAATGGAGCATCAGAATGTCTGAATGAAGTATCAGGCCCCATGGATACGTCACTAGTTGACTTGGGTGTTGATCCTTAATTTTACATGGGTAGATCAGTTTGAGTCTGTTATATCCTGAGAGTATCAGACACCACACACTTCTTTCTGGCAATTTGTCCCAATCGCTACTGTCTAGGATTTTCCTTCTCTCATTCACAGGGACCACAATCAAAGAAAAGGCCCTCAAAGGACTCTTGAGCCCTCTCTGGCTCTTTCTCAGACGTGCGTGCAAAGCACAGTGGACACCTAATCTGTCACAGCTGGACTCTCTCTATGGACTGAAATGTGTACAGGCAGAAGGGAGGTGTCCCCAAAGACCCTCCTTGTGGAGTGTCATACTGTTGTCAATTTGCTTCTGTGGGAGAAATTCCCTGAAAATCCCAGAACAAAACCTTCTCTTTTGCTCTAGTGTGCCATCTCCAGTGACTGGGAGCCTGAGCTGTCCTGGAACTGATGGAGCAGGGTGTGTGATCTCTTGAAGAAGGAGTAAATAGACAAAAAAGGATCTGGGATTGAAGAAAAGCTGTGACAGAATGAGTTACGAGAATATCTTCCACTCATACATTGAAGTTCACTCTTTGTGTTAATAGTTTTTCCAAAGGTGTGTGGACTCTAGGGAAATGTGAGCTCTAGGGATGCTTAAGCAGAAATGGGACCTGGCATACCATGAGTGAGCCAGGCTGTCAAGCATGTTTGCATTGAAACTTCAGGACAAGCTGGGGTCCCTCCCTGTCTCTAAGCACAGCAAGGCTGTTTCTGTTTCCACATACACCCACCACACTGACTCAGCCAGGATGTGATTCGTGAGAAAGGACTGGAAATGGGCTGATGAAGCTGGTAATACTCTATGGGGACGCAAGACACTGGGGAAGTTATGGATGCAGCTATTGAAGAGCTGAACTGACCCTGCTCCAGGAAGACAAGTTAGCAAGCAGATTAAGAAGCCTTTTCAGAGTGAAGTTATTGGCCTGTGCCCACCTGCCTCGCTAGCTCAAGATGTCTATGAGCTTCAACTCTTTTTCACAGAGCATGAATAAGGGTATAAGTTGCATGGATACACTGGCCTTGGCTTTTGATCTCCGGTAGTGCAGTAAAGGTCCCATGTGGGATTATTGTAGAATATACATGAAAAAAATAAAAGCAATATGGATGGGGTAGACATTGATTTTGTTCAGTTCAGAGCTGCAGTGAACTCTGACTTCTGACACTTCCACATGGACATGAGAAAATAACATAGGGGGACCTTGTTCTGTGATAGAGGAGATGGCACTTTATAGACTTGGTACCAGTGCAATAGTTCCAACTGTTCATAGGATGAAGGGGCTGAACTGAGTCCGCTATTTCTGACAGAATAATGTTCATGAAAGCCCTGTACTGTGACTAGAGACTTCAGTGATTAAAAGAGTTTGTTGATTCTTTGTAGGGCAGACAACATACAAAATAAAAAATCCAGTATCAGCTGTATTGCCTGGGTGTAGGAACATTCAGAATGTTTAACGAGATGTTCCAGGCTGTGCTATATGAAGCATTTACATGGTTTTCCCTTGGCATACCATGTCCATGTTGAACATGATTCAAGGCCAAAAGCATGTCAGTTGTTACAGGGTTTGGTTTAGGGGCATGCTGAAAGATAGAATACTTCAGTCTTCAGTAGTCCTGGCACGAGGCTGAATGAATTAGTTCAACCTAATGATATAGATTCTTGTACTGTGGGTAACATCATTTTTACCTAGGATTTTTTGGGCTTTATTACTTCCTCAGTGTTTCAGAACTCTGTTATAAAACGATCAAAGGTCTTGAAATAAAGAGTTACTCCAGAGATTAGAAAACTCAAACAGAAATCACTGGAACGACTAACATCTTAATTTCGAGGCAAAAATCAGTTGGCTAAATGAATACATATTAAACATTGAAGCAAAAAAAAAAAATCCAATTGTTCTCTTTTATTTTATTTTATTTTTAATAATCATCTACTGTTATTTTTATGATCCTCTTTAAAGTTTCTGACAACCTTCATATGCAGCACTGAATTTTCTGGAGCATTTTGCCTAATTAGTTTGCAGAGGACTGAAAGCTGACATGACTTCCATTAATCAATTCTGATACCCTACATTAACTTTTCTTTTACCTTGTGTATTAATTCAATGCTGAGGGCCTGTCAGGAAGTGGTTGAGAATCCCTCTGGGAGTGTACATTTGCTTGAAACTGAAGTGTAGGAAAATAATAAATCATGTGAATTTCTGGCACTTCTCCCCATTTGTCATTAGGCTTTTGGAGCAATTAAAGTCTGACAGTTCAGCCACACAGATTTACTTGTTTTGCTCAGAAATGAAATGCAAGAATTGTTTTTTAACAAACAGAATCTTTGAGGTTTTTTCCTGGATTTTCAGCTGCGTTGATAAACAGCTCATTTCCCTGCTTCATCACTTGTAGTCTATGTCATGACAGGTCTTTTTCAGTGTATGAATTTTCATTACTTTTTAATTTTAATACTAATCAGGAGAATTGATAAATGGTATAATATTATAATAATAATAATAATAATAACAACAGCATCTATCATCAGTGAGATTTTGTGTATTATCTTATTTTTGTTATGTAAAGTCAGAATGATTAAATTAAAGTAACTTTGTTTGTGGTAGAATGTCCCATAAAACCTAAGGGAACTGAACATCCATCTTCAGTGTGCCTTAGATATTTAGCTTCTTTCAAAAATTTCCTTCTTCAATAAATGCAAGAACTCATAAAATAGAAATATGTCATGACAGTCATGGCTTCTGCATCAGCAAGCTGATGACAAAGTTTTCCTTTCTTACCTGTTATTACGATGTGTTCTCTGGTTTACCTCAAATATATTAACATTTCTTGGATTGAAAGAAGTAAAAGCACGTAGGTTCTGGACCTATATGCTGTGAGTTTCCCTTTTTCTCTCCCCCCATGCCCTCCTCCTTGGTTCTCTTTACTTAGATAAACTACTAAAACCAGAGAGCCTATAAATGGGATTGAGATCTAGGCTCAGATAGGGTACACCACCTTCTCTCTCTCTCTCTCCCCAGCCCTCCCTTCTCCCTCCAAATCAAATTTATATATATATAAGCAGTTATAAAAACATTTAAGGTATGGATTTACACAGTCACAAAGGTGTGATTACTCACAATATTTTTCTAAAAAATAATAGAAGATGAAGAGATACATTTGGTAATTGAGTTACACTTGGATGAGAATATCTTTGTGTAGATTTAAGTCAGCATTCCCACAGCTAAACTGGTCATCCTCACTGGCCTTTAGATAGACTTTACATTCTAGACAGCCTACAATTGAAATGACTTATTTGGCAGTCACTGCACTTGGATTTTTGCAGATCCAGTGACCATCACGTTATTTCTTGTGTTTCAGCTGAAAAAAGTCTCACATAACATAATGTCAAATAGAATTTCCAGTATTAACAGGAAAAGACATGAGGACCTCTTAAGAGCCAAAAACCCCCTGTCATTTGTTGTCCCATTTTACAGAAAGGATCTTTACTAAAATATATTCACATAGCAGCACTTTTGACACATACATATATTTCAAGACAGAAAGGAGACCATCCAAAAAGCACCTTACCTGAAGGTTCCTGAAGCAGATTTTGTGAGTTGAAAAGGAGTTCAGTACAGTCCAGTTCATAATCTAACATTTTTACTAAAAAATGGGGTTTTTTATGATTCAGAGGAGAAGATTGTTGAAATTATTAAGTCTTTTTTGTTAACTTAATTGCAAACAAAATTAAATACTCATAGTTTAAATACCAGAAAAGAATCTTCAAAAACAACCCAGCAAGTTTAAACATTTGATACTCACAGAATAAGTCAGGTTGGAAGAGACCACAGTGGAGCATTGGTCCAACCTCCCTGCTCAAACAGGATCATCCTGGAGCACATTACATCCCGGAGTGTGTCCAGATGATTCTTGAATATCTCCAGTGAGAGAGACTGCATAGCTTCTCTGGATAATCTGTATACACAAGGTTTTTGACAGGAAACAGATTTTTTTTTTTTTAAATTCATATAATTTAACTTTATTGTAAAGAAATTATAGGAAAACTCTCCAGTGGCTACTTCTTTTGCTTATTAGTAAAAATGTGTAGCCTAGGAGATAAAGTTAGTCTGTGTCACCTGCAAAGAACCTTGAATATATAAAAAAGCCCCCCAAAACTTCAGCATATGAATAAAGCAATAGATGTTAAAAAACCCCTGAAACTTCACTTAAATGAGCAAACAGTGAACAGTCATGTGGAAAATACTCAGATCACAACCTTACACTGATTCATCCACAGAGTTGATGCTATTGGAGCCCTATTGATCACCTATGATTTGTTGCCATTCTCCAGCCCTACTCACACAAATTTAATTGGACTAAGTCACTAGATGTGATGGGAAAAGTGTTTGAAATTTTTCCCTACTGCAAATAATTTGTTTGTAATATTACCTGAGTAATTAAGAGTCAATTATTCAGATGAATAAGAACACGAAAAACTGGAAGTCAGTTGCTTCAGTTGAAAGGGAAAGATCAAGATTATAAATAAAACCTACCATTTACAAAGTATGATGGATTTGATAATAATTTAGAGAACCTGAGTTAGTTTGTATTTTGGATGGGAGCATTAAATGACAAAAGCAGCTTATTAGGGCATGCTAATTCATGTGTAAAAGGGAGACCAATATAACAATGGACAATATACTCCAATCTGAAAAGTGGTTGTAAGGCATGACTTACACTGGTTTGTTAGGGCAGGGACCAACAGTTAACCTCACTGAGAAGATGCACTTGTCAATAATATGCTAATGGAATAGATCTTATTTTAATAGCTAAGTTTTGAGATTTAATTTGAAGGTAATTTTGAGCATTCATTTGAGTCTTGTGGTCTCCAGTGACTCAAAAGAAAGCATTTGCTTCTCTCATCAGGTTGAGACACTTCTAAAATCAGATAGCTAAAAGTGAAAACATCTCCCACCCGTAGTCAGAGAGATCTCGCTGCAATAGGGAACTTGAGGACCTAAATTTATGTGCTTTTTGAAAATGGATATCTCAGTGCAAATAATTGGCAGTGATATAGAGATGAATTGATAACATTGCAGGGTTGAGGGCAACCAAATGCAATTTGGACTTAGTGGGGTTACTGTTCTGTGGGGGGAGCGGGACTGCAGTGGAACTTGGATGGACAGGACATCAATTTAAGAAAAAACCTGACCATTAAATGTCACTGTCTTTTTTATCAGATAAATGGATGTATTAAATACACAATTGGAAAATTTCGGCAATGTTTATTTCAGACATGTCTGGGGTCTTTGAAACAAAATTTCACCTCTTTAATAAATCATTAGTTATAATTCCAGCTATCACAGTTGTAAGAAGCTTTTTGTTTCAGATCAATGGAATTGCTTGTATGGCCAGGCAGTCAAAAAGATGCTAACTCTTCAGGCTGATAACATGGAGCTGAGCTGTGGGGCCCGAGAACAGCTCTGCTGACTTCAGCGGGGCTCTGGGCTTTCTGTGGTAGGATCTTAACCATAGAATTGGGAGTTGATGAAGTGAAGCAGCATCTCCAGGTAAGCTAAAAACACCTGAGACAACAAAAACTGAAACGCACAAATTCCCTCCATGAAGAAATAGTTATGGTGTTTATTGCACTTTCAATGCCTGCTCTAATTTTTACTGTTGTGGTTGGGTTATCTACTTGTTTTTATTTTCCATTTTATGCCCTTGAATTGTAAATACTAAATGTGATATTTTATTGAAACTGTAATCATTTAGAGAACCATGAAATTATGAAGTGTAGTGGCACTGAATTACATGGACCTAGAAATACAGATTATACACATGTTTCCTAGGGAGGACAAAATCCTAGAATTATTTTCCTTTTAAATGTATACATTACTGACTCTGTTAATGTTCATTATTCCAGTTCTAATCTACTTCAGAAAAATCTGTATCCTGGAGGAGAGACCCTTTGATCAAACCTGATTAAACCTTTCTGTCAGCTTCTTCAGCCTATAGAAGAGAATTCTGGGTACCTGGAGAGACTGAACGTCTCTTCAAAAGCTTTTGAAGCATAATTTGATTCAGACTAAGCTATCTCCATAATCCTTTACAAAAATAAGGGAAATTCCAAAGTGTTTGAAAAGGAGTGAGGTTTAGTTTTTCTGCAGTTAGCTAGGAAGGTGTATGGAAGTTATACTTACCAAATAAATTTTGTAAAGCACAGAATAGTTAGAGTATATAGTTCTTCCACAGAGTTAAAATAACATTCTTTTGAAAAAGCAATGCAAAAGTTGAAATAACAAAATTTTTATTAGTACTTTTTAAATTAGTACTGGGTTTTTATTAGTACTTTGATGTACTCAAAGGGGCTCACTCCAGGACAGATTCTAAACAAAATAGTTGAGGGGATGTAAACATACTTTTTTGTTGTGGTCATTTTACCTGGGACACCTCTGAAGACTTTTAGCAAGAGTGATGGTGAAAGGAAGGTGAAAAACCACTTGCGGTTACTCACAGCACTGTGAGAGCTCTTCCTCAGCAGAGAAAAACAAAGCGTGCAGTTAGGAGACGTTTCAGGATAGGCTTTGGCTTACATTAGGGGCAGCTTGCACTTGTGACCAAGTAAAGGGAGTTAAACTCCTGTGAATTACATGTACAGCCACATTAAGGCTAATTTATGTTGCCTCAGCATTTATACTGCTGAGGTTACAATGATGTCATGAGAGTGGGCAGAGTGGTCACAGAGTAAGAAGATACTGCTCAGTGTCTGAATCACAAGAAGTGAAGTGACTGTGTGAAAACTTAACCCTCCACTCTCATGAAGAAGGCAATTTAGCTAATACCACCTCAGCCTAGCAGCTCATTCTTTTCAGTTTCAAAATCTCTATTGTGTAACCTCAGATACAGAATAATTAGTTTGTTTGAGGCAGTGGGGGGAAAATAGTTAGAAAAGGCCTGACTTTGTTCTTTGCATCTCTAATTAACAAATTCAGACTGAAAAAAATCAGAAGTAGAAATAGTAAATGATCCTGCTCTGCCCCATGCAGGTGGTTAAGAAGGTGAGAGAGAGAGAGAGAGAGAGAGAGCTCATGCAGGGTTCTGTCTGGATCTCAGTAGGCAAGGCCCAGTGATAAATGGCTTAATAAAATAACTGTTTAGACAGAATAAGAAGAATTTATAGTTAGTGGTATATCTTATATCTCATGACAATGTGAGGCTGAATTTATGCCAGCATAGGAAAGCTAGTAAAAATTTGTAATCCAATTAAAAACATTACTTATTTGCAACAGCATATTAAAAGATTAATATTTATATATTATAAAAATTATAATGTATTCTTGTTATTCCTATGTCTCTGTGTTCTCTGAAAGGATGAAATGATGATAGAAATGGATGGTGGAAAAAATAGCTGGAACTACCTTGAAAGAAGGTTAATGCTGGAAGTACCTTGAAAGACTAATGCTAACTGCTTGCTTTCAGAAGCTGGTTTCCTCTGTAGTCTCCTTCAATTAGCATGAAACCATCATGGAGATACAATTATACTTCATTAGAGATCCATGAATCCAGGAAATGAAACAGTCCATTCTCTGTAGACACTGCAGACAGCGACAAGATGTGTGCTTTGGATCCAATCTGTTTTGCTTATGTCCCAGGCATGGATTGCAGCAGTTCTTACAAGGATTGTCTAATGGTTTTGTTTAGCCATATTTTCTACTCACAGGAAAATGACTCCACCACTAACAGTTTCTATTGTGTTTGTTTGGTTTCTTTCCTGAAAAAATAAGTATTCCATAGGAAGATGAGAGACAATTCGTGTTACAGGAACTCAGCATGTTACAGTGGCTAATGCCTCTTATAAAGTCATGATTTATGAACTTCTCAGGATAAAAAGCAAAAGAGAGTGACTTATAGTTATCTTTCAGCAGATTGAGAAAGCCACAGACTAATTGGCAGCAAGCAAAGCTTAAAAATTGCTCACAAAATCTGAGTAGATTGTTCTAAACTTTTTGCTCTTCTGCATTCATGAAGGCCTAGTGCTTTGTTTGGAAAGAAACAAATTTGTTCTCAGAAGCTGAGTCATTTAACTGAATTTTCATTGGCGTGTTCAGGCACTAGTGCTTCAGAATAATGTCCTTAATTAATGACTTCTGGAAGGAAGACAAAGTAGAATGAAATTAGAGTCATTCAAGATTCTGACAGTAATAGTTTGAAAGTCAACTGCTACCGGGTTTCTGAATATCTCATGAGAAAACAAAGATTCCTTCACTTTCAAAAAAACTTTAAACATTTTTGTGAAAAGTATAGATACATGTTTGCACATGATTGTATAAAGAAGTGATAGGTAGGTTGTTTAGCCTGTGACATACCCACAATTGTGGAAATTACAGGCACTGGTTGAATTTTCAGGCAGGAGCTGTCAGGCAACCAGTATATATTTGGTGCGGTAGATAGTGCTAGCTGGGAGTTTTCAGGTGAACATCACATAACAAAAGTCAGTAAAATAAACATTTCGTTGCCATCATATGAAGATTTTGGAATGGATGGATAGGATTTCTGCTCATGCTGAGGACCTGCATAACCAGTGTAACCAGTAGCACAATACCAGGGTGCAATAGAAGGAGCCAGGATGTGGGGAAAAAATTCGAGCTTTAAAAACAATTTTTTATCTCAGATTCAGACTGATTTCTCAAACTTGTGCAAGCTGAGAGAGAAGCCTGACTGGGGCAATTAATCTGGTATCTTGATCTCAGTATCACTGTTTGTTGGTTTGCAGTATTAATTAGGCAAATTAGAGACAGGATAGCTACTCATGCAGCATTGATGTTCCTGTTGTTGGTGTGGACTACACAGAGGCAGGGCTTGCATTGTGATATTCTCTCTTCCAGACAACTCATTTGGCAAGCAGTTCTTCTGTTCTTCTGTGACAAGCAGGCTCGTTTTCCATCTCCCATTTCAAAAGGCTCTGGCTTTGCTAACTTCTAGAGAGAACTTTTTTTTTTTTATTATCCTGAAATTCACATTGGAAGAATAGCCACTTGCTTCCCCAGGTGCAATGGTTGTGTCAGAACTGAATCTTGCCAAGAGACAGCTGTTACAGCTCTGGTTGAAAGCTGTGTGTAGGTACTTAGCACATCCACAGAAGGAAAGGAGCTAGAAGAAAGACATTTCTGAGAGAAGTTTGATGTGACACTATGATGCAGAGATGAGTTGTTTTTTTTTTTCATTGCTCTGGTGGGAAAAATTGTACTTTTTTTTACCCACTGGAAAAAACTACAAGGCAAAAATTTTCTTTCATGCTGATGTCACTATTCATGGACCTACAAGTCTCTCTCTGTCTGACTCTCCCTTTACCCACCATCACTCTCCTGCCCTCCATCCCAACCCTCAGCTTCAGTTCCAGAGCTCAAGAAAATATGTGTGTCTCCATTCAACAGAGAAGTTTTAAGCTAATCGTTAGAGTCCAATGACTGTTGGACAACAATATGCTGAAACATATGGAGCATGCTGGGCTAAATTAACATTTCAATAAAGAGAAATGGTGGAGTCAATAAAGTAAAATTGGTGTCAGTGAGTTAAAAAAATGGAGAATGGAATTAAGCTAAGAAAAAATATGCTCCATCATTTTCCTCAGACTGTTGTCTAAGCAGACTCACTCCAACCTCATTCTCCTTATATTTTTCTTTAGATTTTATTGGCATTTCATTAGTTTTATTTTGTAAAAGGGGAGAATGTTATTACCTCCCTGATGCTGCATCATTTCTACATGAGTAGATTTTTACAACAGTATATATTTCTGTTCAAGGAAGGAAGGAAGGAAGGAAGGAAGAAAG
Organism: Callaeas wilsoni; assembly: GCA_013398955.1. NCBI lineage: Eukaryota > Metazoa > Chordata > Aves > Passeriformes > Callaeidae > Callaeas > Callaeas wilsoni. The sequence continues at coordinate 48,125 of VWPU01004584.1, forward strand.
AAAGAAAGAAAGCAAGCAAGCAAGCAAGCAAGCAAGCTGACCTCTGCTTCACAGCAGAGTAACACAGCCCTGTTTTCCTGTTTTGTATGGTATTTTTTTTACACCCTCACTGCACAACAATATGAGCTGGGATGAGTTTTGCACTCAACTTTTGAGTTGTGTTTTTTGACACATAGACCAGAAAATAGTAATGGCTCATGGGTAAAATGATATGAATATGTGGCCATTCTTCTAGAATCTCAGGACTGATAAAACTTAAGTCTCCATGTAAACATAGGAAGAAGCACTGATGCTTCAGGTTCACAGTGGAGATCTGTCTGAATTTAGGGTCAAGGGCTGGCTGTACCTGAAGATACATAGAGAACAGAAGTGAAGAGATGGAAAGACTCAATCTGAACTTCGGAATTTCAGAGACATTGAGATATATGATTGGTTTGGGAGAAAACTTTTGGCTGGGGACTTACAATTATTTTGACTTTCAAAATGTGGCTTCCTTTCTTTCAAATTTCAAATATTATATGAATTTTGAAGATATAAAATCTGTTTTTCTTCGAACAATGAATTATCTTCAAAGGAGCTAAAGGAGATCTCCAAATCAACAACTCTTGTTCTTGCAGGGGACTTCAACTTTCCAGGAACACCACTTAAGTGGGAACATTTCAGCTTACCTGGGGACACCACACAGCTGGCACAAACAGGTCCAGAAGACTCCTGAAATACCTGGATGATAACTTTGTGGTACAGTTACTAGGGCAGCTGAATAGAAAAGATGCCTCCTTGATCTGCTGCCTCTCAACAGGGAGGATCTTGTGAGCAAAGTGGAGATTGGTAGCAATCTTGGCCACAGTGACCATGAAATGATTGAGTTTAAAATCCCTGTTGGCAGAAGTGTCAGCAAAACTTCAACTCTGGACATGAGGACAAAATCTTGAAATCCTAAGCATTGAAAGTTTTACATTACTTTTGATTGTGCTAAGTAGTATGACTTGTGCATTTTGATGGATGAAAATATTGCCCTTAATGCCAAACACTTTACATGAATCATCAAAATTTTAATAGGTAGTATGGCGTGAATTTCAGTAAGTACAATACCTGTAATAATAAAGGATTTTGAAAAAATATGGATAATTCTTGAAATGAAAAAATGCCTGTTGTGGAAGGAGCAGGGGGAATAGCATACAGGTGCTCTAAAATAAATCACAACATACAGTTTCCCCCATCCCAGAAGTAAGGACATTTTTTATGCTGCTACTTATTTCTACTTAAATAGTTTTCTTTTCATAGAGGATAATAATCTTGCATAAAATCTTTTTTTGTGTGTGTGTGTGTTTAAAGTAGCCTCACCAAAGTTTTTGTTTTGTTTCTGTTTAGGATAGTTCGGTTCTTATATCTATGGGTAGCACAAAGCAAGCACAATGTCTGATGGGGATCTTCGCTGATAAATCTATTAATGAGGTAAACAAGACTGTCACTGGAAGGAAGAAAATGTTTCTAATGTTCTACATTTTATAAATCCTCTTGCTCAGTAGATTGTGAACTTGCCATGATTTTGTATGCTTAAGATGTATTAATGACAGTCAGAGAGCTGGAACTTGTGTTAAGTACATGAATTATAGAGACCACAACAGAACAGACAATGCAAATGTACACCATTGTTTATTTATGCAGCTTGAGAATTAAAAGAAGCATTATCACTCTGAAGACTGGAAGAAGATTAGGATACCACAACAGTTCATTAATAAAATGATCTTATTTATAAATCAGCAAATACTAAATGAAATGTTCCATTTGCCTCTCTAGAACATCAGCTTTAGCAATTTAAGGGAAATGAAACCCCTAGATATAACATTGTGATTTTTTTTTTACAAAAAGTACTATGTTCAACACCATTCTACTCGCTACAGAAACTGAACAAATCAAAAACATTTATAGTTGGAGAACACCATTGTTCAGATCTCAAACACAGGGGCTAAGGTAAAAATATAATCTGCTGAGAAATAATTTCCTGTTTTGGCTTTGGAAAATCATATCTTAGCTGCAAAGTAGGTTTTAAGATACATTTGAGCATTATCCATGTTTTGATTTTATTTTCTGTACAGCATACCAGGTAGTAAAATACTGCAGTGTAAAAGATAAATGACAAATTCTGTAAGTAGGAAGCAAAGCGCATTTTTTAATGTTCTACATTTAAAGAGTTAATAACTATCCATAAATCTATTAAACAAACCATTAAAAGTAAAATAAGCTTTTTCTGATCTCAAATGATTGTGGATTTTGGATCTTCTATTGTCTAATGCCAGTGAATTTGAAAATCCTTGTCATTTGAGCTTCTGAAATATCTCAAAATATTTCACTTGTTATTTCGCTGGGGAGGAAAGCTCCTCATCAAACAAAGTTTTCTCTTCTGTATACTGCTAGACCTTAGTTCTCTGGTGTATTACATTGCTGAGACATAGGCACACCCAAGTGTTCATGAGAAGGCTGATGATTTTAACATGAAAAAACAACTCATTGAAGCAGGTGCATAGTCAGAACAAAAGGCAAAGGAATTGTTAATAACATATTATTGCAACTGATAATAAGTACTTAGCAGCCCATGAAAATACTGACAGGGCCTGAAAATATTGACAGGAATGGAATTATATTCCAAAATGAAAAGAAGTAAAGAATATGAGCTGGTAAACTAGACTGGAATCAGTGAACCGATAAGAAATATTCTATGAGTATTAAAAAACTTGAATATCCCTGTCAAAATAAAGTTTTTTAAAAGAGATAAAGAAAGATAAATGTTGGACTGAGCTCTCACAAAAAAACTGCTTGTGGAACAGTGATGAAAAATGCCTGAACATAACAGACTCAAACACCATAATGTTCTCCAAGCCAGTCAAATAGCAGCTTTCTTAGTTATGCACACTTATTTTGTTTTTAAAGACAGATTAGGAGAGCAGCCATATTTTAACCTGGAATAATTCGCTGTGAAAATTAAAACCAACTGCTGCCCTAAACCTGATCTTCTGCATTCACGATTGTCTTTTTGTTTGTTTGTTTGCTTATTGTTCTGTAGACTTTAGGATTCTTGAGAAATTTTGAGAAAAGTAATTATTCTTGGTTTAAGTGCAGGGGAATATCCAAATTATATTTGAAAATTATGGACTATATTGACTGATCTGTGTCATCTGATTCAAATTCAAGGGTTGATTTATCCTATAAACCAAATACTCAGGAAAATAAGTTACCTCTGTCCACAGAAATAGTCAGTCTGAATATTGGTAGCATGTGGGCTTCCAAGCAGGGGTGCAGAGATGCAGCGAGGCAGGAGTCCAGAGCGAGGAATGAATTTTTTATTAAATTTACAATACCATTTATATATTTTAGTTCTATAAAGCAATTGAACAGTGTTCACATTTCTCCTAGGGTAATTGGTCAAAGTCTCAGACACCCACTTAGAAATGTTTTTTCCTAATATAATGTACACAAGGTTAGAAGATACCAGATATGAACGTTACTTACAAAAACCCTATCTATTGTTTACATAGCTTACACAGCAAAGGAAAAGTTCTCACAGAATGAAGGCAAGAAGAGAAAATTTCCCTGCTAACTGCATTTCAGCATCCACAGGTAGCATAGTATACTTAGTATTAATACACAGGGAATAAAAACTTTCAGACCTTGTGGAGACAAAATGTAATGAATGATGATCTATTCTTCCTTAGGGAATAAAAGGAAGTGTGAATTTCTGAAAATATTTTAAAGATAATATGGAGTATTAAAGGGCTAAATGATATTCAGGCAAAGCAGTGGTAAAGAATATTGTTTTCAACGTTCCCCATCTGTAAAAACCAAACTACCCACAAAAAAGAAAACAACCTAGAAATCATGGAGTATATTTTCAGTTCTGGAATTCAAATATAAACTGATTGCAAATAAATAAATAAATGAATCAAACAACAGTTTAGAAAGTTTGAGATTAACTGGATTTATGACAAATCAGTAAAGCAGAACAAACTCTAAGATAAATATAACAGAATGCTCTAAAAGGCACCAAGACAGACAAGTTGCTGGCTGAAAACCTTGAGAGAAAATAGGTGTTTTAGCAAGCCCACTAGCTAGAAACAGAAAATGACAAAAGAGAGCTAGTTCAAAAGAAATATGAGAGTTTCAGACCATTTTATAGAGCATTACATACTACAGAGGATATACTTATTCAACAGGATCATGTGAGAAGGTGAAGTTTCCTTTTCTTGGAAGGGAAACGAAGGCTTCTGTGCCTATAGAGACTGAAAGAATTGCTGATTATAGGGCCCATTTCAGGGACAAGCATTGTTGCAGAAGTCCTTAACAAAGTGCTGGTGGATTAGGGAATCTATTTACATGAGAACATCCAAGTTAATCAAGATTTGTTTTAGGCTAACGCAGCAGATGTTCAGATCCTGAAACTCCTAAGACATGCTTGTGGTCTAATAACCTTTGATGTAGCCAGTGCATAAACCAGAGTGAGGGCTAATCAGAAATAATCAGAAACCTCTGGTAAAATGTGAGCTTTTGCATTCCTAGCCTTTACAAGGTGCTTTGGCTTTTGGAAAGGTGGAAAGGCGCTTTCGTATGTTTCCGTAGGTTAGGGAGGGAATCCAGGGAGAGATGTTCCTTGCTGCTGCCAGTCCTGGCATTGGCAGGGCATCTCTGACCACCTAGAAGCCCTCAAAACAAAGGCATAATAGTCAGAGCAGACACAGAACATTTGGCAACTCTCTGTCAAACTGATTTTTGTACACCCTCCTTCTGAAAGATGACTATATTCCAAGCGTGTGGACTTTGTACTGCCTTTGGAAATAGAGAGCTATAGGTCAGTTGGGAATCTTAGTGTCTGAAAAAAACCTGTTGTTCTGTAAAACATGTTATTATCTTAGGTGAGTAAAAATGAAATAATTTTTTGAAAAAGTATATTAATCCTTTGGAACACTGTGGATTTTAAAGCAATTTTTATATTAGTGTAAGAACCCCAAAGTCCCTAAATTGGGCAGTACAGAGTGTTTTAATTGGGTAGAAAGGCTACTATTAAAGTGTATACACTCCAAAAATTTAATTTTCTACTTCCGTGTTCACATACATTTTTATCCCAGACAACAGTACGAGGATTCGACACGGTGCTCGCCCGAAAGCAGGGTACAGGGATTTGCATATCAGTACTAAAGAGGCTTTCCAAGGTAGGCGGTCTTGCAACTTAACACACAGTGGTGTATTATCATGCGATTTGCGTGAAAGGTGGTACAAAACAGCATGACAGCTTATTCAGAGATGTGGATTAAAATGAGAAAAAAAATAGTATGTGGAAATGGTTTATGTAATTGGCTTCTGAAAAAGACATAAATTCACAGCAATAAATCCCTTTACTAAAGCCATTTTAAGATTCCTAGATAAATGTGAAAAATTGTAACTCTCCTTATTTACCGCTATAGTTGAAAACAAGGAATTTGTCCTTAAACACCCTCCAGTATTTATTTCTCATTGACTACCTGAGCTAGCCACCCAATTCAATCAACTTTTTGGAGAGGAAAAGTACTTCATACCAAGAAATGGTACTAATCTTAGTATTTTATGCATCATTTGAGAAAAACTAAAGCAAACAGGGAATCAATTCAGGTGAAAGAGTGAAGGGATATGTAGTACAGCGAGTTGTAATCTTTTTAATATTCCAGTTATATCTTTGCGGAAAGATTTATTTATTTATCTTAATGCCCTTGTATATTGTAGCCCTTGTTAACTGTGCAGTGCATCCAAATATTCTGGGTGTGCATGAGCCTTCCTGTGTGTGGCAATGTCCTGTTAGAGCCTTCACCATTCAGCCACAGACATATTTGTAAATGCTTTTCTGAAGTAATAGTATCCTTGTGGTAGCTGTGATATCAGAAAATTGAAATATAAAAGGTAGTAGGCAGTGGCCTTTTACCTCTATTACATTCCTCTTAGCATTGATTGGTCTAATACAGGATAGTTTATCCTCAGAAGCCTTGCCCATTCAGAGTTTTTTGTTTGGTTTTTTTTTTTTTTTTTAATTGCAATACTAATAGACCTCAATCTTTAGCTTCTAGACTCTGAGGTACTCAAATATGAAAGTATCTATTTCTCTTCACACTGAGTGTATCCTTCTCCCTGGAAGAGTATGTTAAATTAAAATGTAGGAGATTTTTGTACAGAGAAACAGTGGTCACAGTAATTTAATTATTGAGTATTGAGTTCTGTCTTAGAAGTTGGGGAAAACCCCAACATACACTAATGCTGAGATTCTTGGAGGTGTCTTTTTTATTTGTTTTAATCAACAATATTACAACTTCACGTTTTTTCCTTTGCAATATTTTGGTTGTAGGTTTGTAGTGGTAGATTAAGTTTTTTGGTAATTTAGTGGTAGACTATACACTCCTGATAAGCAGTTGGGTGCTTATGCATATAAAATTTTTTTAACTTCGGCCTTAAGGAGTTTCTGTATGATTCACACATCTTTTAATTGGTATTCTGTTGCCCAGAAAAAACAGTTCAGCTGCCCAGCTGCCCTCATCTTCTCTAACCAGTCTTTGTGCAATGGTCATCCGTGTCAGTTTCTTTTCCCTGCCTCTGGAAACACTGTCTTTTTTCATACTTCTAGGAATAATAAAAAAAATTATTAGCTAAAATTAAATTTTCTGTAAAAAGCGTCTTTCAAGAATATTTTTAGTTGGATTTTATTGATGTAAAGTAGTAGCGATTTTAGAAATTGTCCCTTTTTTTGTCATAATTTGTCTTTTTTTTATTTTCTTGATGTATAGTACTAGTTTAATTGTGAGAACATGCAGCCAATCGTAAGCCATATAATTAAGAAGATAAAAGAAAATGTCTGTATAAATTTCCTTTCGACTGTTATCTAAAAAAGCATTAATATTTTGAAGAATATCTGACATCTTATTTTCCATAATAAAAATTAGAATAAAAAGTGAAAATATCCTGATTAATCTGCTCCAGTGCCAATAGCTGTAGTTTCAGTAACAAATACTAATGGCAAGAGATGTTTCTGTGACATCTCTTAAAATGCTCTGTGAACTGTTTAGCTGCTCTCACTGCTTCCTCTGTTTCACTAGAATCCGTGAGGAAAAGCCGAGTCAGTGGTCAGAGCTGACCATAAACCCTGATGGCTCAGTCTCCTGGTAGCATGAAGTGATTGCAGAGTACGTGGGTGCCTTTAGGGCCCCGACACCTTGTCAGACCCTTACAGCACTCACTGTACCCCTGAGCTCCCCTGCCCCCTCTAATCCCAGGCCAGCCTCTGTTTAAGAAGCTCAGTGGCCATATACTGGCTGTGTGGCTTCTGGTAGTGCCCAGTGACCCCGCAAACCCTGTATGAGACACGCCATGTTAACCAGGCTTCACGTGTGTGAATGTCTACAGACACATCCGGCCCCTTTTGTTCAAGGCCGTGTGCCTGGACCCAGCCTGGGAACATCCCCCTGCCGTGTTCTTGGTAGGTGGTAAGAGCAGTCTGACCCACCCTCTCCCTGGAAGAATCCAAATGTACCCAGCTGTGTAGCACAGGCCAACACATCTGGAAGAGGACAAGAGGACTCTTCCTGAGCTAAAGATGAATAGATTTAGGCAAGACCACTTGGAGAGCCAGCCAGCAAGCAGGAGGATACCCGTCATTTCACTTTTTCACCTTGCATTGGGTCTGACTGGCATGGAGCTCATTCCCCACAGCAGCCCTCACAGTGCTGTGCTGTGCAATGGGAGCTGGAAAGGTGCTGATAACACACCAGTTTTGGCTGCAGCTGAGCAGAGCTGGTGCAGCATCAGCAGTGTCTCCCCAATTTTCCATGCCCCCACTGCTTCCCCCATAGACTGGGAGTGGATAAGATCCTGGGAGGGGACACAACCAAGACAGCTGACCCAAACTGACTAAAGGGGTATTCCATACCACAGGATGTCAGCTCAGATATAAAAGCTAAGAAAAGGAGGAGAAAGGGGGGAGATTCCTAGGAAGTGGCCAGACAGTGAATGCTGGTGGAAAGTCAAGAATAAAATATTTTTTTTCTTTTGGTTTATTCATACAAAAACTTTCTCTTTTGCTTTAGTAAACTAGCAGGCCAGCCATTCAGAGGAGCCCTGATGTGTGTTGGCACAGATATTGAGCATTTAGAATGGCATGAGTGGTCATCTAGCATGCATATTTCTGAAAGAAATCACATGGATGCATTGTTCTGCCCTGAGTTTTTCTTTTAATATATCATGATCGTTCTCTTTTCTGTGGACCCAGCTCTCAGGTCAGCTTTTGCCATCCGTGACAGATGGCGATGTGGCAATTTCATTACTCATTGAGGAAAATGCCAATATTCTGTTATGTGTATACATCTGGATGGAGATCTTCCCTTTTATGGAAGGATGAAATAATGGCAAAGTCAAGGTCCTGTTGCCGTGAAGTACCGCAGCAGATCAGAAAAGAAGTGATTAAGACAGAGGAAACGTAAACATTTTAAGAAAACATGACAAAAATGAATTGATGGAAACCAAGTTATGTCACCAGGATTTCTCACACTGTCTACTGGATTCAAGCAGAAATAGGAAATCAATGAGAAAATTTGAATTCAGTGGAAAATGCACTTAGAGTCAAAGAGTAATTTTCCATCAGACCTGGCTTTTAGTTGCTAAATTTCTACTGTTACCAATGTTTATAATTATTACTTCTTGATTTGCATATATCTTTTTACATGCAAAAAATTTGTTCCTAAAACTCTCTCCAAACAGTAACAGTGAGGCGTTATCTAGAAATATTATAATTTTGGTGTCTATCTAAATGTTGAAGTTTTCAGTAGTGGAGCTATGGCCTGAATTTAGAGGACTAAGCACTTATCCCTGTACAAAATGGCTTTGACTGATTCGGAGTCTATCCTCCCATATCAATATGGTTGACCTCATTAACATTATACCATTGATTTCTTGTCATTGCACAGGATTAGGGTTGAAAATCATGTGGAGTTTCAAAACACCTGCTGTATGGGCTCATCAGGCCATGATGATGGTTTTTTTTGCTCCTTGATGCTTTTACACTCATAGAAATCAATTTAGTTTCTGACTATAGCTTTTATTTTGTTTTTGCATGAATGAAATTCTAGTCTTAAAAGCAGAGATTTACAATTACTTCATTCAAAAGCCTTGATGTGCATTCAAAATAATGCTTCAATTTAAGTTTACCAGTGGGTACATTAATGGGAATAACTGATTTGAAGTGACTATTGCAGAATAGCAAGGGAAGGTGTATTTTAAAAATTAAGTTATCAGCAGAATTAAGGATTGTGGCCTTAGTTCAGAAAATCATTAAGGAAAAATGACTGTATTTCATAAAAATTCCAAAATACCACTAACACAATCTATCTTTAAGAACAAACAACACTAAACATTCCAGAAGTGTTTTCATGAATATCAATGCACTGTTGAGCCAGCAGTTAGAGTAGTACACTTCTCTTTTCCTTGAAAAACTTCAGAAGCCTAGGAGTTTTTTTGAGTACTAAAATACTGAGAGTACTGAGTGCTTTGTGGTAAAATACAGGAACGAAAATATTTTCAGAATTAGTGTGTACAGCTTGGAGAGCTGTGTTATTTAGTGTGCTACATAGTGTTGCAATTGTGAAATCTTTGTTTCTTGACAGATCTGGTCTAAAAAAACTATTATATATGTATTTTATGAGGGTTGTTTTGGCTGTAGGAGATGTCGTTCTGTCATGTAGTTTTAAATTAGATAACAATTACCTGTTGTTTTCAGGCAAATCTAGTAAAACTACATTTAACATATTTGTGGTCAATTTTTCTGTAGTAATGTAATTACCAAAATATCATCGTATTTAGCCAGTTTACATAAAAGGAAAAAAAAATTGTTATTCCCTTAGTGGTTTGCAATCGTGTATATAAAGAAGAAATCCCTGCAGTTTGAGGTGAAAACTTATTTTGTTCTCCTGTGACTAATCAATGCCAGAATAGCTCCCTTACACAGTGGGACAGTGCCCTTTGTAAGCACATTATCCAACAAAGAAAAGCTGCCTTCAATTTTATTCTTTCAGGCAAATCTCTACAAGTCTTCCTGTTTTCCTGAAGGTAGAAGCAATTCTGCAGATGCAGTCCTAGCTCAAGTAGATTAATCAGGGGAAGAGTGTTTGAATGAATCCCTGTGGGAGCTTTTCAATACTCAGGTGCCCTTTTTAGGTAGCTGAAGAGGAGAAAAGCATGTCCTTCTTTCCTCTGTAAAATGAAGCTCCTGATACAATACACAGTGACAGATCATGAGAATTAATGTAATTAATGCTTAGAGTGCTTGGATGTAGAATTCTGGAAAAGAATGAATCATTATTATCATATAAAATAATTATGAGGAACTATGGCAAATTTCTACCCGTTTCCATGTCAGTGTTTGGATGTACCACATTGATTTTGCTGTGACTCCTTATAGAGAAAGATGTAGTGAGTAATAATGCAGTACTGAAGAGTGGCAAATTAACATCCTTCTTCTTCTTTTATTTCTGACATTTTTAATGAAAAAAAATTTGTCAAAATGATACGGATTTTTTTTTGGATGGGTTTTTTTTGGTATGGTTATCTTTTTTGGTTTTTTCTTCACATTCATTTTGAGCCTGTCTCTCCTCAGGATTTTGTGACATATGTAAAAAGAGGGTGTCAAAATACATATGTTTAGGTTTGAAGAATCTACTACTTTATACCCTTATGTTCTGAAAGTGCTCCTGAATAATTCTTCTTCAAGCTTGTGGCCCTTGAACAAAGGATTGCATACATTAGAGATGTATTTGCTCTCATGTGGATTGGCAGGAGGAAATCCCATTAAAGTTAATGGGAGGTAGAAGAGCATATGTGAAGAAGAAAAGATCCCCAGGGAGGTAATAAAGATGTTCCATTTTCTGCCTACATAAAATGTCAGAGCCATCTAGAACTAATCTTGCTTATTATTAAGAAGAAAAAAACCTTGAAAAACTGCTGGAGAGTGAAGATGCAAGATTTCATCTGTATGCTTAAGTGTAACTAGAGAACAAAAGTAAAATTTAAATGATGTTTAATCCACATTTGGTACATGCTTGTACAAAATTAAGATCAGAAAAGCCACAAGCACACTGTCATGGAAAACTATGCATTATGCAGAGCAGCCAGGCTTGAGGAAAAAGGGAAGCAATGCAACTACTCCCATTAATCAAGGAAATCCATCTATGTTTTTACTCATTCCCACAGTATCAGCCAATGTGTGTTTCTCATTCAGAACATGCATGTAAGATTGATGTTTATTTTATGAATATTTCATTATAAATAAGCAAACATTTCAGAGACACACAGTGCTTCTGGATTACTCTGTCTGTCACTGACACTTTATTGCAGGGTTGAAAAGCTTTTGTATTAGTCATGTTCCCTTCTTGAGAGATGGATCTGCAGTGGCAACAATATTTAATCTCTAATTCTTTCAGCAAAATAGCATGGACATCAGGCCATCTCAACCAATTAAATATCAATTAATTTGAACCTTACACACTCCTAGCAATATGGCTTCTAGACCAATGTAATTTAAATTGGTATCTCAGCAAAGACTCAACAGAAACAAGAATGTGTACTGAAACAAGAATGTGTACTGAATGCCTTGAAATGGATTGTGCTGTTTCCCTGATGGGGAAACTGGCATTTTAACTTCTTGGATCTTAAATAAATGTCAGATCTGATAAAATACAGTTTTTCTCTCTTCACTTCAGACAGGACTGTGGACCTTCTCTATCTGTGAAGGAACTGAGGGTGGAAGGGCAGAGGAGATGAAGAGTGCCATATGCACATGCTTTCCTAGGAGCTGGTTAGGATTGCCTTTTGAGGAGGGAAAAGAATTTATTTTACCTGTGCTTTCCCTACCCAAAGCTTTGAAAAGGAGGTAAGGAGCACTCTGTCACATCTAAACAAAATATTCCATCCCCTAAACTATCTTCAGGCTGCTAGTTACATGAAGCATTTGCAAACCATATCTCACCACTCAAGAGATGGTATTTTGTTTCTTAATTTTTCATCCTATTTGATAGTTTTTATTTTTCCCTTGCAGCCACCCTCTGGAACAGTTTTATTGAGGATGCATAAATGATTGGTAGGTCCCTTGAAGAATTCTGCCCAAGAGTGCACTCCTGCTTTTCGGCATCCAGGTCACTGAAGATAATTTAATGTGGGGTTTTTTTCTGACTTCCTTTTTCTTTTCTTTCCTAAGTTCACATAAAGGTAAAAGTGCCACCTCTTCCCATTGACTGACACGCATTCTTTGTCAATCAACATCCCTGGTGTTGGTTGTCATGTTATTATGTTACTGATATATTTGGTCCTCAGCAACTGCCTTCGGGAATGAATTTGTTTTAAACTTTGTTTTCAAATGTATTTGCACCTGCTGTATTCACATAATAATTCTGAAAAATATTTCAAAGGTACATTTGAATCTGAGTCTAGCATAAGGTCAAGTGAGTGATGTCATTCTGTGTATCTCCTAGTTCCCTGTCTTTCCAAGCTGACCATATGTACTCATTAGTCAGCAAAAGAAACCTGGACTGATCTTTCTTGTGCATCAAGTTCTTTCTCATTGCATCCCTTTCCTGGTTAGGAAATTAGGATTAGAAAAAACCAGCCAACAGTAACTTTTCTTGCCGTAAGTGTCTTGTGGGGAATCCTGAAACATTGCTATTCCAAAGCCTTACTGTACTCTGACAATCTGTTTAATACAAAAGCTAGCTATTGCAGTATTATAAGTCCAACTCAAGAGGTACATTTCTTATAAAACAGTGACGAGTTACTGTATTTCAGCTTCAACATACGCCAAAGAGAAATGAGGCAATATTGAAAACATTACATATTACTTTTGAATCATTAAATGTTTTGTTCCATTTTCTTACTTTCTGAAAAAAAAAATTTAAGAACTTTCTACTTTAGAATATAACAACAAGGTAGAATTGATATGATTTATGTTCACCTCATATGAGAGGGCAGTAAACTATCACAGATTTGACAAAACAGCAATATGAAATTTCCGTAAGCAAATCAACCTCTCTTTTACATTTGAAAGTAAAATCACACAGCAGAAACAAACAAGAAATCAGACTAACATATTTTATTGACAGAACCAGATCATCATTCTAATAAAACGTTTCTAGCAGGTTCATATGGTGATAACAGACTCTTCTGAAACAAAAGAAGTACTAATAAACATGAATTTGAGAAAACAGTTCCAAGAGAAAAGCCCACTTACCTTCCTAGTTTATCCAAGTTTTTCCAGCACAAGCTCATGTTTTCTTGTGAGCTATGTGCAGTTGTGTGCCCCATAAGCTATTTAGTATCCCGATTAGTGACATCGTTTTTTTTTCTTTTTTGTTAGTAAAATAAAACTTTGGATGCATTTTTGAGGACTTTAAGTGCTTAAAGAGCTCTGTTTTCTGTTCTTCATTTTAATCAAATGATTTAGTGCATTAAATATTTTGTTACTCTGTTAACAAAACCATTTGGTCTCTTCTATCTCAAAGGTCAACACTACACGCTATCCTACCTTTATTTCTGTTATAAAAATGGCAAGCCTCTTCAACACCTCAGTTTCTGTTTGTTATTAGGAGTGGTAATGTAACTAGCAATGTTTTATTTAATCATCATTGCTTTGAATTTGTATTGCGAAAATGCCTATGAGGGGTAGTGTGAGCTCTTTTACCACATAAACACTGTCTTTTGTTTAACAATCTAATAAAGGTTTGTAAGCATATATCAATTAAGCATCACAAGGCCCCTTTGAGGGAGACATGGTAAGAAGCATTATCCTTGTTAGAATAATATTAAAGAGGTTTCAGCTTGTTGAAAGTCACACAGAAATTTAGTTCTAGACGTGGAATTAGAAGTTAATTGTCAAGTGTCCAAATGATTCTTTCACTAGTCATTTTTTTCAAGTACGATGGTGTTAATAAATAGCAAACTAAATACACAAGGGATAGCAGATACCATGGAACATTCTGATTGTTAGTATCTGTCCTTGGCTGCTTCGTAGTGCAGAGGTTAATTCAAATGTGCTGCTTTGGGTAACAAATACCAATAAGGGTTATGTTCTCTTCTCAGTATGTGTTTGTAAGTCTCAGTAATGATAATGGAAGTTATGTGCCTGCAGGAGAATGAAGGAAGAATTTATCTATCATGTCAATGATCCATGAAGTCAGAAGAAATTATGTAGTGTACTATAACAGCACTGAAGGAGTCATTATAGCCTATTAGGTAAATAATGTGTTTTTTAGAAGTCTCTACATAGAATATGCATGTAGCTAATAAACTATAAAGCTCAGATGGAGCCCTGGTATTATTATTGAATTACTGTGCTTCAAGATAGTGATCTTCAGCTGAATATCCAGATGATGTTTTCAGAAGGATGAACATTTTATTCCAGATTTATGTGCCTGTAGCAATCTGCATAGGAACAGGTGACAGCAGCCATGCAACAACTTCTGGATTCTTTCGACAGACCCAATAAATGGCCTGGCACAAAAACTCACATTCAAGAAGACAATTAATCTTTGGAAAGAGGGTCAACATTTTGTTGAATCAATACTGTGTCAAGACTGTAAGCCACTCTCAGTTGCTAGCAGAGTCACCGAGACTAGGGAGTGCTACTCATGATGTACCTAAAGGAGAGATTTTGGGAACTTCTCTAAGGAGCCTGCAGCTCATCTTTCACTACACTTAGCTGTGAGACACTTGGTGTCAGCAAGCTGATATAAAACACAGAGATTGTGGTGCACAGGCCTCCTAATGGAGAAGCCCTGTTTCTGAAGCCATTATGTGGAGTCATGAGCTGCTGCATAACCAGGAAAAAGGAAATATGGTGTCTAGAAGTGTGACTAAACATCCTTTGTCCAAGAGCTAGAAAACTCTTCTGGATGCATATAAATCAAAGGTGTTTTTTCTTTCCAACAACCTTTAGAATCTCAGCCCTTTAAAATAGCTGCAAAACAAGCAAGACAAATGGGATGTCACAAGTTGTGAAGTAACTTGGCTGAAGTTATGCAGCTGAGTAAAGAGCAGCAGAGCCAAGAATAAGATCCAGGTCTTTCCACATCTGGTTTGCCGGCTCAATCCATAGATCACATTGTTTTTTTAGCTCCTGAAGATTGTTCCTATCTCACATTATCTCCAAATGAAAACTATTCTTTTCATTACTGTGCTTCATTTATTCTGTGTGTGAAATAGTGCAATAACCCCAGAAACATTATGGGGAAGAACCTTATCTGTGCCTTTTTAATATGCTAACTACTGCAAAAACGAGATGCTTATATCTTCTTTTAGATACATCATTGAGATTCAGCATAATTGTATCTGGGACAAATCTTACCTCTGGGGGAAGGGGTAAGTATCTCTTTAGAAGTTCAAAAACAAACGTCTTTGCAACATGAAAAAAAAGTGATATGTGATGTGGAAATAGCTTGTTTCTCAGCAGCTGGCACAAGAGATGTGAAAAACAAAAGAACTCTTTTCTATGTATTCTCTATATCTATGGGAAGGGAAGGAGCTGTATAACAGGTCCTTGCTTATTTGGCATGGAAGTAATTTTTGAAAGTCAGTTGACAAATGTATGTTAATGACCACTGTGGAGGCACAGTCTTTCTAGCATCTGAAAGTCCATACTATTCACTAATTAAATAAATTTTTATCAATTATGTCTAACTGCCAGTTTGTTTCTGTTAGCTGGTTGAACCTAAGTAAGTGTTTCTGTTAGTGTATTTGGAAATCAAGAGAAAATACGGAGGCAGTTACTTTTACAAAGTGTGGATTTCTTACACATTTCTGATGAAGTTTGTGTAAGGTCTAATTCTATTGTAAGAAATTCTTGGTGAGATGAATGCGTAGCGTTAACTGTCACCAAAACACGTGTGCCAATGTACTAAATGGTGGTCTAGCACTCTTGTGTGAAGAAAGCTTTAGCAGTACTATGCTGAAACCAAAGGTTCACAGCCAAAAATGTTGCTTGGATTCATCTGCTCTGGCTAAAGAGCTAATTGCTGCAACACATTTAGAGAGATACTGATTAATTTTGACATGTATACTTTTCAACATTGGAAATTTGCAATGTATTCTTGTCTCATTACATTTTGCAGAAGACTTGGCATTAAATTCAGCCAGAAATGATGAGACCTATAGATAGTATGTTCCTGATCTGAGACTGGTAAGATATTATTTTGTTAATATAATAGGTTTCACCTTCTCAAATCTGCACTTCTTTGTCTCATTTCAGCTGAGATTTGAGCAGTTTTCTCTGTGAGACTCATCAGATCAATAATGGAACAAATGTAAGCTTGGTAATGACTTACCTAAACAAGGGTTGCGCCCTCATAATTCCAGGTTAATATGACAAAGTGACTGCACAACCACCTAGAAATGTGATGCATTATCTGAGAAAAGATTTTTAATTCAAACCGACATTATGAGAGAAAAAATGTAGGGCAGGCAAAGAGAGTAGAACTGTATCAGCATGGAGGAAGGAAGGAAGGATGGGAGGAAAGTGATAAGGATACAGAAGTGGATAAATAAGGATATGAAAGAATTAATGAAGCTTGACAGGAAAGAGGGTTAAAATGAAAATAGTTTATCAGCTTATAAGGACATTTAGAATTTTAATTCATTTTTCTAGTTCTCATGTTTAGAAAACTTATATTTATGACCTGAGATCTTTAACAGCAATTAAGGCAGTAGCTGAAGTTGTAGCTGCTTCTATAGGGGAATCCCAGAGTCTTTTTTGTCCAATGCAAAGGTAAAATCCAGAACCCCTGCATGTGAGGAAGGATCATGGATTAACTGTGAACACAATTTTTCCAATTATTTGTGAAATAATGCTGTAACACAATAATTTCAAACTTGCTATTGAGAGCTTCTGTTAGAGGAATATTGCTATGCATATATTATTTATGTTCACTCAATAGTAACAGTTCTCCCCATTTCAATGTTCATACTGTGGCCACCTGCAGAAATAGGGATTTTCCTGTTTAGCCAGAAGCCAGATTTAAAGTGAGTTATCAAGCCTTTACAAAAAATCCTGAACTTCTGTGGGCCGATGACCTGGAAGTCTTGAAGAGATGTACTGATTGAGTAGGATACTTGTATGTGGGATGCAGAGAATATATTGTCCTAGTCTACAGGTTGCCCATTAATTAGGACTGGAGCAGTTTTAGGCTAATCAATGCCTAGTTTTCATCCAATCTATTTTATGAAGTTGTTCAGCTACACATGAAATTACATCGACATAATTTCAATGTAAATGTTTAAAAATATTTAGATAAAATGAAATGCAAACAGAATGCTTGTTTGCTAGTCTTATTGGAATGCTTGTCATCATGCCTTGTTTAATTGTGTTTTTTTCCCCAAGTACAGAAGAACCATTCATAAAACTTCATATTTCTAAAAGCAGAGATTAAAACACAAGTAAAATATACCTCCCAATATTGTCCATATAAAACAATTCAACAAAAAGTAATGCACTCATGAATTTAAATCTTCCAACAGTCTTCAGCTGCATATCAGTCATGATAGCAAATGCCATATCTCTCTGAATCCTATCATGCATTTGGAAATTGCTGTAATTTATCAAACTGCAATACAAGTCAAGTTTTGGCAATAAATGAGGTTTGAGGGAATCTGATCTCTATTCACAGCATGTTTCATTCAGTATCAACTAAAGACTGTGAATTTTTCCTGTTAGTACTACAGCTTTTGAAAGGCAAAGGAGAAATCAGCAGAATATAAACTGATAAATTTGCCTGTGATTTGGTACTACACAAAATTTTCCTTTGGCTTTACTTCCCCAATCTGAAATGGCCATAACATAGTAGTCTGTATTCCCCATCATAACACACAATCTGCCCCAATGAATCACTGCATATTTGAGAACAAATCACAAATACAGTTTCATTAGAGTAATTCATATGCTCCCAAAACATCAATTTCGAAGAGAAACAGATCTCTTCAATATTCTGGTCTAAAGTTTTGATGTGGTTATCATCTTTGGATTATGTTATTCTTTGTCTTGTTTATTCTTTTTCATTGCATAATTTAAAGAATAAATTTTAAAAAGCACTAAGTGATAGCACAAAAATAGTAATTACTTCAAGTAGTCTATTTAGATTGTACAATGGGACCAGGAAAGAATCACCTTCTTTTGGAAAAAGTACATGAATCAGAAAGCATTCCTAACTACCCTATCTTTAGAAAGGATGCTAGGGCTAACCTAATGTTGACACAA
Source organism: Callaeas wilsoni (assembly GCA_013398955.1). Taxonomy (NCBI): domain Eukaryota; kingdom Metazoa; phylum Chordata; class Aves; order Passeriformes; family Callaeidae; genus Callaeas; species Callaeas wilsoni. The sequence goes on from VWPU01004584.1 coordinate 66,417, forward strand.
ATAAGCAAAAATTGCAAAGACAGGAATTTACTTGGGCTGTTTTAGGGCTTTTTTAAAATATGTAAAGAGATGTATTTTGTGCTGCTTTTTTGCATGCAGTCGTATTTAGAAGTATAGTTTCAATATTTTGTTTTGACAATGTGCCCCTTTTGTATTTTATTTTCTCTCAGGCTATCTCTTGCACATATACCCTTAGCTTTGCTCAAGAAAGAGGTTTGCTCAGTAATTGCCTTAATAGATGCATAGTGAAACACACTTATAAAGATTACTAGTTATATTACTATTTATATTCCATTTAACTCCATGCTACTGCAACCAGATGATGGATTTCCCTACAGCATCCTTTACTACCATGGCACAGTAGTAACTAATTTAATCTGCCACTAGATGTCATTCCTTTTTCATGCAAATTTGAACAATGAGAATTTTTATTTTAGAATTTCAGTTAAACACATAGGTATTAACATCAAAGAATTAATTTGCTGTATTCACACCTAAAATAATTTCTTTTTATTGTTTTCACATACTAGTAGGATGTTGCAAACTTACTGTGGACTTTCAGCAGGCCCATCTGTGCTTAAAGGTAGAGGTGAAAAGATTACATATGCTCAAACAGCCTGTTGTTGCTCTGTTTGGATAATTAAGCAATTCACTGTAAAAGAGGTTGATTCTATTAGGTGAATTTCAAATTGGAGACGTATATTTTTACAATTTTGTTTGACATATTTTTTTTATGTTTGTTTGGCCCCAAATCCTATTCTTCTAAACCACAGAACTGCTTTCACTTAGTGTATGTCACCTCTCCACTCAGAACCCATTTCCTTGTCTTTTCTCACACCATCTCTGATCTGTTCAGGTTTCCTTTCATGGCTACTGAAAATTTGCAAAGCAAACTTGCAAATGCAATTCCTCAGCGTTTTTGTGCCTTGCAGGAGGTTTCATTCTGGATAGTGACAGATACCTGTAAAGACCCTTATTCTTTTGATTATGTGTGCTGATTAAAAAACCTAACTGTTTCTTTCCATGTTTTGAGACGAAGATTTCTGAAAAATCTAAGTGGTCTATAGACAAGACTCTGTAACATTTTACTCTGTAACATTCAATACTCACAGATTCACTTTGTAAAATATGTGGGGCTTTTTGATTTTTGGGTAAAAAAAGATTTATACAATATTATTTAATTTTTTAGCTGTGCTCAAATATTAAGTTCAATGTACACTACAATAATAATAGAAAAAATTTTTGCAGTCTTTATGCCAATAATTGGATAGCCTTTAGCATATCTTTCACAGTCTTTCATCAAGGGTTCCGGGCAAGGATGAAGGACCAATTTTTCATATATGCTCTGCAAACATTTAAATAACATTAAATGTAATAAAAATGTTTTCAGTGAAGCATGAAAATCTACATCCTCAATTTTCTGTAATCTATGATCACAGCAGGGATGGCAACTTTCTGGTGCTTTGTGAAGGCATGATGTATTTGAAATGAGTAATATAGCCATCATTTTCATATGTGCTAACATATTTTGAACTGTAATAACCTTTAAGACCACAGAAAATTTACTGGTGATAATATTCTACTAAAATATTAAGGTGCTGCATTTCCTAACAGTACCATTTGGTATCAAATATTGATGTTTCCTTTAAATTCCACCTTCATTTCCATACACTTTATCAGGCTGCAGACTGTTTATTTGAAAAGTGTAAATCTCTGGCATACCTGTACATTATATTATTAGAGATACATTTGATACCTTCTTTTTTTTGGTAAAGACCGACAATTATAAACTTAGTTATAATACCAAGAAGACAAGCCTATCACACAATGCAAATATTAAAATTTAAATATTGCGGAAACCTAATTGAAAATTTCTGCTTGCTGTATCTTGAAATATAATTGTTCTTTCCCTTTTTTCCCTCTCATGGAAGACTTGCTGTTTCATTGTTGGGAAACATCTGTAAGCAGCATTATCAGATTTGAGATTTGAGATTTTGGCAAAATCTGATTCCTCCATGGATTCCCTCCCTCATCCCTAGACCTGTTGTTTTCAGTGTTATTCTTTGCGAAAGGACCCTCGTGGGTCAGTGTTCCTGTTCTTCCATTAGAAATAGGTTCTGTTAGCACAGTACTGGTACAAGGCGGTCTGGGTCACTGGCTGTGGTTTGGTTCTTCTCTCCCTACCAGAATTAACTCTCCCATTGAACAGTTTCACTGTAGAAGTAGGAAATAGTCAATAATCCTTAGAAGTGTCAGATAAATAATGCTAATGTAGAAGAAGTTTTGGCATGACCAGAGGTATGGCCTCTTTATTGGAACATCCCATTTTGATACCATTTCCTTTTTCTCTATGCTAGAGCTGATAGATATTTTATGAGTCACTCACCTGTACTCTGATTTGAGTACAGACTTTTACATGAAACGTAGCTTATGCAGTGTGAGTAGATCAATAGGCCGTAAATGTTGAAACCCCTTGGCTGGAGCTGTCAATTACCCAAGGAAAGGGATCAGTCCTCTGATGGCAGGTACCAGACCCTTTTGCTTATTTCATTCCCTCCAGCAGGATTGCGGCACAGTTTTAAAGACTCTGGTCATAAAACTCCTTCTAGATTCCAAGAGTGCCAGTATTACTGCTTTCTTCCTCTTGAACATTAACACTTCCAGCATATGCCAGATGTCATCTTATTTCCTAAGATCAGGGTACTGGTGTTTAAAATAGCTCATATGTACCTTACTATCTAAGGAAATTCTCTCCATACTGCCTCAGTATGAGTTAGCTTTCAAATGCCTGCTCTGTGACCATGAATTAACTTTCTGTTTAGTAGTTAATGTCTTCTCAATTAATATGTATGCCAGAGAGGCATCTAATAAGTCACAGTGCTAGTCCTGAATGTTTCAGGAAATTTTCTATTGTCATTCAGGGTAGTAGAAACTGGCCTAAAATATTTCATTTTTTATGCTTGCAGTTTAAACAAAATGTCTTCTACTGATTTATAGTACAGAAGAGATATTTCCCAGCACAACTTAATCAAAAGATGGAGATGGCTAATTCCCTAAAATACTCATCCAGTTCCTCAGCTGTGGCAAGCTCACCTTTCTCTCTCGTAATTAATTAATCTCATGTTGAAGTGATAAGACTTCAAAACCTTCAAAGAAAGATATAAAAGGTAGCTTTCATTATGTCATTATAGAAATATATTTTTGGTTCATGTGGAGAAAAAGATTCATACAGCTAAATTAAAATAATATTCAGTTCCTAAGTATTTTTACTTTTCCATTGGTTTCTCATTTTTTATTGGAGATATGGTATGGTTAGATAAACTGCCCCTACTGAATTTTCTCTAGTTTTCATAGGATTTTAGGCCTCTTACAAGTTTATTTGAATTCTAAATAAAGATAAAAATAAAAATTTTAAAAACTTAACCGCTCCAAAAAAATCAAACAACAAAAAAACAACTGCCGCCTCAAAGAACCCCAATATAAAACCCAACCCTGATATATGATTTGCAGACCGACTAAGTGGGGTTAGAGATAGAACCTTGTATTCATGTTTTTAATCTCTTTAAATTCTGGTTTTCCTCTTTAGTCAATGAAATCTCAGGATGCTAGACATTGGACCTATCAGCCCCGTTCCCACAGTCACCAAACGGGAACACAGAGTACTGCGTGTGTTTTTTCCAAAGATATTCGTAGGTGCATCATTTACAGAAGCTGAGAGAAACACGACAGGCTGGCTAACAGGGCACGGTGAGCTGCTGATCTTTGTTCTGAATGTGCAGGCTACAGTGCAAGGCAGCATCCAGCCTTGGTTCTGTGGTGACTGGTCTGAGCAACGCTCAGGCACCACCGCGTGTCTCCATGGATGGCTGCAGACGCTCCTGTTGCTCTGCTCTGAGCCGGCTGGACGCCAGCCAGGGCTGTGCACAAACAGTGTAGTTGCATTAGTGTAGTGCCGAGTTGGAAATAACTACCCTTGGTAAATCTGAATGTGCTTCATATCATGCTCCTGAGTTCCCTAATTAGTACTTAAAAATACGGATTTTACCCTGGGTCAACATACGTGCAAAACAGTTATGATGGCCATTTTGTGTTATGGTGATCCTTTCAAAATTATTTTTTTAAAGAGGAAAGAAGAACAAAATTACTTACTGTGGTATAACTAACTCTTGATCCTGAATAATCATGGTAGTTTGCAAAATAGCTCTGTAATTAACCTTCCTGGATTAATACTGTGGATTTAAGTTCTGAGCATCACACTGCTAATAAATCTGACAGTATTGGTTTTAACAACGTACATTACTCATGAAAAATATAGCTCTGAGATTTAAGAAAATTCATTCCTCTGCACTTCTTAAATAGAACAGTGATTTTTCCTCCAATCAATAAATAAAAATAACAGACATTACTATCATTACTCTGAAGCTGCAGAGTGTCTACTACATTTTAACTGGAGATCTTGCACAAGCTTATTTTATTTAATAAACCAGGATGAAATTGTTTAAGCACCTAGACGAGCTAAACCTGACGTGAAATGATTTTCTCAGTTTATCAGGTAGACTGTAAATGATGAAGATGTGAGTAGGCAAAGGAAGTACTATAGTTAATTTTAATGGTTTTTAAAGCAAGTCAAGTTTTTGATAGCATTAGGGAGATGAAAATGGATATTTCTTGAGCAGAAAGCCATATCAGCATGCTTTTTATCTTTGGTATAGGGCATTGACTGTAAAATCATCAATCTCACATAACATTTATAGACAATATATTGAAGGAAGTGAAAACATTCCAGTTTAGAGAAGCAACATGTAGATTACCTAGAGAGTTTAATTTCTATTTCTTGCAAGATACTAAATATTGTTTCAAAGGACACTGCTATCATAAGCACAAATATTTTGTAGTCTATAAAAAATTAGTTATTATCTTGTAACCTGCTACAAATCAGCAGTTTTAATACATACTGCAACGATACATTTGTTACCTGTTCTTCACTGAAACAGATTTGTAGGGTTATTTTAGACAGTATTTTCACTATTATGATAGTATTAAGTGATTTTTTTTTCATTTCAGAAATTTTCTGTAGTAGAAACCATCAATCATCAACTTTTATTTTTTCCATATATAGAGAATTATTACATTTGTTGTGTTGTGAAGTCCTATCTTATACATTAACCATGCAAGGACAGATTTGAATGAAATACTGTTATAGTCTGCAAAAAAATTCTCTGGGAGGATTTTATTTCATCTGACTTTTGATGAGTAGAGTGTGGATGTATATATCTGAACTATTCATCCTAAGCCTCTTTTACAGCTGATGAAAAGAAAGAGGCATTTCCAAGCATGATTCATATAACTGTTCTTAAATATTTATTTTAGCATGAGATGAGCTGCCATCAGAGTGTCTATTTATGTTCATTAGCTGCTGTGAAGAGAGCAAAATGACTACCTCTGATGTAGACATGTGCATTTGCTTTCTGTGGCTCCAGCAGGCTTTGCATTAGGTTTTTAAAATGTGAAATTCTTTCCATAGTGCTGAAAAGAAAAACTGCTTAAGCATATAGGTACTACATACAGGAAGAATGCTTCATCACCCACAAGTTCTCCATAAATTGCTGTAAGAAAAGCTGCATGTTTTGTTTGACATTGAGTTAATGGGCTATAATGGGTCTTTTTGACACTGAGATTTATAAATTTGAAAAGATTTCTTGTAGACAGTTATGAAAACTTTCTATATGCCTTTGCATCAGCATGTGGCAGAAATGGTCCTTTGTGAATCTGCCTCAGTTTCACACATGTAAATTTTGTGGGATGTTAGGGGCACTGCTTCCATCAGTCAGTCTCATGTAATGAGGTCTTTGTGTTCCTTTGACTGAATTCCTCTTTGTGTTGGAACATGCCTTTTAGGAAATTTTTTAATTTTGTTTTTCAGTGTTAGTGAAGAACAGAGCTCAGTCCACATATGCTTATCCTGTGCCTTTGAAAAACATAGGTGCTTTCTTCCCGACCTATATATAGACTAAAAAGCTGGAAAACAAAAAGGGGAAAGGAAGGAAACTCATCATAAACTTCCTTGTGCTTTCCACTCGTCAGATGCTGCCTTAGAATCTCAGGCAGTAAGCAGCATAGTGCAAATGCAATAGCTGTTTTTGCACTCTGTCACTTCAGGTTTTTAAATTTTTTTTCCCAATGGTTTCAAGCTCAGTCTTATCCTTTCATAACTGACAGAAGTTTTTTGGGTCTACCTTGCTGCTGCACAAATCTGTAGTACAACTATTGCAGGTTAAAGGCATGTAAGGCACTGCAGGACTGAGCCCGGAAGGAAATCAAAGGAATTTGCTTCTTGACTTTTTTTCTTTCAAATCGGTTTAAAATAAGTCTTTGATATCTCCATTTTTAAGTATATAAATTTTTTTAATCAGATCACATAATTATTTTCATACCTAGCTAAGAATAAAAGATATTATACTTCTGTACACGGACAACATTTATTATGCAGCAACCATATGTAGGCTGTCTCTTTAGGAAAAGTGAATTTAGTGTACAAAACAAATCCAATGTTTACTAAATTCAATTCTTAATATCTTAACTTTTCTTTATTCTGAATGAAGCTGGCATGCAATATTTCTGTCCTAGTGTAATAGTCCTCCATAGCATTTTTAATTATCATCATAACTTAATCCTACCCTTTCAGCTTGCAAAGATATAAAATATAAGCTCTGAAGCTTTTTCTACATGACAACTAAAGTATATGGTATACTGGCTACAATTCTAGTCTGGAAGGAAATGTTAGATGAAGAATTAGGGGTACATTCCCCTAAAATGTCAGGCATAACAAACCAACAAGTATTTTCTAGGTATTGTTGAGAGAAGCTTTAACCATGAAAATATCAGATAGTAGTATCAATTTCTTTTCTTCCTATCAGTAGCTATCAATAAGTACATCATAACACATCATAATATGTGTTGCAAAGCACATTTTATTCCATAATTGTGCCATTCATACTATTATTCCATCCTTTCTTTACAGGATATGGAACTCTAAAATAAAAGAAAAGTAACAAAAGGTGTGAAAATTTAAGTCTGTGAGGATCCAAATTCCCTCAGAGATCAGTCATTCTGTAGTAGAAATATAAATGTCAAAAGATTCAATAAACAATATTGCTTGTTCAAAAGTGCTGAGTTAGCTTAGAGGTCCTAGCAATGTACAATATGCTGTGTAACTTTTTCAGTGGTTTACAAGAAGTCTGCAAAGTAAGTCACTGGAATCCAGCAGAGGTACAATGGATTAGATGCTGTTTCTTTGTTACATGGATCCCAGACTTGTGTCGTTGATAGCCTTTTTTATGTTAGTGTGCTACCGTGGTAAAAAAGAAAACAGGCATAGACCAAAAGAATAGGAACAAAAATGAACATTCATTTCCTGAAAAAGTCTTGTTAATATTTGCAGATCATTTTGTTTAAAAAGAATAGGTATAACAGAAAATTTAATGGATACAAAGCCATTAATCTTTCACTTCAACGAAGACTTCTTTTTAATCAACAGGAACATTTGGCATATGCTCCAACTGACTTAAAGAAATGTGGAAAAATATTGGGAAATCATATTTTCGTTTATAGTGTAAGCTTTCTACATTGTCAGGTGATAGGAGAACATGAAATATGTCAGAAGAGTTCCTGAAGAATACACATTTCTGAATTAATTGAGAATTGTACCTCAAAATGTGGTTCTTTCAGATACCACAGAGAGCAAGATAACACCAAATTGCCTACTATTTTCTCAATTGCTTGTGTCACTTAGGGTAATCCAAGTTAATGCTTAACATTAATTTTCAATTTCAGAAAATCAGGAGGATAACTTCATCTGAGTATGAGAGCAGAATAGGAAATACTTTCCATCACGAAAATCCTGCCTGAACAAATATTACAAGTTGAAAAGCAGCTGTTAATCTGACTCTAGTCTAAACCTATGAAGGCAGCCATGGAAGGAAGTCTGTCAGAGATATATTTTCTCTACAGTGATCCACTTGCCACAGACTGACAGGAATTATTGATCTCACCTAACATGATCCATGTAAATGTCAGATATACAGCACTTTTCCTAGCTTTCTCTATATTCCGAGAAGAGAGGCTGGCCCTTCAGGAGGACACTGCACCCAGTTCTGGATGCTTGGATACATGCTTGGGTGTTGGTACTTATGACTTCTTCCATCTGAACTATTGAGCCAGCTGTCACACAAGAAGGGCATCACGTATTTTCTCGAAGTACCTTTCAATAGGGAGATTGGCCCAATTTTTACGGCAACTGATGAAAAGGGATCTCTTCAAGTTTTGGAAAATAAAAGGAGATTTTATTGAACTTACAGTACATCCTCTTTGTCTTCTCTAGGTAAAATCCTAATTCAGTTAAGATCAAAATACAGAGAGCTAGTAGTGAAGTTATCTAGTAAATCCACACTAGGATAAGTGAAAACCTACATTAAGAGAAATTATGAGGTATAAAACCTACATTAAAAGAAACTTAACTCAAGGTTCTACTTTTTATTGGACATAGGTAAAACATCTAAGTCAATTTTCTGGTTTTGAGGCTTAAGTGAATAAAAAGATGACTTTTCAAAGTAGCACAAGAAGTGCCTATTTTGGTTTTTTTTTACAAAATTTCACACCCATGTCTGTGAATGTTAGACACTGTGACTAGCAATTTCTCCTTTTCCTCCACTCCAGCAATGATAGTGACAATAGGCTAGAAAGTTTCAAAATCCTATTTATCCACTCTTGAAAATAAGTCTCAGGCTTTTGAATTGCTCAGGCGTATTTGAAAATATCAATCATTCTTCTCACGCTCTTTTATCCTCCTTTGGTAACTCAGGATCCTCTAATTGTTCAAAAAAAAAGCACATTTGCAGTATAGCATATACAATTGTTTTACTTTCTTGTCTATATTTCCCAGCTGCCGAACTGAGATATAAAGACATGAATAAATACAGTGCATGGAGATATATATATATATCTATATGGATTCACATACTCTCTGTAACACAGTTAATGGAAGATAAGTATTTAACCTAGTTGCAGTAGATATCAAAACAATACATATCTAAGGGGAGAGAAATTAAAATCTAAATTCACAGCTAAGTGGAGAGCATCCATGTGTATAACTGATAAATTTAGAGTACCCTATTAAGATTTTTAAATACTTCGTATTTACCCAAAATAAAGGTCCTAGTGGGTTTAGCACAGAGAGTTTCTTCTTCCAAAAAGAGACGTTATCAGCAGATGTTGGCTAGCTGAAGTGGAACATTGGCACTGCCACAAAGACCTCACTTGTTTGATAGGCAGGTTCCATAGCATGTTAAGCCAGATTTTTCTGGTCTTAAAGATCCCCTTACGAATTGTCCGTCTGTTAAAGGGCACTAAGGTTAGAGATAGTACTTGTCAACTTGTGAGCTACTTTGACAGTGTACATCAATTTATCCCCTGATAACCACCAAAGACTTTTTAAAATGTCACCATCATTAGAAAGTAATAATCACAAATGCATACTTTATGTTCATGCTTTGATGTTCTACTGGAAGGCACTATGGAATTTACAATCTGTCACAATTACACAGTCCCAAGAGAGTTTATTGCTATTTTAGGACCTGGGAAGCTTCAGGCATGGAAAATTCAAAAAAGGAACTACAAAAACTTGTAACAAATTTTGATTTGTATCAAATTTGAGAGATGAATATAAAATGTGTCTCCACAATAAGTCTCCACAATAATCTAGCTCGTAGCTGATTTTGAAATATTAAGTTGTCTCACTGTATTGTGGCTTTTTTCAAAGTGCCAAAGAAAGGGCTAGTAACTTTGCTGTGATGAAAACAAATGGTGAATCAGGATATTATCGTCTTTTTCTGACTTCTTCTGTGAGGAGAGATGTCTACCCAGTTTAGGGTATCTTTCTCCATCTGTTGGCACAGCTGTATTAACAACATGTGAACAAGGCAACCAGTCACTCACCCACTTTGTTCCCCCTTCCACTGACCCTTTTATCTCCAAAACCTTTCCACTGGTGCTTGCTTTAAGGCAACTAGAACAGAAATATAAAGAAATTTGTGCCTACTTCTCTCTTTTTATTTTTTTAAATCTATCCCATCAGCTTTAGTTGTTGGGTTTTTTCATTTGTTTCTTTATTCCCTATGAAGAGAACAAAGTAATCTGAAATAAATTTCCTGATAAAACTAGGCTAAAGAGAAGTTAGCCCCTAATGTTCCTTAATGCAGTATAGTTTAGTACTAATTACTCACTACTGAGGAGTCTGGACTCCACTCAGTGCACACATTAATTCCCATCACTTATGTGCTCTGAAGGCGTAACACTACAGACATTAAGATTTAGATATTTCTCTTCTGTTTTGTCTGTTCATGGACTTGGAGTCATGCCTGATGAGTAAAAAGCCATCAAAAATAATCACAGCATTTCTTCCACAAATCTTTTCCTTCCAGCTCAAGTAGATTTTGGAACACTATTCGTATGATTAGAACCCAGGTATTATTTAAACTCATCTTTTTGTTCTGCAAAATGATAATCTCACTTCAGATTTTACCAACGTATTTCTACCTGACATTTTAAGAACATGAATTTCTGATGGCCATTTTCTGACAAGTATATAAAGAAGCTTATTTTGAAAACTTTAATTTGTGTTAAATTGGGATAAAATCAGCTAATGAAGTTAAATGCGCTAACAATTTATTAAGAAGATGATGTGGCAGACCTGCAAAATAAGGGAACTGAAGAAGCCTCCATTCCTTAAACATGGGGTGATGAAAAATTGTCAAATCCATTGTTAATAGAAACTCTGTATTGGCTTAATATAAAATTTAATGCTTGTTTTACAGATTCGTTATATATCCAAGCTAAGAGAACGAAGGAATGAAATAATAAATATCCTTGAAAAGGAAATGAAACATCAGGTAAGAATTTGGTCGTGCTGCTAAGTTCTTAGAAAACCCAATTTTTGAGAATTTTAAAAGGATCCCATGATAATGAATAACTAGAGAATGAAAAAGGCATGTAAAACTCAGTGTCAATTGATATAAAAAATGTGAAAACGTTCTTAAATATATAGATATAATACTAAACTAGACTAGATATAATACTAGACCAAATATACATGAAATAAAGATTGCCATTTAGGAAAAATAATCAGAATATTTCAATGGAAATACATGCTGCTGAGCAGGGACCAGCAAAGTAAACTGAATCACAAAAAGTGAACAGGAAATAAACCAGAAAATGGCATTCTACCACTGTAAAAATACAATGTTTGCATCTTGGGACTGTTTCTATTACTGCTTCCTCAGACAAGGATGGCAAGGGTAGCTAAACAGACTGAGTGGCTTCAGGGACAGGAGTTGCTAAGGGGATGACATAATTTATCCTGGAAAAAATGATTACAAAAAGAATATGAGCAAAGTCTGTAGAATCCTAAGAGACATGAAAAAGCTACTCAGAGATTTTTTAAATACCTTTTCATAAACCAGGAAGAACTTGTGTGAAATTAGGCTGATCCAGGACAAGTTCGTATAAAATTCTTTGACATGATACACTACGGATGCTAAAATTTTGATGTAGATTTTGAAATTAATTGAATGAATTAATTGAAGAAAAATTCCTCACCAGCTAATAAGGTAACAACTGCCTCTCTAGCCTGATATTCCTGAATTTTCTAGAGGCAATACTGGGAAAGTATCACTGCTTGTCATGTTCTTATATCTGTCTCTGATATCTGCTATTGTCTACTCCATAGACAGAGTCTATGGATACAGTAACATTTTTTTCTGATCCAGCTTGATCATTTTTGTGTTAACTTCTGTCATCTGCTTAAAAAATCTGCTTTAACAGTCCATAAGCTTAGTCCTTTTTGGTTTGTTGAAATCTCTAGAGACAGCTTTTTCAATCCATAAAATTAACAAAAATAAGCATAAAATTTAGACAAGATTTTCCCAGTACCTGAAAAAAACAATTTTAGCAATTACTTTGCTATACACCATAAATATTTTTATATTAATGATCATAAATATCTCAGCCAAGGTGGCCCCAATTCTAACTGACAAAAATGAATGTATGATTTTGATTTGAAGCTTTTCAAATGCATAGACACGATTGTTGTTTTCCTAGGGACCCCACTGGTATTTAGTGGTATTGAAGGGACTGAGGGGTACTTTCCCCTGGCCTTTACAGGTGTATGGGACCCTAATCTCTCTATGGACACTTTTGGGTTGATGAAGTTATCAGACAAAGCTTTAATTTACCTGCACTTAAAACATGTATAAAAGTTAGGGCCCATAGCCCTTCTTCCCACATCATCCTGAGCAGAAGGGCTTCTGAAAAGTGTTTTTGCTCACATCCGCCTAAGTACCACTTTTTTTTTTTTTGCCAGTGGAATTCAGTTGAAGTGGGACCAGAGGAGACACAACACTTTGACCATAGTCTGGATATATGTAAAAATGACACCTGTATGCACACCCAAGTCAGGACTCCGAAGGCTTTCCCGTGCCCTCTAAGTGTATGTATGTAGCTCGACATATACGGCTACTCAAAGGCACTCAATTTTTTGGGGGGGAGGCTGTAATAAGTGGCCTTATACTACTATTCTAATTCAATCAGCTAAGTTTGTTGTCCAAACAGATGTAATATTAGAGTCTCATCCAAAGCCAAAATGCAAAAGGGAAAAAAATAACCTGGACAGAGGAAAAAAGGACATCAGACTCCCCCAAAAGAACGGCTTCTTTTCAGGATTACTCTGTTTTACATGGTGATAGCTTGAAGGAAAAGGAAGATGGGTCAGAATAAGTCCTTACTTACAGGCTATTTTCCTCCAAAACCCTTCTCTAAATAGATCTCAGTAAGCCAGATGTAACATTACATTCACACTTTATGTAGGATCATCTTATTTAATTTCTGTGGTTATTTTACTGAAACTAGGCAAAGAACAGCTTACAGACCTCAAGGTGGCTTGACACATAGAACATTAAGAGCAAGAACTTCACAGCACAGGAGATAATCTTTTGGTAAAGAAACCAGAAATCAGTCCCACCCACAACATCTCTTTTTTTTTCAGATGCAATTTGTTCACATATTTTGCAACAAATATAAAACTCATTTTCTGTCTTGTTGACATTTCTATGAGCTCTATTCTGAAAACAGTAAACAGTCTTATCTTTTTGTGTGAGAAGACACAGTAAATCTCCCCTTCACTTTCAAAGTCCTTTCAGTCATTGTCTTTATAAAACCTACACTGAGCTGTGACTGAAATCTATGGGATTTTTACCATTTCTTAAAGAAAAGGAGGATTAGGTTGTTATTGATTCAGTCTGATTAATATGTTCTGCAGTTATGAACCTTCTTCAAACTTGTTTTTATAGCTGACTGTAGGAATAGAACAACAAGGATCTGCATTTCTTTGCACACCACTCCACAAACATTACATCCATCAAGTTTTCGTTTTCCTCTGTCAGATCTAAATAGAGCCCTTTTGATATGAGGTTACTGATGCTGACATTAGCCAATCACTTGTAAAACCAACCTCAACATCTTGAAAGCAACTTTAAAAAATGAAAATAAAACATAGCTTCAATTCTGAATAGAATAGCAATCATTCTGTTTTATGTGTATGCCAGAAAGCACAATTCCAACCTGCTTTCACAGAGGGGAATTTGGTGATGTGTGTTACTGCCCCGAGGCCTATTTTCACATACTGTACAGCTCTGACTATGAAGTGTTGTACAAAAATATTTAGTTTTGCAGTGCCTTAGGGGACTTACTTCTAATGGAGTCAGTGGGGAATGTCCTGTATTTCTCCATTAAAAAGCGCACAGTTTTTCTGAGCTTATAAATAGCTGTGGGTCCCTTTTATTTAATATTATATAGTCATATGCTATCTCTCTGTTTCATTCTTCTGTGTAATGGTTATTTGTATTCCATTTTTAATAAAGTAGTAGAGATGCAAGCATACAGTGTAATACAGAATTATTAAAGATTTACACTGATTTAGAAATTCTAACCAGTATCACTTCATCACCCTACTGACCCTAGAAGATGCCTGCAAGCAAAAATGAATTTTAGTCCTAGCATTTTCCATTAAAATTTACTCTGATAAAGTAGACTGTAGTCATTAGTCAAGTTTCTACATATTATGAACAGGTGGTGTTCTCAATCTGCTCAATATATTCTAACGCACCGAGGACCAGACTGCAGTACTCTCACCCACACTGAGAGCACATTTTTTTCTACGAAAGCTCTTTATCCATTGGAATTTCTTGTGGAATAACAGGCCACACTGTTTCATAGCTTAAGCGTAGAATAACTTGGCCTATATGAGATGCTGGTATTTGGATTTTTGTTTAGCTCTGTGAAAAATTGTGTATTTTCTTGTTGCATTGCTCTAAATTTGTCATTATTCCCTTTTCCCTCCCTCATTCTTAAGGGTAGATGAAAATAAGGAACCCTGCATAGGATTATAGTGGCTGCTTATAGGCTAAGCAGCCCTGCACACCTATCAGCTAAGGGATAATAGATGTGCTACCCACTTACAGGTATATCCCTACTACCATCATAGAGTGCTGTGGTGGTTCGGGTTTTTTTGCCTTTTGATGGAATTGCTTGAACTCTCTTCTGTCAAGGAGTATTTGTGTAATTTTCAATTTTGTTTTTGCAGCTTCTCAGGTCACATTCAGATTTTTTTTTTTCATGTAAAGGAATGGTAGTAGGTTGTTAGTAGAATATGGTTTTGTCCTTAATAATATATGCGATGCTTTTTCTTACCTCTCTTTTTCAGTTCCTTGATTTTTACTTTTGTTGTTTCATTTTGGCAGGCAAAGAAAGGGATGGCATAGTTACCAAATCTTGGTAAGAGTAGAGGAGAATGTTAATGTAGGAAATTCAACTTTAGAATCATGAAATCTGAAAGAGAAAGGGGACTCAATGTGGCAGAAACATTTAATGCATGATTCTTGCTAGTGATACTACTGGAATTAAATATGAAACATATAACGGAATTTGAGAACTGAGCTGTGAAAGTACTAAACAACTCTTACAGAAAAATGGCGTGTAATTCTGTGATTGGAGAAAACCTTAGGATGCAGCGGTATGTGAACATAATACTGAAAGTACAATCTTTCTCCTCTGAGAAATACACACTAAGGAACTAACATAGATAAGATGGGAAAATGTGGTGAAGTTGCCTCATCAAGAGAAGGATTATGAGGCTGAGAGAGAGGCTTCATTTCTCATGACAGGGAATAGAACACAGTGTGAAATAACATGTTCTGAGCTGAGAAACATATTACTGGGACAGGTAAAATTTAGACTGTGATCTTAACCTTACTTGCTGTGATTACAAAACCCTTTAACACATTTTATTCTGTGCAGTGAAGATGGATGTAGAGCAGGCACCTAATCCTGAAAATGATTTGCTAGGATTACGTACACTGAAATGGAACCATTGGATGAACAGAGCAAAATATTACACAACTTATGCTGGCTTTATAAGTTAAAGCATACACTTATTCATCTCCACTTGTGTCAAATAAATAAACTTCAGTGCTATTAGGAATCACCTAAGTGACAGTAAGGTTGTCCTGAACCTAAAGGTAAAAATCCACAAAGCACTGACTTCAAAAAATTTGAGACATGGAAAAAAATTAATAGCCTGAAGTGTCCTCTCAATACCCATGATGAAAATCTGGAGTAATCTCACTTCTACTAGAAATGTTAGAATCAAACACTGCATCCTAGCACTGTTGCCAGTTTTAATCCATCTTTATTAATAGGAGTTTACCTGGGTCATAATCAAAGTCACTGCTGGTGTAAGTGTAAAAATGTTAAATAATTTTTTAAAAAAGTAATAATTTAGAAGAATTTACTGATACAGTCTATACTTTAATAATATTCTAGAAATAAAGAAATAATTTAGTTAAAAATGAAAGTTTTCCATAAAATTCTTGTTGAGATCTTTAGAGTCAGTTGCATATTCCTTTTTATATGATTTTCATGAGGCTGGAAATTATTGCTAACCTCAGGGTAGATCTAAAACACGTACTGCATTCTATGCCAGGATACGAGAAAAAATAAATAGTGTTGCAAAGACATTTGCATCTCTTCTCACCTCCCACAAGCAGACCAGTGCCCAGTCTGACTCCAAGCAGTAGTGCATTTGGAAAAATCAAATCCCCAATTTCTTTGTTCCTGAACATGATATTATAAGGCTTGTAATATTCTCTTGATAATTTTGGGCCAGCTGTTCTGATGATGTCCCCTCCCATTCTCCTGCTCACTCCAAGCCTTCTTGCTGGTAGTGAGGCAGGGTGAGAAATGGAGAAAATCTTATTGCAATTGCTCAGCAATAGCTAAAGTGTTGGTCTGTATCAACACTGCTTAGTCACAGATCCAAAACAGCATCATACTGGCTGCTTTGAATAAGGCTGACCCCATTCCAGCCAGACCCCCTTACACACTCTCATTGCAGAAATTATAACTCTCTAGTGGTAGAATGGTGTTCATCTAACACATAAAAAGCATGGACACCAATGAAAGTTATTACTGATGACAGTCATTACCATACAAAGATATTCTCAAAATACTTAATGCTAAATGGCAGCTCTTAGGAGAACTGAATAATAAAAGAGCTATAAACAGAGCCCTCTGAGAGTTTTTAACATTCTGCTCAGTTTTCACTTCGTCCCTCTCACCCTTTCTTCCTTGGAAGATATATCTTGCTGATACAGAAGTCTTATGTGCCGTGTGTGGGAGGATAAGAGATTAACGTGGGAGATCTAACCAGTCTTCCAGAGATACCTGTCCTTGATTGCCTGCTCTCCCTCCTGCTGGAGCTCCTTCCCAGGGAGGAGGGACAGAACAAAGTGCCTCCCCATGCCTTAGCTGTAGGGTGCAGAGTCTGTCATCTATCTTAAAGCCATCTCTTCACGCCACTTAAGTTAAGCTGCAGGATGCTGTGCAGTCACACCTGTAGTGCAAAATCCTTCCAGCCGATACTATTGAAGCAGTAGTCATTTCTAAGACAAGGAGCCAGAGACTCCTTGGACTGACAAGGTTTCACAAGTGCTTCTGTGACCCTGTAATACGTTAGAGTAATAATTGAGTTATCCTCACTTTCTTGGTGCTCAAAATGGTTTGGAAAGCATTATGGGCTGTTTAATACAGTGTGATTTTCAATGCTTATGATGTCTATTAATTTGTAAAATAAATGATGCATTTCTTACAGCTTTGCATCTCTTAATTCATCAGCTGAATGATTAAAGTTCATGTCAATTCTACTATGGTAAACAGGCAAATCAAGTCTTTATCTATACTGGAACAAACAGGACTTCTTTTGTCCTTGCCTGAAGGGACAATGTCATTGCCTTGAGCTTACATCTATCATTACCATCAGTTAATTAGAATGAAGAAAAGCTTTAAATGTCCTCACCCTCACTTATCATTCAGAACTTCTTCAAGCATTACGGCAACTGTCAATCACTTCAGTCCTTCAAAAATATGTATAAAAACTCTTACAAATATTTTTTCAATAGGTTCAACAGCAGGAGGTAGTGAGTTCCTTCTGTGCACTGACATTTGAGACTTATCTAAAAAATACTTTCACAAGGTCCTTCTAATCTCATTTTCTCTGTTGAAATCTTTGTCTTGGAGAGGCAATGCTCTGCTACTTCAGTTATAGATATGGCTAAAAAGTTCTGATAAACAGAGAAACAAAAGCATAACAATACTTCATATAAGCCATTATTTTTAAAAGTGCCTTAATAAGACAGCTGTGTTATTTAATGTAATAATATATTTAATTTTGATATTATTTGTCAAAATAAACAGAATTCAAAGTTCTTGATCCTTAAAGTCTTAAACCCACGACTTTGCAACAGTTAAGTCTGAAGAGAAAAGGTGTGGGCTTTCTGTAGTCACAAAAGAAAAAGCATACTTTCAGTAGCATTTTTTCACAGCTTTTGATTTTTTGTGCATAAATGTTTTCTTTCTTTGGGCATGCAAGAGGGCTGCTGAAAAAATAGTATGTGATAGAAAAGGATGGGTGAGTGAAACAGCAACCAGCTGTGGAAATGCTAGCTGCTGGGAAAAGGCAGCTACCATGCAAAATTAATTCCCATTCTACACAGGGCAAAAATCACCTCTGGAAATTATATCCTATGTGTAAACTCTGTGGGTGTTCACATATACACATAAAATTCAGCAAACAAGAGACTTGCTTATAAATGTCAAATCATCCTTCTGTAACCCTAGCGGTTTATAAATAAATGCTTGATTATAATCCTGGAGTGAGTTTCTAGGAGCAGAGAACACTGAAAGTTGTTTTGAGCAACCTTTAGCCTCTGTTTTCGGTATTCAATAAATGAAATGTCATACACATCAACAGCAAACACAACATTTCAACAGAAACCCACTTTACCACGAAATCCACCGTAAGAATCACTCTGATTTTTGTATATTTTATTTCCTTTTTAAAATTGTGGAATAATAGCATTTTGCAGTAGTGGGGTAACAATGATAATTCTCTAGATATAGAAAAAGGATAAGCCGTATAAAGTAGCATTATTTTTTACTGGACACATGGCTGTAGCTGGAAGAAAAAGCAGCACTTTTCAGGCATATAAGCTTTTCAGATGCCATTCAGGTGTAGAATTAACATAGTTCAAGCTAAGTATAGGCTGGGAATAATTGCTCTTAGTTTAACTTAGTTATGTTAATAAGAAAATCCAAGATGAAAAGTAGATGTTTGGTACCTATGAGACCTATAGGGGCAAAGGGAAGAAACAATGTTTGGATTGCTGTTAAAGAGGGACACATCACTGCCTTCTGCAACTGAAAGTAGCACAAATAACAATGTGTCACAAAACCAGTGTTTACACTAAGTCAAAAGTTTTTGGTGTCCAGTGAAATAAAGAATTATAGCTCAGAACCTCTTTTGAGGCTGAAATTGTTTTGAGTTTGTGGCTCTTCCTTAAGCTTACTTGAGAGGTGAGAGGTGGTGTGGTTCTTTAGTGAAAAGTGTTCCTTCCCCTTGTTGCTAACCAGCTGTATCTGCCCTTGCATGCGTCTGTCTGTGAGTTTATTCTGCTCCGCAGGAGTTGTTTGGCTTCATTCATGGGAGATATTTTGATGCATCAGATAAAGCATTTCTAAAGTATGAACACCCCTAGCTCTTTTACGGTTGAAGTGGACACTCCAGTGGTATTGGATATGGGCTGAACAAAACCAAGACAATGAAGTTAACTTTCCTTCTGTTTTCCAGTTGATTAGTATGAAAATGAAAATAACATTCATAAATTACACTACTTTCAGAATCTTCAACTCTTTCCAGTAAGCAGAAGTACTTTAGTCACTATGTATTTCTGTAAACAAGGTGGCAGGTTCTGCACATCTCTTTTTATTTGAGTTATGTGGTATTTTGCTAGTGGTGCAGTGTTGTATATCTAACCTAAGTTTGCCTTGACTGTTTTCTCCATTAGTTTGTCCATAACATTAAATTTAAGGAAAATTCTTGATATTTGCTAAGCAGTTAAGCCAAAGTGAGACTGGTTTATGATCACTGATGTTAGGCTTATAGCATTTCTGTACATTGGGTTTTTCTTCACTGGGAGTGCAACAGACAGCAGTTTCTTCAAAAGATCAGTTAAAATAAAAAATGTTGCAATTCTACTATTTATAAATAAAAAATAAAGCACTTGCTCCACATGAACTTTCTGACCTCTGTCTTAAGCCAAATAATTGCCATTTTCTCTTCCAGCATCACATTTTATGCTATCAAACAGCCATATCAATACTTGAGAGGAAGTAACATAGATGGGTGAAGTTTATTTAAATGCAGTAAAACCCTTGTGCACTGAAGTAACTGAAAGAATGAAGAAGACACAGTATTTCCCCAAAATACATGCTATCTAATCATATTGACCTAATAGTTAAATCAATACAGCAACTGAACTTTTCAAGAGAATGAGAAAGGACAGCAAAACCAGAAGTATTGCAAAGGTGCACCTTGGAACATTTAATAGAAGAGAACAGAACAGTCTATTTCAGTTAGAAAGGGCGTACAATGACCATCTACTACAGCTGCCTGACAAATTTAGGGCTAAACAGAAATTAAGGTGTGTTACCAAGGGCATTTTCCAATTGTCTTTTAAACATTGACAGACTTGGAGCATCGACCACCTCTCTAGGAAGCCTGTTCCAGTGTTTGACCACCATCTTGGTAAAGAAATTTTACCTAATATCTAGTCTGACCCTCTCCTGATACGGCTTTGAACCATTCCCATAAGTCTTATTACTGGACCCCAGAGGGAAAAGTTCAGCACCTCCTTTTCCCCATCTTCCCTCCTCAGCAAGGCATACAAAGCAATGAGATCTCTCCTCAGTCTCTTTTTTTCCAAACTAGAGAAACCCCAAGTCCTCCAATTGCTTCTCGTAGGACATTCCTCCCACCACTTTCACCAGCTCTCTTTCCTTCCTCTGGACACATTTGAGTGCCTTAACATCTTTCTTAATTAGTGGGGCCCAGAACTGTGCACAGCACTCAAGCTAAGGCCATGCCAATGCTGAATACAGTGGGATAATCAACGCCTTTGACCATGTGCTTGATGATGTGCCTGATGCACCCCAGGATGGAATCTGTCCTCTTGGCTGCCAGGACACGCTTCTGACTCATATTGAGCCTGCTGTCAGAGAGCACCTGCAGGGCCCTTTCTGCAGGACTTCTTTCCAGCTGCTCCTCTCGCAATTCATACTTGTGCCTGGTGTTATGCCATCCTATCCACAGAATCTGTCATTCGATATTAAATTTCATCCCATTAACCATCGTCTAAGGGTCCAATCTACCTAGATCTCTCTGCAAGGCAAACAGCCCTTTCCCTTTATGGTCTCATATTGACTGAGTCTGACCATTGCATTGTCCTTTAAAGGCCTTTCAATAGGACCAGTATGATCTTCTCCATAGTTTTTTAAGAAGTAAGGTTAGAGTAACAGGCCTGTAGTTTTCTGGGTCCCTCATGCCATTCTTGTAAACTGAGATAACATTGGCTGGCTTCCAGTCAGCCGGAACCTTCCCAGACTCCCAAGACCTTCGCTGATGGATGATGGACTGGAGCCCTGCAGTAAGGTCTGTTGTCTCCTTCAGTACTCTGGGATGAAATCCAACAGGTTCTATGGACTTAACACTCAGGTCACAAAATTTCAGGTTTCGAAACCAGTCAAAAGTTGCCACAGTTGTGGTGGTCCATCTCAGGTGACCGAGCAGCCCAAGGTCTAACATTAAAATCTGAGGGGAAAAAACATTGAATGCTTCTGCATTTTCTTAGTCCCTATTGGTCAGGTGACCATCTTCAACAACTATGGGACTAATATTTTCCTTTGACCTCCTCTTACTATTAATATACTTTAAAAGCCTATTTTTGCACTAGATAATTCCACTGTTTTGTGAAAAAAGATACTCGATGTCCCATGAGGTTTTTTTAAACTGAATATTCATTAATCTTTCTCCCACTGAATAAATAGGAGGGGTGATATTTAGATAATCCAAATAAAAACATCTACATCTGAACTTAGGTCTCTTTTGTACCCAATGGATACCTGTGTATTTTCAGATTGAGATTACAATTACTTAAAATACCTATTTCAAAACTAGGCAAATTTTGCCCTAAAAGTGCTGATTTTTTCTACCAGCTATGAATGGAGAATAGCTGGTTGAATCACTGAAGAGATCTAGAGTATCCACAGCAAGAAAAAATATTAATCTCAGACAAATAATTTTTCTAGCCCAGAATTAGATGCTTTACTTCCCTCTCTGGCAAAACTTCTGCAGGAAAGCTGTCAAACTTGGATATAAGTGCAGGGAGAAATATAGAATTAGATCCTTTTCTACTGCCTTTCTTTAGGTCCATTTTAGATAAGACATTTTTCATAAATTAATATATAGAAGTAATTTCATAAACAAAGTTCTCAAGACATTTGATGTAGTCAGTGCATTCCTTGAGAGGATGCAGTACCTAGAGGCACATCCTCGTGTCTCATACTTAACATCACCTTACTCTTCTGTTGTTCCATTATAGTAAGTACAGACATTCGTAAATTTAAGATCAATTTAAAATGACTGAAGTGCCACAGTTTGGCCTCTACTACTTCCATTCCTTTATGATCCGTAAGAAATCAAATTCCTTTTCATGGTGCTCTGAAGTGTCAAACACCTCTGTTATAGCAGGGTGTTTATGTAGTATGTGGGTTTCCTTAAATGATCCAAAATAAATTTTATAAACTATTAATGCGCTGTAAAAGTAATTCGTAAGCTTTCTTGACATTTCTTATTGAAAGTGTCATGCAGGTAAAGGTCAGCTCCCAAACATTGCCAATAAAATTCTCTTCAGAAGATTAAATTGAATAATTTGCAGCAAAGTGACTGCAATTTTTTATTATACCTTAAATGTTATGGTGACACATAAGAAATCTGCCCAAGCAATTCCATTGTGTAAATCAACTAATGCCTGTAGTTTCTCTTACGTTTTCATAATCAAATACAAATTTCACACAAGGAATAAATGTCAGCTAGTAAATTTTTGAATGTCATAAACATATTCATGGGTTCTACTCAAAATATTTTAGTACATAATAAAGGGGATAGATACACCTCTTATCCATAAAACACAGATCTATGTCAAAGCAAACCTCTCAGTTTTATAGCCCTACTAATAGTATTTTAAATCCAAGCTGAGTTAGGATACATAATAAATTGTTAGTTATGCCATTAGATCATGCCAGCTGCACCACAGGGTTAAGGCCCAATAAGAGATTACTAATTAGTGTAATTTAAACACATTAGCTAAAAACTGCAATAAATATTTAAGTTATGCAAAATATTTAAGTTATACGCTTGGCATTTTTAACTTAAATAGCAGAAATGCTCCATTTAGATACTTCATTTTGTATTGAGTACTGTACGTTATTTTAGATTTTAGGTATTTTCATTTGCCTAGTAGTGCAGGTAAGGCAGTGATCCACTATTATCTTATGAAGTTAGCTCTGAATTTCAGTGATTAAATTAAATTCCGTGACCAGACCCACCATAAAAATACCTTAAGCCTGACTTAAGGGTAGTCTGCAAATGCAGATAAGCAAATGAACTTATAGATCATTTCTGAAGAGGATTTAACAAACATGTGAGATGATTAACAGGCTACCAGGCTTTCTGGACAGAATGTACCTCACAGATATAGTCACTGGTATCCTGCCAAAACTGCATGCAGTAAAAGAAACCCCATTAGGAAAGAGAAATAAAGTAAAACCTGAACTTGTCCAGATGATTAAAAAAGATCATATTAAATAAATTCAGAGACCAGCAGAATGGTCTAACTATATGGCTACTGTTTTAAAACTAAATTGACTTGAAGACTGAAAAAAAATCATCAAATATGGTCTCAGTAAAACGTCACTTCAATCTTAAAATGCAGATTTTGCCTAGCATTTTACATGTACCAAGAGTACTAGAAACCCCTTTTTTTTTTGTGAAACAAATCCAAATTACCTTATATGCAAGACTGATTTATATTTTATTTTATGTTTTATTTTATTTTAGAATTTATTGTAGTAGAATCTCATCTCACTTGCTTTTTATTTATTCTATTTAGAAGCTGGTCATCTGTAGGGGGTTAGTATTCTAACAATTAATATCTACTGACAATAGTGAGAAAACAGTGGATTGTTGTTATATTTATATCATCTAGAGACATTTTTTTGTGATGAGGGTACAAATTACTTATTTGGCCCTTGACAGAGCTCTGCTAAATCCAGGGACCAGTGCTTGGTCCTTGGTAAGGTAAAGACTAATGTCAAATTTCTGACGGGCAGCAGGCCCTAGGGGGATGCTCTGAAATTCCTCTGTCAGGGAAATATATCAGAATGGTCAAAGAGTTGCTTCCCCTCATGTTGCATTTCAGCTTGCATCAAGCAGACACTTCTGTGTCCTTGTGGAGAGGTGTTGTAAAGATGACATGAATCATAGAATTATAAAATCATGGGTTGGATTGGGAGGAATTCAAAAAAATCTTCTAGTGCCAACCTCTGTGCCATGGGCAGGGACACCTCCCACTAGACCAATTTGCCCAGAGACCTGTCCAACCTGGCCTTGAACACTCCCAGGGATGAGGCATCCACAACTTCTCTGAGCAATCTGTTCCAGTGCCTCACCACCCTCATAGTGAAGAATTTCTTAAAGTAAGTCTGAAAGACATTGAGAGACCTACTAAACCCCTCTGAGTCAGAGAAGGATTGACTATCAAATCTGGACATATCTGTTCTAAATTCTCATAAATCTCAGAATATCTCACAAGTAGAAGATAGTTAAGAGAGCTTCTTTTTATTTTTGGGATACTCCATATATGATGAGATGGACCGCAGCTACAAGATTTGTTATCAGCACCTCTCCCTGTTTAAGAAAAATGAAATATTTACCATCCGTAACTGTTTTGCATATTTGGAGTAGAGAAGTTTTTGCTAGGTATCCATCTGTATCCTTCTGCTCTCTCTACAACAGGTAGAGATAAAATTTTATAAATTAGCTGTGGTTTGTAAGCAAAGAAAAAATAGTGTAGTTTTCTCAGCATCCGGAATAGCTCTGTGTGCATAAGACACATGAGAAAAATCAGCCTAGCTTCTTTAATCTGCATGAAAACTATCTGGACAAGAGGGGACAGAAATTCTCCACAACATAAAAAATGAGACTGATCTTATTAAAATCTTTCATCGTAATTGAGAAAGGTCCTTACCTGATACTTATTAATTTAGTCTACACAATAACCACATATTTTATGTTGGCTATTAGACCTACACAAATTTACAGGAACAGGAGAACTGTGAAATCTTCGCAGTTAAATGTTCTGTCATCCAGAAGGAAACTTATTTCAGAAATAATCAGAATTGTGTGAAAGTTCTTAAATTTTCATTACTTTTTTTCCTGATGTATTCAATATTTTCAAGTGTTTTTCTTCTGCAAGGAATAAATTATCCATTAGAAATTTGTCATATAAATTCTTTCACTTGTGGTATAACAAGGGCTGTCTTTTAAAATTAAATGTGTTTTTAATGAGGCTGTTAGTGTCTCCTTGATAAAGAATTACCTAATATTTTTGCTGCTACCATGTAAGTGATTCCAGGTGCCACTGTACAACTTCAGTATTAAAAAGTCACATTGTCAAGTAGGTTTAAAAGTACCTATTCTCTAATATTGTGATAATTCACATACAATTAACTAAATTCAAACATGAATTTGCTGTCAACATATACATAAGATAAAAGGTATTACTCTGTTGAATATTTAGATATAGAGTTTATATTTCTGCATTTGAAGTGGCAAAAGGATACCTGGAAATATTAGTAGTTACAGCCATGGGTGGAAATCTGTTTTTGTATCCTTAGCAATTTGGGCATGAGACAGAGAATTTTATAAGTAAATGTTCAAGTCTGAACCTTTTTGAATGACTTTGTGTTTAGTTGAATCTTCATCTAAGAGGGAACTTTTAAATTCTGGATATTGCTCAATCGTTACCTCTTTGATTAAAGATTTCATTGGTGGATGAAAGACAGCCACATATCCTGACTGAGAACTTGGTTTAAAATAAGAATGCAAGAATCATAAGACTATTGAAGCTAAATGACTGTTGGGTTTGGTTTGTTTTTTGTTCGTTTTTTTCTGGATATGAGAAAGCAGACTTTAAATGTTTTTTTTAAAATCAAGAACACAATTTTGTGGACAAAAATTTTGTGTTATAGTTGGATGGTCGTGGTTTAATTTCTTCTTTTTTTGATGAAACAACTTTAGAGAAAGTGAGTGATCATTGCCAGTGGAGCAGGGCCAGGTACCAGCAGAGAACAGATTATTAGAGCTGTATGACATTGGGAAAATGAGTTGTTAGCATCTGTGTCAGAGAGGTCAGGAGCGATTGAAGACTCTATAATCAGTCCTCTTCTAGAAGAAGGTCATTAACACCCACAAATTCTAGACAGATTTATCTCCAGGTATGATCTACACTATCCACTATACTAAATATGCTAATGGAAAATATGTGTATGGGATCACACAGCCTCTGTGTGCTAGAAAAGATTTGACACACAGAGTCAATAATGGACAGGAGTGTATTTTTCAGAAATAACCACTTCCTTACCGGACCTGATCCTCAGGGAGTCTGCAAAGACCGTTACAAGAACAAGCTGAACACTAAAAGTCGTAATTCCGGTGGGTACTAAAATGTATGAGCTCAAGACACATGCCAGTTTTATAGTATACTCGTTTTCTCATTCCATCCCATCCCAAACTCAGCTTGATGCTTCTCATCAGTACAGACAAAATTTAAAGTTATCATCTCACCATTGGTTTGGCTTGGTCCGTGGGAAGGGAAGTGAATAGAGAGGCGCATCTGGGACAGAGTTTATATGCAATCAAAGAATCATCTGCAAAGAAAATCAGGTGTACCCTAGGAGGTATCAGCAAGTGTAACTAAGATGTAAAGAGAAATTATTTACATCTGGCATTTGTGAGACCATGTCTGTGGTATTGCCCCTGGTCTTGCACTCCACAGTGGAAAAACCTTCTGCAGTGAGGCCAGTGCAAGGCCATCAACATCAGGGTATGGAGCATAGAAGTACAAAGAGAAGTAAAAAACAGGTTTGTCCAGCTGAAAGAATCGAAGAGTAAAAGGTAATATTTCTGCTTCTTCAGCTATCTAATTGGAATCTTCTCTGATTGGAAAGGTTACAGTCAAAGGACACAAGCTTGGCTTGGGAAATTCTGACTAGAAATAAAGTAGAACTTTTTGTACCATGAGGGTGGTCAAACACTGGAGGAGGATGCCCAGTGGTTGTGATTCTTCATAATTGGAGATAATCATAACAAGACTGGGCAAGGCTCTGAAAAACCTAATGTAGGCTTTCCCTAAGCAGAAAGTCAGACTAAGTGACCTCCAGAGGTCCTTTCCAACATAAATTATTCTGTGTTTCTATGATCCCTAGGAACTCAGCATGGTGTTTCTATTAACAAGAAAGGAATGCATTAGCAATAGTAAAAACTTTATATCATTTTGCCTAACTCTTGTATAGGCAAAATAGAGCAGCTGGAATTTATATAGATAACTTTTTTTTTGCCACTATGATTAAAAGTCTAAGCCAAAACTAAAAATGTCTTCTCTGAAATTTGTATGTTCTGCTATGTTAAATATTGTGAAACGACAGCCTTTCTCCAAGTTTTTCTTTACTTGCAACTATGTAAGTGGCACAAAACTCAAAGTTCTTGCTTTTTAGACCTTTATGATATTATTTTCCTGCAATATTATTACTATTATTATTTTTTATTGTTATTATTACAATTAATGATAATTTTAAAAAGGAAAATAGTATCTGCTCTGTTTTGCAAAAATATAAATTATGTGTATATGGATATATAATTATTTGTAAAACATTTTCAAACCTTGAGATGTAAAATGCTAGATAGATTTAGACTATTTCAGATATTGTTGAGATAATATTTGTAAACGTGGCTGTCTCAGCAAAAGGTGACCAACTTAAAAAAGAATGTACATCTTACATTTCTTTTTATTATTATTTTAAAAACTTTTAATCTAAAAATACAGAGCACAATAAGGATTAGGATATTCTAATGACCAATCCATCCAAGATATTGCTATCAAGATATAAATATTAGTTAAATATTCAAATCTAAAATTAAATGAAACAGAAGCTTAGAATTCAGCATAATATATTCCTCAGAAATGAAAGAGACATTGCCAAAGACATAGTGGTAGAAAGAGTAAGTTACCATCTAAAATGACAAGCAGATGACCCTTAGATTAAATAATTTCTGGGTATGCACAAGGTTCACAAGAAGTCCTTGTCTCACTTTTTCTTTATACCAGATCAGGATTTCAACATCATGTGTCTGGTGGTGCTGTTACTACTTGTCATGTTTGGTAATTTTCTATTGGTGTTTGAATGTTTTGGCTGCTGAGTTTTGTGTGAAATCCACCCTACATAGTGAACAGTCTGGGAGAGCTGCCAACAATAAATTGCAATAATCCAACCTTGGTTTTGTAAAGGCATGAGTCAAAAGCTCAGCATCTTGCTGACAAAGAAATTGTCTTAACCTTGTTATGTTCCTGAGATGGTAATATGAAGCCTTATCAATATTGTTGATGTGGCTCTCTGAGGAAAGCTGAGGCTCAAAAATTACTGGAATTTATCATGAAGGGCATTTCTTTCAGGATTCCGCTGTCCAGCTGCAGAACAATGATCTAATATTAAATTTTCACTGGAATAAGAGAGATATAGTTGCTTGCCTGTGGAAGCACAGCTGGATACAAGCAGAAGCCTAAAAATTATATAAACACCAGAAAAATTAAATAAAAGCTGGCATTTACATATTCACTGATGATTATCTGATTTTAAGTTTGCCCTGTTGGTTTTTACAAATAGAGATTTCCAGTCTGCTCAACATTCTCTGAAATCAAAAGTTTACAGGAAGGCCATATCTGGTCTTTTACAGTTAACTCATCGTAATGATGTGGAAAAAGGTCATATTTTCTTCTTAAGGAACAGTCTGCAATGAAAGTAAATCAGATGAACCTAGACATTTCTCAGTAACAGACACACATAGAGTTGTGGCTTCTTAATTTATGTTTAGTTTTTGTTCGTTAGTTAGAAGAACTGCCCTCCATAGAAGGGACTCATGCTGGGGCAGATTGTAAAGAACTGCAATCCCTGGGAAGGACTTACACTGGAGAACTTTATCGAGGACTCTCGTGGGAGGGACCCACTTCCACTTAGGAGGAAGGAGCAGGAGAGACAATGTGTGATGACCTGACTGCAGGTCACTCTCCCAGTCCCTGTGAGTTGCTGGAGGGGAGTGGACAGAGAAAATCAGTAGTAAAGCCAAGCCTGGGAATATGGGAGTGGTGGTGGGGAGGATTTTTTAAGGTTTTGTTTTTTTTATTTCTCATTATTCTTCTCTGATTTGATTAGTAATAAATAAAATAATTTTTCCCTGAGTCTATTTTGCCTGTGACAGTAACTGCTGAGTGATCTTTCCCTCTCATCCCAACCCACAAGCCTTTTGTTCTATTTTCTCTCACCATCCAGCTAAGGAAGGAAGTGATAAAGCAGCTTTGTTGGGCACCTGTTATCCAGCCAGGGGGCAACCTACAACAGCTATGCATTTACTGTGTGTCTTTTTATGCCCCCATAGCGTTGGATAAGAATTTGAAGTTTAGGAAGGCTATATTTTTACTCAGGTTCCTCTTAATCTGTGACGAGGCAGGCGCAAATGAGAGTTAACCAGTTCTTAGCTCAATTTCTGCAGTCACTTCATTGAATCTTCCAAATGTTTTACTCTCTGAAAGACGTCTGCCTTGAATGATATGGAATTGTCTGGAGAGAATATTTATGCTCAGAGGACCACTATCCCCTCCTGTGACACTAATTCTCTTGGGTTTTGAGATATAAGAGAGCCAAAGCCTGGAAGCTCCCAGCAGTGTCTGTTCTGTGAGAGATTAGTGAGTTACTGGGTGACATGTCTGTTAGAAGGTGACTGGCTTTGGCTCTTTAGGGAATGAGCAGCTGTTCAATCTGCTTTTTACTTTCTATAAAAACACTGTCATTATAAGAGGCCTGATAGGCACTCCTTTCTTTTTAGAACAGTCTAGTGTGGTCTTATCAGACTTGAAGAGATAGTTCCAGGAAAACTGGATGCACCCAGCTTCTGCAGCAGACAAGCAATGGAGAAAATAGTGAAGAGGAGATGATGCTGGCAAGGAACCAGACCCCAACAGTGACCTTGGCACAGACATAGACAGCTCTTTTGACATACACCATACAGATCTTCAGCTGTGATAAGATAACAGATATGTTGGTTGTAAACAGAAACCATCAGAGAATGACAAAGCTTCTTTCAAGGAAAAGGTTCAAAAGTCATTTAGAATAGCATGAGAGCACATTATTTTAATGAAAAGGCCATGTAGTTACATTACATTTTCCCACCTCAAAGAGACACAGAGCCATAAACTCCTGAGATGTGGGCTAAGGTTATCAAGATGAAATTGGAAGTACTGTCAATTTTCCTCTCCTATAGAGGAACAAACTGCTTCTCTGTGGTATTGAGATCGGAACTGTACAAAAAGGCATTTGGTAAAATCTTTGCAATCACTGCCTAAAATTGTTAGCGTTTTCAAAGGATGCTAAGCTTGAAAACTACTGACTATCCCTCTGATGTCTTCTCAGGATAAAAAAGATACAGGAAGGATTTGGTTGGCTCAGAAGAGTTTGCTCCATCTCTGGTGCTACCCATTTCTGCGCCATGTTATCAGAAAGCCACTGGTTCGCTGTACTGGGAAGGAGGTGACTTTGCATTTTGCAAAAAAACCCTCCTTTAGTAAAGGGGAGCTTTTCTTACTACTACAGATGTCCTTCACCTTTGCCCCACTGAACTAATTTAGTCCACAGACGGCAGACCTCCTTGGTAACAAGAAAGAGCTTTTCACTGGCAAAAGCTTTCAAGTCAAAAACTGAGTTATAAAAGGAAAGAACTTGAGTTCAGGCACTAAAAAAAGATTTCAACTTGTTCTGGTTTGGACACAAATTGAGTAGGAAACAACCCGAGAGGGGCGTCTCTCTCTCTCTCTCTCTCTCTCTCTCTCCTGCATGCCAGGCAAGCAGGCCCCGGCAGCACCTCCCCCATGGGTTCGGGAAAATAATTTCTCGAGTGAAAGTGAAAAAAACTATTTATTTAACAAACAGAGTCCCCCTCTGTCATGGGGAAAAAAGGATATTGAAACCCCCTCCCCTGTCCCCTAAAAGAGGACTATGGATTTTAGAGTTCTTTCTGTAGGTAAAACCTGCAGTCCTGAGCTGGGCCGGGCCGGCCAGGCAGGGTCCGACGATCCCCCTTGGAGGGTCCCGCCGAGCAGGTCTGGAGATGACAGCCGGTCTCAGATGAAAAGCAAGCCAAAAACAATCCAAAAAGGAAAAGAAGCCGCTGAGGCAGATCACAGTCCCTTCTCCGCTGAAAGCCGAAGAGACTAGAGAGCAAAAGTCCTCTAACCAACCAAATGTTGTCAGAATCGGGAGAGAAAAGAATGCAAAACATTCTAGTTACAAGGTCAAGCTGGCCACTTTGAAGAGTTCTCTCGGCTTCTCTCTCGCCCCTTTGCAATTTGAAGGTACACTAGAGATCAAGCAGGCGATGGGGAATACAGTATTGTCATAGAATCACCCCAAGACACAACTGCTGTTGGAAGCCTCTGTAGAGAGGTCCACATGAAAGACTTCACTTATGTGGAAATAAATTTGGAGGTTTTATTTTTGAATAAACCAAGTTCTGTACAGGATGCAAGAGAGGTTATAAAGAATTTATTCAATATCACTTTCTAGAGGATCTGTGAAATATTCTTGTTTACCTTTTGATTTGAATTAAAATGGCATACTGGGTATAGATACACTTATATGATCATTTTAATGGACTAGTCTATCTATAATTTTTTGCTCCTAATTAGTTACATTTTATCATGTCCTTGTGTGATTTAGTACATAGAAATGAACATAAGTATGTTAGAACTTTGTTAAACTGTAAACTTGCTTTACTTCTTGGTTACTTTTAAATAATATGGATAATTTCTTGAACAAGGCCTAAAGAAGAAATGCTCACCTACATAATCAAGTCAGAGTGAAGGGGGAAATGAATTCTCAACTTTTTAGCTTTTTGGGAAAAAAAAATCACAACTAGATGCAATTGATAGGAAGAAAAGAGCTTCAATCCATATATAAGAAGGATCAAAAAACTGTTTTGTGGGGTTTTTTTGGTTTTGTGTGGGGTTCTTGGTTGGTTGGTTGGTTGGTTTTTTTTGGATTTTTTTTTTTTTGTATTTTTTAAATAAATGAATAAATAAAAACCATTTTACCTCTGGAAATACTAGACACAGCTGGGAAAAATTTCATCTTTCATCATTGAGAAGGTAATTTGTTAACCTCAGGTCAATGGTTGGATAAAGTTGTGAGTTCTGCATTTCAGCTAGTTACTTTAAATCCAGCCTACAGATACAGGCATCACCTCAGAACAACGTCACTTTATCATTTGCTTAATAATCATAAACAGTGATTCAAAAATATATGCCTATTTCCATTAGTACTTTTTAAGCCAAATAAAACATACATATTGAATACATATTGCATTGGGCTGTTTCATGTTGTATCTTTTGACAGGTATAGAAGTAAATAGCAAATTTACAGACCAATATTTCTTTTAATTCTTTCTGTAAACTGTGAGAAGAAGAAATATAGAATAATAATGCAGAACAACCTGTGTTCTAAATATATCACTTTTTTCTACTTAAGTGTTTGCAATTTATAACTGATTTTGGGTAAAAGGGGATAAAGTCAATGATCTGTTAGATTGTGTGATGCCAGTAAAGGGCCTGCCAATTCCCACTCCCTGAATGTGTTACAGCAGCACAATGTCCCCAGATGCTGGCTGGAAAGCCAAATTACAATTACTTACCAAGCAGAAAAACTACTGAGGTACAGTGCAGCATTCTCTGATTTTTGTGGCAAATTATTAAAGGCCATAATAGAAGTAGAGACCTGTTAATAGCTAAGCTACCCAAGGACTACATGTAATTCTTCCTGTCTTTCCTTCTGGAAGATGTCCTTCATATTTATTTTGACTTTTATAACACCATTAATAAAACAGAATGCCTTCTAAAATAGTATTCCAACAATCTGTTCTATCGTTCCAGTAGGCTCTCCTAAAGGTATTAGCAATGGTAAAGACTGTAAGCAAGACGTCTGCTCTGTACACACATGGATCACTATCTGTGCTTTTATAGCTTTTACAGAAGACCTGGTATTGGGTATTGAGTTAATTAGGTCTCCAGGGTCTCCAGTTACTGACTGAATAATGTCTCAGTATCTAGGGTTTCTTTCTCATCTAGAAACAGATCTGAAAATCATTGCTGGATTTTCTTTAAATTTCCTGATGGGTTTAATAAGTCTGTGCTAGTATACTACAGTTTTAGTTAAGGTGATATATTTTCAAATGTCTGTACAGTATTTTCTTTTCTGTGAAAATATTCTGTACTGACTCTCAGTTTGAAAAAGATATTCACAGCAGAGTCATGGTATTGCAGTAGGATCAGATGGGATAATGAAGGGAATATGTACTTTTGGAAAGATCTGGTGGTGCTGTGGATTTTGGCAGGTAAAGGCAAAGCCGTATTAAGTGGAACTCAGTGTAATTTATTTACTAGCACAAAATCCACCCGAATAGCCCATGTAAGAGCCTGCAGAGTGCTTAGACACATAAACATACCTTGATGCTTAAAACTTTTGTTCCTCTTACCTTTGATTGAGTGCATTGGCCTCAAGAAGTAATTCATGGACTTTCTTCTCTAATCTAATTAAATGAAGGGACGATTGCCATGGTTCTTTTATTATTAAACTGAAATATGCATCTTAACTGTCAAGATGATTTTGTGTTTTGGTACTCAGAAGATGTCAGGATCTCAGAAGAGTTCTTATGGGACATACTCTTGCCTGTTGAAAGCCTTCTTTATATCTTCACTTCCTACCTGCCCCTCACCAGGAGACTCCCATGGTTCTTGTCCTGCCAAGGTGCTCCCTTCCCTCTTGCTGCACAGTGCAGGGAGGGAAAGAGGTGTGGGAGATTTGCCTTCCACCTGATTTGTTCATAACTTTATTTTCAATGAAGAAAGAAGCCCCTTGTTACAGTGCTGGTTTTGACTGGGATAGAGGTAATCACACTGTTATGTGTGATGGAGCCCTGCTTTCGTAGGGCCGGCTGAACACCTGCCTGCCCATGGGAAGTGCTGAAGGAATCTCTTGTTTTTCTTTTGCCTGCGGGCACGACTTCTGCTTTACCTCTTAAACCTTGAATTCTCTCAATTTTACTCGTCTGATTCTCTCACACATCCCAGTTTTCTGGCTTAGCAAATGTATATTCAGTGCAGAAAATGGATTAGTATATAACCTTGAAGGCAGAAAGTGATGTGACGTCATGGTGACTGGATTTTGGCAGCAGAGCACTTGGTACATCTTTGCCAATTTCTCTGTGTTACTTCACAGTAAGTGACACTTTCTTCATCTCATCTCTGGTGAAAATCCACAGATGCTTCCAGAGGAAGTTTTCCAAAGAAGAGTGCTCTGGAATGCATGATGGGCTTCCTAAGAAACATTCCTGCACACAGGGAACAGCTGATATACATGGCAGAACATTTAGGTGTGCAATTACAGACACATATACCGTATTTTCAAACACTTGGATGAGTCTATCCTGTTGTTTTATCCTAAGGGCTGATGAAGGAAATGAGCCATCCAAGCCTGCACCTAGGGTGGAACTATTTGGTGAAATTTCATCTTCCTGAATGGATGTAGAAAGCTAGCAAAGCGCTAGGTCACACCAAAGGCATGGTCTTGGTATTGCAACTTTGGAGGGTAGAATTTGACCTGTAACATGCAGGTTTGTAATTGTATGTCGTAAAACCTGCCATAAATCCAGATGGGAAACTGTTGGTTTTGGAGAATATGGTGCATGTCTGTACATATATTTGTTTGTTTCTTTCTTCTTAAGAAAGGAGCATTCTGCAATCCAATAAAGCTGTTAAGAGTAAACTCTGATCCTTGCAGTTTTCCTTTCTAGGGGACCCCAGGGAAATAATCACAATTGTTTATTTTTACTTATTATTACTAAAGGTAGCTTTTACCTTAAAATCTACTGCCTGATAGACATTGTGACGGCTCTTTCTATTTCTTCAAGAATCTCAGGCACAATCCAGTTCCACTTCAATCTGCTAAAATACTGTTAATAAAGAATTTTTTAAAAGGCAATTTCTGCTATTCTTTTGATTTTCTTTCTCGTTTCAGTTTTCAAAGAGTCTAATGACTGAATAAACAACAGGATTAAGATTCAAAAGAATTTGATTTTTTAAAAATATTTTTAATTAGTGTGGGGTTTTTTCACTTTTTATGTCAGAGTAAGACTCATTCTGCCTACAAATGAGAAGTCTATTTGCTTAAGTTAAGGATATGCAGAAATATACTGAGGATTTAAGAAGATATTGTAGGACTCGATTATGTTCAGCATTCTTGAATTGTTTATTGTGAATGAGATAAAATCTTTTTTCCTGTTCACACCATAATCACTGGCGCAGAGAAAGAGGATCAGTCTCCTGTCTCTGCAAATGAATTAAAATTAAAATATTCCAAAAGCTAAATCTTTTAGATCATGGGAAAGAAACACTGGCTTTTATACATTCTCTATTGTATTGTCTCTTTCTGGGAACAAAGATGGTAAGTAAATCTAATGTTAGCTCTATCACATCTCTGGAATCCCTGAGCATTTTAGATATCTTCCATATCACTTCATCTAGCAGACAAACAAGTTAGTACACAATTGAAAATTAAACCATATACTTTCACACGAAAAAATACCCCAAGTACTTCTGCAACAAAGAATTTTGAACTTTCCTTTTTGAGAGTTCTGAGCAGCTAAAGCAGGAATGATAGTTTATAGTCTAAGCTTTGACACTAGAATATTTCATATTTAATTTCCTGAAACATGTATTCCTGCTCTTGGCTGCATAGAATGACAACAAAATTAAGTACAAAGGCCTTGGATATAATATACTGCTCCCATAGTCCTGGAGTGGTCTCTGCAGGCTTCAGGTAAGTGCCAAAATCTGCCATGGTATCAGCTGTAGCACAATTAATTTATTCCATATTGCTTCCTTTAATGATCTTTCAGCAGTACCAAACTGATTTTATTTCTACAGCTACTGTTCTTCCCTATCTCATCTTCATTCTTTCTCCCAGCTTGAATTAAATAAGAGAGGTGAGAGATTTATTTTTGATAGTTCATTGTTATAAAGGGGATAGGTCTGTAGGATTGCATAATATAAAAATCTTCATTACACATGTATATTTGAGTGCATTCTTCTCTAAAGAAAGCCATATAGTTAAATTAACTCTTAGTATACTCAACACATAAAGTATCACTTTGATTGTGGCATAGCTCAGTAAGCACTGCTGGATGGCAACAGGGAGGGAAAGGTTGCCAGCACTTTCAAAAAGGTAGCAGACTAGAAGCTTGCTTCCTCTAGTCATCCTGACACACTATAATAAAACCCAGCAATCACAGTTCTGATTTATATTTGAGTGACCACACAGTTCTACAAAGACATTTTAATACACGATCACTTGACCGCACACTGAATTCATATTGCGAATGCTTGTGTATTGTGTTCTACGGAGATTTTGACTCAGAGGTGCCAGCAGCTCACTTCTAGACCATTAAAGCTGCTGGATCTTTACTGATGCCATCTTCAAAGAAAGATAAAGTGCTTTTGGAAGGCTGTAGGGAGTAATTGCTTTTTGACATATTGGATGAATTGAGCCAGATAGGGAGTTGCATTTTTCTGGGGATGATTTTATGATTTTGTTGTGTGTATATATCCAAACTAATTAATACTCTAAATCTGTACAATCAATAAGAAAAGTGCGTACATTCTGTTCACTGTAACAAATTAGTGACTAGTCTGAATCACTAATAGCTTTGGACTAACTTGCATCCATCAGAGCAAAGGTTTACTTTGAAAAAGATATTTTTCTTTTAAGATATTTTCAAAACTATAGGAGAATTCTGGGAAGAAAGAGGCAGGAACAGGCACAGCAAAAAGTTGTGATTTGCCCCATCTGCATGGATTGCTGTAAGGAGTGGCATGGCACAGATAGCAAAAGTGGGAAATAACTTATCCCTTTTCCTGTTGAGCAAAGGAGGTGGAAGCACATGCTGCACTCCCTGCTGAAACAGGAAATCCCAATTCCCTATTTTGGTCTACAGGAAGCATTGTACCTGTGCTGTGCCCCATGTGCTCCTAGTGGGATAGCGTAGTCATATCATATTTCCTTCCTTGAAACATACTTCCAAAATCCCATATCATTCTTCATTTGGTTTTAATTGGAGTAAAAGCTTCCTGAGCACTTGTTTCTATTATTAAAATTATTTGCATTATCATAGTGCCCAGAAGCTCATTCAGGGTGCTATGTGGGTAAAGGGTATAAGGTTACAATGATAGATCTCATTTCAAATAGCTTTCAACTGAAGTGCAATAGAAAATTCAGCTGATGTGGATAGATGAGTGTGGGATGAAACACACTGCTGATTGAGAAAAATGATGAAACATCTTCATGCATGACTTTCCACATGTGAAGAGAAACATGTAAAATCCCGGCAGTGTCTGTTCCAAAATGTAATCAAACTGTCAGATGGAGGGCCGACAATGCTGTTATTTCAAGCCAGAGTTTGTAGAGTGAGAGTACAGCTAGAGGGACTTTGACAGTTAAGACTATCAGCTTGTGTTTGACATGAAGAAGGGACAAGTGACAGCAGGACTCAAAGGAAGAGATGAATTTATTAATCATCTTTGGAGCAATATTGCTCCACACACTGTTAGGAGAATATGGGCTGTATGACAAGGTGGGTTTCTGTGTAGAATAGAGAGATCCTAATGATAAAAAATGTGTAAGGTTTATAATCTGAAAGCTTGAATTGTCACTGAAGCTTGAGTCAAAGACTATTGACCTGAAAGACAAGCATAAGAGCAATCTCGTGGAGAAGATCAGAAAAATTTAGGTAGCAAAACTGAAGGAGGAAATAATGAACTCATCTTATCTCAGAACTTCTGTCATAAGTATTTCCTAATATAGGAGGAGGAATGAAGGAAATAATGTCAAAGGTGAGCCACATCTAAAAATAACAAAAGAAATATTGTAATAGGAGGCATAACAGGAAGAGTCAAGGGAGAGACTTTAAGTACAAAGGGAATCAACAGGTCCCTCAGCAAAAGAGAGGAGTAGACGAGGGAAGAGGAGAGGGGTAAAAAGGAGGGGAAAGCAGGAGATCAAGAAACATAATGTGGCAAAGGCATGAAGGAGGAGAGTTAAAATCATCAAGAAAAAAATGGCACTTGGACAAGACCAAGAGAACAACAATTTTTGGTGAATAATAGAGCTCCAGGCTGAATGATGCAATTAGAAAGAGAAATGGAGTTACGTGCTGAGATGATTTATGGGCTGAGATGATGTAT
Source organism: Callaeas wilsoni (assembly GCA_013398955.1). Lineage (NCBI taxonomy): Eukaryota > Metazoa > Chordata > Aves > Passeriformes > Callaeidae > Callaeas > Callaeas wilsoni. The sequence continues at coordinate 104,591 of VWPU01004584.1, forward strand.
GGGCTGATTTCAGTAAGGATTATACCTAAAGAAGATTTTATTTTCTACCCCAAGGATGACTTTAAATAGTTTTAAATTCAAAGCAGCTTTAAGCACTTTAAGCATGAAATGCATAGGTAACTTAATCAGGAGCTTAGTTTCTCAAATAGACTTTAGTCATACTCTCCACTCCTTTTACTACTTCTGATCGCTTCTCTTTTAAAAAAAAATTTAGTTTTAGTAAAATGAATGAAAAACTTATTCAGGCCAGGCAATTCAGTGATCCCACCTAGGCTTGAATCATATTTGAAATTCAGGTATTAGCATTCCCAGAATAAGCATTTCTGTAGATGATTGCACACACTTAGGCAAAGTCCAACAAAATTTGGGACCCAAGAGAACAGTATATAAACAGCTTATCTGCCCAGAGAATGTGGCAGACTCAGGAAGGTAGGTAGATGAGACACATGACTAAGACTGGATCCCATTTAAAATTTTTCTTGTACTTGCAATTCTTCCATGTGATACTCAGTTTTTCACCAGTGTGACTGTTTTACATGTAATCTCAGATTGGTGTGCATGACTCAGTATAAAAAGTTGTGAAGCAGGATTTTAAAAGTCACTGATTTATATATTTTGATAATTTTAATTATTTAAGCAGAGGAAGAAAAGGATCATTGTCATTGAACTGCATTAGCTAAGAAAGTAGTGCAATGTTATTAAACTTTATAGCTTATAATATAAGTAAATTACTTGTGCAGAGCAGGAAGATTTTTCCTTTCTATTATTCTGAATATTAAGTACTGGCTGCTGCCCAAGAAAATGTAATAAGCAAGATGGGACAGTGAAATTATCGGATATGTCAAAGTCAGGTTTCCTCTGAAGGAGGGAGCGCTAATCTGTGTCTCTCAATCCCCATAAATACAAAGAGCCATATATTTAAGCACTGAGCAGTTATTTTTCTCTGCTTGAGTATACAGCATGGCATCATTTTGACATCTTCTCTAAATACTTAAATCAAAATCCTTGTCATTATGTATCTGGTACTCCCTGCAGCACAGGGGAAGGTGTATTTTTTTTCTGATGTGGTAAAGCTGTGAAAGAATCCCTTTTTACTTTAAGTGTATTTAGCCATATGGTATAACAAATAAAATTTTCAAAATACATTGAGCTTTTAACCAAGTGAACATAAAACAAGATGCTCAGTAAACAAACAGATCAGGTGTATATCTATACCTGTGTTCATACACGAGGAGCAGACGTGGGAGCTGGGGTTCTTGAGCCTGGAGAAGAGAAGGCTCAGGAGAGACCTTGTCTCTCTTTACAACTGCCTGAAAGAAGGCTGTAGCCATGTAGGGATCTGCCTTTTCTCCCAGGCAACCAGCAACAGGACAAGAGGAAGTGGCCTCAAGCTGCACCAGGAGAAGTTCAGGTTGGACATAAGGAAGACTTTCTTCACTGAATGTGTGGTTACACATTGGAACAGACTCTCCAGGGAGGGATGGAATCACTGTCCCTGGAAGTGTTCCACAAGTGACTAGATGTGGCACTTAGTGCTATGGTTTAATTACAGGATGGTGTTTTTGACCAAACAAAAGGCTGCCTTGTTAATTGACCTAAATATCATTTTGGACTTGGTTATCTTGGAAGTTTTTTACCAATTTTGATGATTCTATGATTCTTGTGTGTGTGGTGTGTGTATGTATGTATGTATCTATCTATATCTCTGTAAACAGATGAGCTAAAACCATGGTAGGTTGTTGGTTTTTTTCTGAAGACTATCTACATGAATGAGATTTTTGTCTTACTCTGGGGAAAAATGAAGTAGCTATGTTTCAATGCATTCTTACACCTATCTAAGTTCATCTTTTAAATTGATATTATGATTTTCCCTTTGCCAATTCATTTTTATTGTCTCTTACAGTTATCTATATTTTCTTTCTTGATATGACTATCAGTTTATATTCACTTATACTATCTCTGATATTCAGTGCTTCATATCCATCCTTTAGATTATAGCTATGAAGAAAAGTACCAATTGTTTTAAATATTTTTCATTTTTTTAATTTTGTCATCTCCTTTAAATTTTTTAAACTCAGTGTTGGAGATATGAAAAAACATAGTCCTAATCTGCGTTTAGAATCCTGACAAGCAATATTACATTGCATACTCTTCTAATGACATTATACCGGAACAAAGACTGAAATATTCTTTAGTTCTCTAAAAATATAGCAAATTCATGAGCAGAAATAGGATAAGTATTTTCCCCTAATTTATTTGACCCTCATCTTTTAACTCTTATAGCCTTCCTTACTTTCTTTCATAGTCTCTCTGCTCCATGGATAGCTATTTTGAACAGAAGCAGTCTCATAATCCCATGGAAACGCTGTGGAATCTTGGAATTACCTCTCTTCCTACATGCATCTCCAGTGCAATGGCAAAGCTCATTATTTTTAGCAAAAAGTAATAACTTGTGCCAAATTTAATGTCATAATTCTTTTTTTTCCCCACAATGGATTAAAGAGCAAGTTAGGGCTGCTCATAGACAAGTGATCTGGGTTTTGACAACTCTGAACTCCTATGCTGGAAGTATGCCAATCTCATTATGTCCCTGGAAGGGGCCTCTGCAGAAATGGGAGAGACTCTTCTACTCTGGTATCTGGTCACTGTGTCTTTGGTTGTCTGAAGCACAAAAAATTAGGACTGATATATATGTCCATGCATGGGTAGTTTATCTTTTTCCACTGAAAAATTAAATCTCCTGTAAATTTTTAATTCAGCCTCTTGAATTAGACTGGGGAAAAATGGTCTTCTTTTGCAATACCGCAATGTGTAACATCAAAATAACTGACCTAGTTTACCAAAGTAGAAAAATACATAAACTCCCTTTTATTCTGAGGTCACAGAAAATCATAAGCCTGTTTGTGAAACTGAACCTATGTGTATGCATGTATTTGTTCCTGAATAGAATTCAGTTCTAATTCTCAGTTACAGCTTTCACTACTTGTTAAAGCAATAATTGTGAAGTTTATCTATCTGTTTATATTTCAAGGTAGAAGGCTCTCATGTAGAATGTAGATGATTATTGACAGACGAAAGGGAAGAATTTCCAAACAAAGATAAACAATGCCCCAGGCTTTATCCTGTCAAAATCTGTTACACTACAAAGATCTTCGGAAGTGTGTGAGATTCCTGTTGACAGTACTGAGTGTTTATACATGGGCTGATTACTCTCCTGTGTCTTCTGCAGACAATAGTGACAACAATGAAAGAACTGATTTTTCTCGGCATTTAAGTCTCAGTCAATGGTAAATTCCATCCTTTGAGTTCAATGAATCAAAACTCAGTGCTGATAATTACTGTATTTGCAATCCCAGAGACTTTATAGCCCTTGAGACAGAGCAGTAGCATTCATCTAAAGAGGAATGAGACTCAGAGAGCTGCCTTCTTAATTGACCCAAATATCAGGCAGTTAATGAAGTGTTTTTAAGGATTCTGTAAGCTCACGAGATAGCAGACACTCTTAAGAAGGAGAGAATCTTTATCAATGCCAATGAAGGCAAATAGTCTAGGCCAAAATACCAGCACGCATTCCTGTAATGGAAATGAACATAACCTTGATTGTCATTTTCTCAGTGTCTTCACAATGTTTTACGTGACCTCTTCTTTGTAAGCGTTTTTAGCGCAGTGGAGAAAGTGTGTGGCAGTAAAACCTTCCCACGGTACGCACAAATGTTTGCAGACCCTCTCACAGTTCCTTATAGCCCAGCACCACCTACAGAGACAAAGAAGATTCTCTTGCATTGCACTTTAAAAGGTGATCTACAATAGCTCGGTGTCTGGGGGTGCTCCTTTGCTTTCAAAGAAGGGGAGCAGATGAGATTATAGATTTGCAAAGGGAAATACAGATGAATCAGCTTTGAACAAACAGCAAAGTGCACCTCACCAGAAGGAAGTGTAAACACAAGATAAAGCCTGAAAAAGTTGGTGTATTTTTTGCTTTTTTCTACACAGTGTTTTTAAAAATGTCCAGCAGTACAAAATCAACCCCAAAACCCCAGTGACTAATAACCATTGACTAATATTATTTCTGTCCTTTGTTTGCCAGACACGCTGTACAAGCTCATTTGCTGATATTGAGAATATAACCATCAGTTAAAGAGCAATTGGAAATGGTTATAAAGAGGCTTACTTTTTAGCCTCTGGTTAAGGATATGTGACCCAGTAACAAGAAGCAGTTTCAGTTATTGAAATGTACAGTATCTCGTCTTAGAAGAAAATCTTCCCTCTCCTAAATGGATACAACTTTTAGCATGTGTAAATACCACATGAAACAAAACGTAGACAAGAAAGCAGTATTGATATAAACAAGAGAAACCATCAGACTAGTAGAATATTCCTAAGCCTGTAATATCAGCCTAATTTTGCTCCCATTAATATAAATTGCAAAAATCTTACTGCCTTTTCTTGGGGATAAAGTTTATGAATCACTAAACAGTTTTGAAATTCCCATCTTCGGTGCCTTGAAATCTCATTCTATTAGTGAAGGGCAGAAGTAATTGCTCATAGTATAAAGCAAAGCTAAAATTGAGCTGTAAGAAAATATGTAATTGCAAAAATGGTCTAAACACTGTTTAGAAGAAAACGTGGAACTACTCTGTGAGTTGAGGATTAAAGTTTCCTGTTTGTGAGTGCATTAAAGGATTATGCCTAAAAAATTAATTACAATTAAAAAAAACCCAAAACCCCCCAAAAAATGAAAACCAAACCAAACCAAAAAAACCCTAAACTAAAATCTACCAAAGCACAACCTGTAAGTAATTAAAAGTCTGGTCTATGGATTGATTTTTAAAACAATGTTAATTTGAATTTTGTATCTCTGTGCTTGTGACAAGTGTTCATCTGGAATAATTAAACACTTTGAAATGCAATTAAAATCAATGTCGTTCTTCGACACAAACCCATTACATACATTTCTTTTTGTTTCTCTTAAAAACACAGTACTTTCTGAGAAGCCTCAAACCAGCATTTGCAGGCAACGAGTGATGTTTGAAATGTTTTCATAGCAATAGCTTCCCTCCTACGGGAGAAGATATTTGATCATTGTGGCAATTTTTGTCTTTTTTCATATTTCATTTTATTTAAATTTATTTTTTTGTTTTGCAGCATATTTTACAGTTACTTTTGTATATTTCAATCAAATTCCCAAGCTGCCCAGCTGACTGCTCAGTAAAAATTGTTATTCAATGTAAATAAGGATGTCTCACTCATTCCAAGAGAATAAGGCTCTACTTTGTAGATATTTTTTAGCTGAATGTTATCTAAATTGTCCAGGCAGATCAGCCACTTTTAGGTATTTCTTGAACAGTGGACATAATTTGAACTTGCAATAAAATGCCATTTTTAAATTTTGCAGCCACGTGTGCATTCATGGATCAATAATTTTGTATCGGCCCCACATATGACGAAAATTCAATGAAAAATGCAAGACTGCACAGATTAAAGATGAATAATGCTTGGTAAAGTGAGAATCATTTCTCGCTTCCACCCCATACCATGTGGCAACCTCTAGTTCACATGTCGAAGACTAATCTAGGTGGGCACAAATTGTTCAGTTGCACAGCAGAAAGCTTATATTGCTTAAGTTTGGCGTTCCAGTCAGGCAAACTGTCACCTCATCAAAGTCTCTCACAAAATGTCAGCATAACAGTCTGCTTGAATGTTAGTCTTCCAGTCATTTGGGGATCAAATGTGTCCTCCTTTATGCCACTTTGTGTATTGTTCCTTCACACTTCATTTTCCTATCCTGTTAGCACTTATGAGGGGCTCTTGACATTTTTGGTTTGCCATGTGGTCTGAAAAGCAATTTTTTCCCATTTCCTGGGGCACGCTGAGACTCTCCTGCAAATTTTTTCCTTTTAATCCTAGAAGAACATTTTTTGAAAGAGAGGCTAAGTTCTGGAGGTCCCTTAGCCCTTGGCTTTGGAGGTCACTACTGCATATATCAAAGGGAGGAGGAATAAATCCCTGCGGACAAATACAGACTCACTTTCTGCAGGAGTAGTTTCTTCCTGTTGCATCTAATGTGTACACTGAAAGAGGAAATCTCTATCCCAGCTTTTTTCTTTTTTATTTTCTGAAAGCTATCTATTGTCATCTGTGTAACCAGACAATGGTTATTTTTGTAATGTACCTAGGCTTTGAGTAATTTTAATCCCTTGGCTTCATTTCATGTTTGATATCTTATTCTTTTCTTTCAGCAATCTCATTATAGAGCTTAAAAATTTGTGCACATGGGTATTTTAAATGTTTTGCTTCACTGCTTCTCACAGAAGAATATCTAAGAAAGCATTAAATTAGTATTTGCAATAGATTCAGGTTGTTTTATTTATTGAAATTCAATACAAAATTAAATCTATTAGAAGAATCCAGATATAATCATCATAACAAACAGTCAGGATATCAGTAGGAATTTTGCCCTGGCAAGGCATGTATTTTTTACCCAGGTATAATTTAGTCTGAAAAATCAAATATTTATATAATTAAAGAATGGCATTTGATTGTCTCCTAAAATGTGGGTACAATTTCTTTCCTTCTCTTTCTCCCAATATTCTCTAGGTCTGTTTAGGGAGAAATTTGTTAAGGTTTATCGGTGAGCTGTTTGTTAGGTGCGGTATGTTTTAGCTCTTCTTCCTAAGCAGAGGCTATTGCACTCCCTGAGAATTAAAAACTTAAGAACACGTTTAACTATTTACAGGAAGAACAGACCTTAGCTGAACAAACTGAACAAGTCAAACTATCTGAAATAAAGAAGAAACAATTTTTTCTCATATTTAGAGGACATCTGATACCTTTTGGGATAAAGCTGAATAAAAAGGAGCCAAGATCCAGATTGGGTGATTGCTGCCTGAGAAAAAAATGTCCTGAAAAGTGGCATCTAAGTAGTGGGGAGAATATTTACTAATTATTGCAGACAGTTCAGAGACATTTCTTCAGAGAACAAGTCAAAGAGAAACTCCTTTCAGAAAGGGACAGAGAAATTTTGCTGGATCAGGAACTGGGTTATGCAAATAGAAGAAGCAAAGCAGAAACTGAAGCTAATATTACTAAATAAAAGGAAGAGGCAAATGCAGCAGGTCAGGACCATAGTTAAAAGGCAAGAAAACAGAAGGACAAAAAGCAAACCTCCTAACTTTGCCTTCAAGGAAAGAAACTGAAAATTGAGTCAAAATGATGCAATCACAAACACAGCAAATAAGGCAAAGCAAAATAAAAGAAGTAAGATAGGAAGCAAGAGGTGTCTCAAAGAAAAGGCAATATGTCAGAGAGTTATTATAAATTGACAGTAACATCTTTGGACAATGATAGCTGGAATCAATTTTACATCTGAACATCTCCCTGTATGTGATGTTTCACTGTTGTTGTTCAGGATGCTAAGAAATGTTGCAGCATGAGAGATTCCCCTTGGTTCAGTTTCTAACAGTTCTTTCCTTACTCAGAATGCTTCTGGGAATTGACAGCCATTTCTGAGAGCAAATAAGCCTTTCTGCTTCTGTTTACAGCAGGGGTAATGCACTTATGTTCTGGGCTATTACACAAGCTCATGAACTTGTGGTGAGTGGCTGCTGTTTTGTGCATAAATGTTTCACACCAGCTTCCTAGGTAATACCTTAATTTTACAGATTTTCAAAACAGGAAATCAATGATTTCTAATGGAAAGCCTTTTCTGCCAATCTACTCAACTAAATTAAGGCACCCATTTAATTTAATATTGGTTTTAGAGAATATTACTTTTTTTGCCACTGTCCCTTTTGAAGTTTGTCATGGGCTAGAATCTTAAAGCTTGTGTTATCAGCAAAATCTATGCTGTTAGAGTACTTTTAGAGTCTTTAATGCTTTCCTACTTAAATATCAGATTTAGTAGGGTGGGGGAGTGGGGACTGGAAAGAAAGGGGAAGATCTGCACTCACATCTACAGGCTTATGCATAAGCCTACTCATACGTCCCCCACAGAAATGCACTTGTCCTTTGCCTCACTGCTGTATAAAGCTTCAGGTTTTCTTGTAATAAAGATATTTTCTTGCTACTGTGATGAAAAATTCAAAATGTATTTACATCAGTAGTTCACTTCACTGATACCCCTGTTATCCATGTTATATCACAGTTTGCCATGTATCCACTCAGCTTGCATAATTCTTCATTGCTGCCCCACTGCTGCCTTTTTGAAGGCAAAAGCCTTTTCCAAGAGGCAGCATGACTGAAAGGGAGCTTGCAAAGACTGAGGTCCTCTCAAAACCTTTGTATTGCTCAGAGCTCTGCTTGGTTACTGCACAGTGTGGGAAAGAAAGTAAATTCAAGTCAGCTAGAAAGTTACACATTTTAATTGTTTATTTGATATATTTAATATTCTTTTTTGGCACAGAAGGGTTCTTGAAGAATATCTGGGATTAATTGTTTACATGTATCTCTTTTTAAATTGTGGGAAGTTATACCTAGGATGCTAAATTGCCTTCCTTCTCTTATGCAGCCTTCACTAATCTTCTTGGTTACGCTGTGGCTACGCTGTTTAATTAGCAATTGTTTTTGTTTCCTTGACTGAACTGTTGCTACACCCTTAACAACTTTTGGCTCGTTACATAAATTGCAGCATTTTCTTCTTTTCGTAGCAGGAATTTTGAGTTTTCAGCTGAGTAAGTGTTCGCATGAGCAAAGGTGTGGACTCAGAAAATACAGCATTAAACTGTTCTCATGTTGCTAATGAGGTGCTGGGGTAAAAGAGGCTGCATGTGGCTGAATAGCCTCTCGCTGGAGGGCAGTGTACAACAGGTGGTTAAGCTTGCAGTCACAGATACACACCCACAATGCGTCTCCCTCCCTCTCTTCCTCATGCTTACTAGCTCCCTCTCCATCTAGCTAAACTCTCCGTTTTAGAACTGAAGAGGTCTTCAGGTCTGGCACCAGGACCTTGCCAACTCATGGGGCTCCCACCCATTGGCACTTAGCTCATGCACAGCTCCTTCCCATGGGCTGCCTGGGAAGGCAGGTTTCTGAGAAGAAATCCTGGCCTGAAGGTTAAAATGTAATGAGGTACAGCACTGGAGGTAGGATATGTTGATAGCTTGGCTGTAGCAAACTGTACCTTATCCTGCAGATCGAGACCAAGAAAAATGACATGAACTTTCCTTCTGAGCCCCAAAGAGCCCCAGCTCCTGTGTGAAAGCCTCTGTCAGTGATTGTGGGGCATAATTTCTGTGAGAATTGTACAAGTAGTGGAAGCAGGAAGAGTTGGTGTAGCCCCAAGGAAAGTGAAGCAGGCAGCATCCTCTGAGGGGCTGACTTGGCCCTAACTGCAGCCAGTAGCAGCTGCAGATGCTGTCTTTGAGCCACCTCTTGGAGCTGATGTTGGATACAGGCGAACAAAGCTGTCTTGGTGTTAACTTGAGCTTCCATGAAGGGTGAGGAAAATGAGTAAGGAGGCTAATGTTTCCCCAGATCTACTCATCTGTGGGTAGATATCTCACTTTTCTTTTTTTTTCTTTTTTTTCTTTTTTTTTTGCACAGTGTCTTTTATTCTATTTGAAGAAACTTGACTGCTCTCTGTTTTACATTCACCCTCACTTTCACTGCTGAGCTGGTTCTTACCCAGATCTCAACAATTCTAGCTAAAGAAAATTAAGACACTTTACAATAGTCTACCAAGCACAACTACTGGAAACAAAGGGAAACAGAAAACCAAAGAGGTCTGACAACAGAGACTTATATTAATAAATATTAATTTAAAAAAAGGTTAAAAAGCACACCTGATATATAATGGGCTGAGTATTACAAGTACTGATTGGATGGGGCTCACCTAAAAGCAGCCAGTCACTGTCACTTAAAATACTAAAGATAACAGGAATGGGTTGACAGTTAGAGAAAACAAAGATGGAGCTGTGGTCACCTGGCCTTTTTCCTCATTTTATTTTGAGCTCTGGCAAGTACGTGCAGTCTAGCTGGCGATGGTTCTTAGGTGGAGTCAATGGAGCACCTCTTCGATACAGCCTCAAGGGTAGTGTTTGCAACATGGTAACGTGATATTCTTGCTGTACACCAAGAATTAGAAGCAGCTGATCTAGGCAGGGTAGAAGCATAGATGTAAGAAAGAAGTAAATTTGAGGCTTTGACAGATAGGACACATTAGTTGGGTAGACTTTAAACTCTCAGTGGCAAGAAATAAACACTTTAGGATATGTTTATTCTCTTAATATTGATGTGCAAAACAGATTGAACAAGTTGTATTGTAGATAGGCCTGTGTCGTTATGTTAATTACAGGAGCACCCTAAGGTAAAGGTAGCTATTTGCATTGCAGATATTAAATTAGGTTAATATGATCCTATAGCTGTCATCTTCAAGGAAAAGAAATTACGGCCATTGGAGGATGTCACCTGGTTACCCAGGGTAAAGGCTTTGGGACATCAGCTGGATTTTCTATCTTTTTATATCAGAGTACTCAGCAAGAAAATATGAGGAAGGCAGAAGGAAGAAGACATATCCTGTGAAGAGTAATTGAGGATCTTGGGGTTGTCTAGTTCGGAGTAAAAGAGGCTGAAGAGAGACATCAGTCCTCCTTACAGCTTTGTGAGGACATGTGAAGGGGAGGGGTGTGCAGATCTCCCTGGGATCTAGTAGTGATCCAGTCTCATTCCCTGGAACTTTTGCCCTATGGACAAGTGTGAGGTGACAAGCAAAAGGAGGGAGCTGACCTTGTAAAAGCTATGATTTTCATGAAGTACATGCTCTCCCAGCCAGGAGAGTAGAGTTTGGTGCCAAGGGTAGCATATATGCCAAGGAAGTGCTCATCTGACTGTCTCCTTTGCCTTTGTCTGCACCCTCACAGGTTGGCTATGCTCCGTATGCCCTTGCCTGGCTTCCCAGCAGCAGCAGGAGGTCCGCTTGTGCAGGAAAGGTGTTGTATTGGGTGAAAAGCTGACCTTAATAATGCATTCACTTTAGGGCACACCTGATTCAGGGTTTTCGTGGGAGAGACAGCTCTGCTGAGATGCCGTCATGATGAAAACACATGGGGTAAAGAGGTGGTGAGCTGGAGTTCACTTCTGCCCAACCCAGAGAATATAAATACAGCGACAAGCAGGATAAGGCTGTTTGTGGATCTTCATGATCTTAAAGCTGCTTAACTTACTTTGAACACTAATAACAAGAGGAATAATGTCAGAGTGGTTCAAATACTGATTGCAATTTTATTTTTTTAAACGTCCTGCTCTGTTTCCATAGTTGTATCAGTCCATTTAGATTAGTTTTTGTTTTTGCTTTAGCAGCAAATAAAACTAGTCATTGACTGAATATTCTAAAAGTTGACTGCAGAAAATTCATGAATGAGCATAGAAAGAAATAGATTATAAAATTTATTTTCATCTGAGCATGTTTACATCTCTGAGAATGACTTCTGTGGCACAATGAGTCCATTTTCTTTATAAAAAAGTTTAAATACAGGTCAAAAAAATTTTAAATATTCTGACAAGTGTTTTGAAAAAAGAAAAATAAAAGAAACATACTAAGAGTGGCCCAGAAGCCTACAGGCTCTTTCTATGAGCTAGGAAATGAGCAGCTGCCTATGAAAGAGGCAGCTGAACTGGGAATAGGAGGTAACTCACCTACAACTCAATGACACTTCTTGCCCAATCTCGCACTATAAATACCCGTGGTTGCTGTGCTCCATCCCTCAGAGCAGACACTGCTCTACTCCTGTCAAAATATTATGAGCAGTTCTGAATTGTCTTGTAGAAAAATTAGTTATACAAATCTGATATCTTTGGTTGAGTAATCTGGTACTTCTCACACACATAAAGTGGTCTCCTTACCCATCCAGTCTAAAGTTCATTTTGCTCTACTTTGCCTGAATTCATTGCAGGGGTGGGGTTGAGGACAGTGTAAAATATATTCAAAGATTCTTACAAGTGTATTGCACTCTCTGGAGGAAATGTTTTGTGAAAATGCTGCTGAGATCTAGTACAGCCCATCACAGCCTATTCCAGGTCTGTTTCTAGCCTCGTTTATACCCATGACAAAGATGAAAATATCTCAGAAATCATATCTACATTGGATTGAATTAGATGCATTGTTCCATTGCAGTCTCATGGTTGATGTTCAGAGCTACATTAAAGTAACTAACCCTTGGTTCTTGTGAGAGAAACAGCTTTTGTGCTGCTGTTAGGATCTTTTCCTCTATGTTCCTGTGCTCTTCTACTGTATTTTCATAGTACAGCAGGGAACATGGGAGGCTTTGCAGTCCTCTAAAGCCCGGAGTGTTTCATGCAAGGAGCACATATACAAGTCACAAATATGTAAGATATTAAAATTTCTATTCTTTCACTACTTGTAACATAAAAGAACTATGTTAAATGCAGTGATATTTACACTTTTCTTCAATTGCTTGTAAGATTGCCTAAGCAATAAAAGTGGAGTTGTAAACACATTTATTCAAACATTAACAGTTATACCCTTGAGAATGTTTCAAGCAAAACTGCATTCAAATAGGCTGTTTATTTGTTTTAAGGACTTTTTAAAAAATCAGCAATTAAATAGTCCATCTGTTCCCCAAACACTTCTAGTTAAACATTTGACTATACAGTTTTGAAATGGCAATTTTGCTAAATTAAACATTCTGTGTTGCTTGTGTATAAATCCTTGACTGCTACAGGGAAGCACCAGAGTAGACAAAAGCTTGGATTTGCCAAATTAAAGTATGGTGTATACTAACGGAATTACACCCACTTACGGTACATTAGGTTACTCTTTTGCCCTTTCTTAGAAAATAGCAAGTTAAAAATATTCCCTTCTGAAAGCTGGGTTGATCTCACAATTAGAGGACATAACAAATGGCTGTAAAATCACTGGGAAAGTACTTTCAGCATGTGTGTGTGGAAATAGCTTTTCAAAGTGTGTTTATATCCCCTAGATTTCTTTTTCCTACATTTTAATGTTGAGCTAGAATCTGCTGATATTCCTGTTAAAATGAACCTCCACTTAAAACCAATGCAAAGACGTGCTAATGTTAAAAATGCATACAGACAAAAAAATGGGTAATTAAGGATAATTTCTATTTTTCATTAAATGAATGTACATTATTCGCAGAGCAAAGTGCTTTATTATTAATGGAAATTCATGATTGTTATTAATTACATATTTTTAAGTGCTTTCATTTTAACCTGCCATCAATTTCCCATAGTAAAATGATATGTACCAACTTTGAATATTCTGAACTTTTCTTTGCTCTTAAATTGTGTCAAGATTTTCCTTTGGACAATCTGTTTTTTGCTGAGCATTTATTCTGTTTAACAACAACCATCCCTTCAGTCTTCATCTTACTTCCTCAAACTACTACCTATTGAACTTGTTTTATTTTTTTCTAAAGTAGAAATACCTTGAGGATACAGAATCAAATTTTAAGCTGCTATTTTATTGCCCCTATTATTATTGAGTGTTAATTTGTGCAATCAGGTATTGGAGATGAATTCAATATGCTCATACTTTTTCTTTGCATGCAAGTTAGTTAATTAATGAATGAAATTTTCCTTCGGGATATTTTTTTCACATGGGCTGGCAACACTTCAAGAAAAAATTCCTTGAAATGATTGTATTTTGAGTCATCAGAATATATCTCCAAAAATCAATCCGTATATGCAAAACTGACATGGAGGCTGAAAAACTTTGTAATCACAGATGGCAGGACAGATGCTTCACATGAATTACAGTTATAAAGAAACATCAGCACTCAGAGGAATGAGTATATTGTCTCCAATGCGTCCTGAAGATGCCAAAAAGAATTGCATGAAACGAGGGAAATTCTGCTTTACTATTATTTTAGAGGTGTTCCATGACTGTGACTAGGAATACTGTTTGACCCAATCTATCTTTGAATAGCAGTAGAGAAATTAAAAAATACAGGAGCATGATCAAAAAAAAAGGCAAACCAACCAGGAATATTTACATAGGAAAGAAGCTAGATGAGAGGTCAAATCTTAGAATGAACACTTATTGCCAAATTACCCCTATTTAATTTTACTGTGTTCTTATATTTTTACCTTTCCTTTTTTAAACACTCTAATATTCTGGCATGTTGTCTGTGATTTTCATTCAATGCGTTTACTCTTTTTCCCTGATAAGGACCTCAGTGTTTGTTTAACTCTTTCTAGCCTGGAATTCTCTTCGCAAACACATAGATGAATAATCCTTCTTTCCTTCCTTCCTTCCTTCCTTCCTTCCTTCCTTCCTTCCTTCCTTCCTTCCTTCCTTCCTTCCGAGAAGGAGAAGGAGAGGAAGATATACTGGGAGACAAAAGGAAAAAACCAAAGGAATAGCCAGTCATTTCTGAACAGGAGAATAGAAAGATCTGAAAGCTGAGAGGTCCTGACAGAGAAAAAATTTGAAGTGATGCACAGTGAGGTAATTTGAAGTGTAGATTGGATAATTTAGATTTAGCTGGAAGTCCAGGAAGGAAAACATGCATTTTAGCAAGGATATAAAGAAAGAAAAGGTGATTTAATGGCAGATTGCAGGCTAGGAAAGAAGGACAGAAATGAGGCCATGGGAAATTAGAAGATATTGCAAATTAAATTAAGTCTATGGAACACAGAATCTGTAGGAGGAAATGTCTCATATACTGTAATGACTTCACCTGTTGTCACAGCACTGGATTTAAAGATGAGTCACCAGGGATGAATATTACCTTATTTGAAGAGGATAAAATGGTAATACTGATCTCAAATGGACAAACAAAATGATCCTTGTGGATCCCTTCCACCTCAGAATATTCTGTGATTCTGTGAAATCAAGTTAAAAAAATCAGCTCCAAGCACTTCACACATATTAAATTAAAGGACGTGTTGCTGTTGTGCCTTTGGAGAATTGAGCAAAGGAAAACAGGAGGTAAATATGATTTTGGGGGCTTTCTTTTCTCATTTTTGTCTATGTGGATTACGATTGTTTTAGAATGCTGCTCTACTCTTTTTATGGTGTTTTTTTGGCTTCTTTTGTAGCAATAGCAAAAGTAATTGGACTGTTTGCCAAACAGAAAAAGCCAACTAGCTTTGAAAATTCATTCCCTTTCTTCTTTCACTTTACTACAATGAGGATGACAAAGCTGAGTCCAAATAAAAATCTAAGCCGAAATTTACAGCAAAATACCTGACAACAGGCAAACTCCATAGGTAAAAATGAGGATATGTTCTGATTCTTGCATAACCTACATTTATTGACCCATGATAATTTACTGTTAAATATGTTTTTATTATTATTATCTAAGTGCTTTATGAAACAGAAGAAAAGTACAGCGTTCCTGCCCTGAGAACTGTGGCTCTGATTCAGATGTGAAGCAGCAAGGAAGTAAGGGAGAAGCAAGAGGATGTGAGAAGAGCTGACCAAAAAAGAAGGCAGGTTGCTTGGCTGCACTGCACCTCTAAGGTCAGCTAGCTTAAGTCACATGCAAGAAGAAAGAGCTCACATCTGTCCTTGCCTCAAAACAGAACCAGGCAAGGTTAAGCTGTCCATTATATTTTCTTCCTTTCTATAATATTTAAAAAATGTGCTAGAGTGTATAAGCCTTCTTAAAAGTGCTAGCTTGGTTAGTAGGTGTTAAAACCAATGTGCTAATATTTTACTGGCCTATTCATTAATGAATTGGGAAAAATTACTTATCTAAGTTACCTAATCAGTGATCTTTTGACATGGAGCATACACTATCGCTATCCCACCCAGAAATTTACCTTCCTTTTTTGCCATGGATCCTCTAGACCTTTGGCTTTTTGCACCATGCTTGGAAGTTATTCATGCTATTTCCAAACAATCCAGGACAGAAGTTTCCAAGTACTAAGGTGCTGCCTGCACCCTGATGCCAACAGACCTCTTCTAAAATGACAGGTTTGCTTTCCCAGAATGACGAAGAGGTGTTCTCAAGGGAGGACAGATTACAGGCTGTGTGAGGTTCTAAATGTAGTCCTCAGCTTTAAGAGAGTTGCAACTATGCCAGCTCTGATTTTGAGATAAGAAAGAGGGGAACAGTCTCAAGGATAGAATGTAATCATGGGTTTCAAGGTAAGGATTTCCTTGCGCATTTAACAGTCACAGAGGAAGATGTTAATTCTTGGTCACTAGAAAGGAACACAAGCTTTTCCATATGAACAGATGAAAGGAATTAAGAACTTCTTATGTTTTCTTGTTTCAGCTGAGAAATTTAAATGGACTATTACTGGAAAAGTGCAGGAAAAAAAATATATGAAATGAGTGTTTTGCAAAGATATTAAAAAAAATAAAAATTCTGCCAAAGTGAGATTTCTGCATCCGGAGAAGCTTTATATTAATTATCTGTGTTCATAAAGTAAGAATGATTACATCAATAGAGGGTGACTCATAGTTAAGTGGTGCCTTTCAACCATACGACATCTATTGAGAACAAACACTGTGCTCCAGATGGAAGCCAACCAATGCACTAACAACATAATTACAATGATTGCAGCTGTGACAAAGGGTATGAGTGGCTTTCAACCACGGCATACAACAGCTTACAAGAAGTGCATTTTTGTTAGTTAAGTATGTTGCAGTTTTGGTTATGAGAGCAACTAGAATGGAACTGGACCTGCTGGCTTATACTAGACACTACAGAAATTGATAAGAAGGGAAGCAATTATTAAGACTACAAGAAAAAAAAATCTACAACCAAGATAGCATTCTGCTATTATTTTTATCATATTGCTGTGCTGCCTGTGAGTGTTCATGTGCATACATATGCTGAAAGGAAGGATAGTTCCTGTTCTCGAATGCTCACCCATGGGAAAATAGGTCCAAGGATGGGATTCTTTTTACTGGACTTCTGACTCTTGGCTCCTTGTACAGGTACCTGAAATGAGCAGACTCTTTCAGAGTATGATTCATTTTGTCATATTTTAAGCTTCGATTTTTGAGTGGGATTATTTTTGAAGTAGCTGATCTGTTCCTCTGAGTAAAGGCAACTAGGATGATGTACTCACATATGCACAGACGCATATTGTAAAAGTCTTTATGAGACCAGATGTATTACACCTTTGAATGAATACAGAAAGACTGATAAAAAAGTGCTGAGATAAGACTCAAATATAATAAATGCATCCAAATTAAGAATAATCATAATACCCTAACATAAGTTGTCCTTTGTGTGTAGCAAAGCAAAAGTGAGCTTTGAGAAAGGCAAGACTCGTAATTATTTAAAGACTACTCATTCTAGAAACAAGGCAACACATGGAAAGAAGTGGAAAATAGTGAAGATTTAAAGGTTTAACAACACTGAATATTGCAGGTATGTTGTGAATGGAACTCTGCCTAAAAGGTGACAGTCTGTGAAGGAGTTCCAAAGCAGAGGAAAATGTGGTGCTGTGTGGGTTTGCAGAAAAGTTCTTGGTGAGTAAATACAAGAGAAAGCTTTATCCTAAAACCCAGCACCTAGAAATGTTACCGCACAGATTTTTGCAGTTTGACATGACCCATCCATAAGTCCTACCTCTTCCAAAGCCATCATAGACACAAATCTGCACTGCTGTCTCTGAAATCTCTGTTTCTGAGGAGACAGTTCACCCACACATCTTCATACCACTATATATACTGCAACACCACTGAGCAGGCAGAAAGATAAAAAGTACAGCATTTAGTCAGTAGAACTTTAGGCCAGATTCTTCATTAAGGACCTGGGAAGATTTTGCCTAAAACAAAATATTCTATTTTAATAACACTATGCTAAATTTTATTAAAAGTCTGGGACCTTAGGTTCAAAGAATAATCCCCCTGCCCTCTCCTACCAGTAGCTAGCCCTCACCCACCCCTCCACCCAGTTAAAGAGAGGTGGGAACATCCTCTCCCCATAGACACTACCTTCCTGTTGATCCCCTCTAAATTGTTTTTACACTTTCTAAGTTCAAGATAAATCCTTCTTCCTTTCTTTCTCCATCCCTAATTCTCTCATCCGAGCTCAGTGAAACAGAGCACTGATAGCTTATCTAGCAGTAGAGGCAAAAATTAACTTTGCTATTTAAAGCACTTTCTGCCTTATTACAGTTGGAAGCCTTTTTCAATCTGCAAATTACATATTGTAACAAGTATTAGCTATACATATGTTCTATTAAATTAATGATCTTCATTGTGGCCTTAGCTTTTGCCAGGGACTACTCATCACAACCCATTATTACTTACTAACACAGGCTTGAGAATGTTCTGTCAAAACCACCTTCTCCCTCTTTTATCCCATTCTGTTACTTTCAGAGGTAACTATCAGTGAAATAAGCAGCTAGAAAAATCTAAACAGAATTTTAGGTACTGTCTGGAAAAGAACAGAATAAATCAGAAAGCACCGTACACCTGCATACATCCAGGACATCCCTGCTGCTTAAGCATTATTTTCAGTTCTGATCATCGTATCTCAAAGGGATAGTGTATAAGTAGAAAAAGTACAAAGAGAGGCAAAAAAAGTCACAAGAAACATGGAAAAACTTCTGTACAAATGCTGATTAGATAAAGAGTTTTGAGATTGGGGAAAGTTAATCCAAATATCAATAAAATGGAAATTTATATAAAAAATGGAGATATGACTTATTCATTAATTACAGCAGTGAAAGAGATAGAGGACACTGACTGAAATTATTTGGCATCATATTTAAAACAAACTGAAAATATATCTAGTGAAAGAGTAAATTTAGGTTAGTTTTCCTAAAATGTTGTGCTGTCCAAGGCATAAGCATATATAAAAAGTTTAAGCAAATTTTAGAGAACAGACTTGCCCAGGCTTTTTGGGTACCATGGTCACAATGGTGTCCAGCACAAGAATTCCCTGGAGATTTGTTCTCCAGTAAATTGCAGGATTTTCATTGGAAAGGAGGGGGTGGAATAACTTTTTGTATATGCTAGTCTACCAGCTTCTAGCTCATCAGGCCTTCACCAGAAGTTTCAGGTGAGGCATCTGGATTAACCTTGACCTGAAAAGTTCTGCCTTAAATACTCAAGTTCACTTGCCTCAGACAAGTTGATTCAAGTGTGTAGGTGGCTCCATTTTAACTACTTTATTTTTTTGTAGTAAGAATGTATGTTATACCACCTTGAATTAAAAGTTAGTTTAAGAATGTCCACTGAGTGATTTCACCAGTTTAAAAAATCTTTAAAACTCATTTTATTAAGCAGACAAGATCTGTGAAAATGTGACTTCATTGATGCCATTGTTACATTTTTTACAAGATCACCTTTATGTCAAGTGCACTAATGGGCTAGAAAGGACACGATTAGATAAAACAGTACAGGCAGATTATATTGGAGCATTGCAAGAATAAAAAAATCTTCCTCTTCCAGTATAATGTCTGCTGGTGGGGATGCTGGTGGTCTAAAGCAGAGTGAAGCACAGCAAAAAGCTTTTCAAGAGTGTTTTTGTGTTCCTTAGGAACTTCATTTTTGCTATAATTTAAATCTATGATCCAGAACTAAAAGAAACCTTTACACTTCATTAGCAAACCAAATATGACTGTGCCACTAATGGTTTGAGATAACACTGATGATTAATGATTTTCTATGCTGCACTTTAATGGTACCTGGCTGCTTCAGATTTTAGAGCTGGAGATACACATGGCTAAACTGAATTTGATAGATAGTTTCCTTCTGGAGTTGCCAAGTTGACACTTTACTGCTTATAGAGTTTTCATGGTTTTACCTGAATTTATAAGCAAAATCTTGGGCAAAAGCTTGTAAATGTGATTTGTCATAATCTCTGCATGAATTAGATCGGGTGCCTGTGCACCAAAAGAGAATTTAAACATCAGTACCAATGGCCGTCATAATCTGCCAAAAGTGCAGAGATTTAACAGAAAACTAAACATGAAAATTCTGTCAGCCATTGGGTATGCATCTGTTGCTAATTTGGTGCTTTGGCTCTCAGAGCAGTCAAACCTGACCTCAGAGCTCAGATCATCTACAGGATGAAATGCTCATCTTGCTAAATGTAGTGACAAAATTGTTCTTGTCAGGAAAGCCAGCTTTTCAGAATAGTTTTCCATAGAAGGATGAATTGTTCTGAAGTTATAGAAGTCATGCTACTGCATAATTTTGTTACATATAGAGTTCATGTATTTAAAATTTATTTCAGCTGCACTTTGCATGTTCCTTTCTACTTATTTTGACTTGTGCTTTATCTTTTTTTTTTAAACACTTACCTTTTGGGAAATAAATCACTCCTATTTGAAACTGGCAAATGCAGGAGCTGTTTCTACTTTTTTCTGTGATGAATCTTGGTGCTTCTCCTTGTCCCATTTTTCCTTAGCTAAAACCAAGTTTTGTAACAACATGTTTAAGGACTTTATATTTCTTGGTGATTTTGCTGGTACATTTTAGTACCGCCTGACTTGTATTTCATAAAACTGATAGCATTTAAGTGGTGTTGTACAAAACCCTGTTACTGAGGTAGAGTATGTGTTTTATGTATTTTGTTAATATCTAATAGGGTTTTTGTTCCCTCCCCTCAGCTCATCTTCTGATTCTTGTCCTTGTGGAGTGAAACTCTGTATAGTGTATCCCAAATAAAACATACCTCAGATGTTTTATCTGAATTTTTATTTGAAATAGTATAGTTTTAAGAAACAGTATAATTTATGCTGGTTCTGCCTCATGCAAGTGGTTGTGGTTGGAACTATCAGCTATGTCAAAATTTGATACATCAAATGCCAATGACTATAACCCATAATATCCTGTTTCAAGGGAGGTATCAATTTTTCAATATTACTGCTATGCAACAACAACAAAAAAGACAGCTTGTTTCCTATGTACCTCTAGAGGTTTAAAAACAAAATTCAGACAAGCTTGTTGACTTTTTGATCCCTATCTGAAGGTTATCCAATTAATTTTGGATTTAATGGTTTTAAAAATTAGATTTGACATTTTTTTTAAAAATAAAGTTCAATGTTTAAAATGATGCAAAAAGTAGGGAAAAATGAATAGTTTCATATTCAGAAACTGCAGGAGAAATTTCATCTAGAATAAGGTGCTAGGAGATGAAAAATGAGAACTAATTTCCTCTTATTTAAGAATGACTTTGTGATTTTGGAAGTATGTTCATTCTTCATTGTTAAAACTGAAAGGATGCTCCAGCTGTCCTCAGAGCCCTTGCCCAATAGCAAGTGTTCTGATAATATGTTTTTTGCTGCATTTTTATTATAAAAATAACTGCAGTGTCTCTGATAAAATTCATTTCATTGGAACAGTTGGCAAATTCTAGTTTTTAAAAAGAGGACCCCTGTTTAGCACTCCAGTTGCAAAGAGGATATGAATTACGATAAAAAATCATGTCACGTAAGACACAAGACATATATGGTCAGTGGGGGTATACCAGAGGGCTAGATCACACTTTTCTCAATACTTCATCAATGCTAATAACTATATATTTGTATCTGTTTTCATTTAAGAAAGGTTTTAAGGATTCCCTTGAGTTTAAGCTGAAGTTAGTTAACATGCTAGCTTACTGACACCTCCTTGATTTTTATAAATATCCTTTTTAGTATAAGATGGGAAGCATGGATCAGTATTTTACTTTATTAACAGATATATTTGAAACCCAGATTCTGATGAGAAATGTAATTTTATATATTTATATATATAAAATTTATATATTTAAATTTATATATTTATATATATCCTCCTGGCTCCTGTCAATATCCCTTTGTTGGACAGTTGTTGACACTCCAGATGAAGGTAAAAATTACCCTGAAAATGCACTCAAGAAGTAGCATAAGACTTTGACCATTTGAGGACACGAGCCAGGAGACCCGGGGCTGGTTTGAACATGCTGTTAACGTACAGCTGCCAATGCTATCAGCTTTCCGAGGTGATGCAGAGAATCTGGCTCTTTCTGTGGGCCAGGAAAGAAACAGAAACAGCTATGTACACATACATCCCATGGGGAGCACTGTGACGAGCCAGATGAATCCCAGACACAGAGACTGAAAAGATACTGAAGGGTACAAGCACACAGAGCCTATGCGCTCTCTCGCTCTCTCTGTCTCTCTCAGTAAAGCTGTTACAATGTTAAATCGCATCGCATCTCTCAAATTGTTATTTTGCTACAAGATTGAAATAATCTGACTTTTAGGCTGTATTCTGCAAGGCTGCCTACAGCCTTGTTAGCAAGGTGGAAAAAATTCCCATACTTGCAAGCCTTTCAGTATGCAAGTATGTTCACCCAGCTGTGCCTTCACAGTCTCTTGTTAAACTGGTTGAATTCTTTAATCCTCACATTTAAAAGGTTGGTTTGCTGCTTGGGCCATTTTTATGTCTCTCATTTGAACTTTTGTTATTATTTTTATGTCCTTCTTAATTAATTGTGAGACCAGCTGTTTCCTTCCCTGTGTACTGCATCAGGTCACATTTTACTTTTCTGCAGTCTTCTTGGGAGTGTGCTGGTGTTTCAGGATCACCTTATCCTGGACAAGGATCCTGGGCGGGGTGCTGCTAAGAGGGGTATTTTCTCACCCCTCTGTCTCATATTTGAGAGTGTGTTGGTTTTGCACAGCCTGGTTTTTGGTAGCAGGGGGGCCGGAGAGGTGGCTTCTGTGAGAAATTGCTGGAAGCTTCCCACCGTGTCCAGCAGAGCCAATGGCTGATGGCTCTGAAGATGGACATTTTGCTGGCCAAACCTGGCCCAATTAGAGATCATGATAATGCCTCTGTGATAACATATTTAAGAAGAAATCACAAGAAACGTAGTGGCACAGTTTTAATTCCAGCCAGAGAAGAGGAGGAGGTGAGAATATGTGAGGGAAAACTTGGCAACACCAAGGTCAGTGGAGAAGGAGGGGGAGGAGGTGCTCCAGGTGCTGGAGCCAAGATTCCTCTGCAG
This sequence comes from Callaeas wilsoni, assembly GCA_013398955.1. Lineage (NCBI taxonomy): Eukaryota > Metazoa > Chordata > Aves > Passeriformes > Callaeidae > Callaeas > Callaeas wilsoni. The sequence goes on from VWPU01004584.1 coordinate 127,459, forward strand.
GCCGTGGTGAAGGCCATGGAGAAGCAGCTGTGCCCCTGCAGCCCATGGGGATCCACGGGGAATGCAGAGAGCCACCCGCAGCCCCTGGGGGAGGTGCCCATGCCCGAGCGGGTGGACGCGTGGAGGAGGCTGGGATCCAGTGGGAGACCCGGAGGAGTGTGGGGGCCCTGCTTCCAGCCTGCAGCAGCCTGTTCTTGGAGGACTGCACCCCGAGGAAAGAGAGACCCACGAGCATCCGTTTTGGGAGGGCTGTGTGCCCGTGGGGGGAGTTCACTTTGCAACAATTTGGGAGGACTGCTGCTTGTGAGATTGGAGCCATGCTGGAGAAATTCACAGAGAACTGTCTCCCTTGGGAGGGACCCCCATGGTGTAGCAGGAGAACTCCTCTCCCTGAACAGTGGAAGAAAACCTTGGGTGTCAAACTGACCAAACGCCCCGCTCCGTGTCTCCCTGTGCTGTCGGTGTGAAGGAGGGAGGAGTTGGGGGGTGGAGGGGAAGGTGTTTTTAAGGACTAATTTTATTTCTCATTATCCTCTGATTTTTTTTAGTAATAAATTCACTTAATATCTTAATGATAATAATAGCAATAAATTCACTTAACATCAGAGGGGAGTGAGCGAGAGATTTTTGTGGGTGCCTGGCATTTGGCCAATGTCAAACCACAGCAGAGAGTTTCCAGAAAGGAAGCTGAGCAAGTGCTTGTGCTTTCCTCAAGGAAAAAAATTAAGGTATGGCAGAGGAAAAGTTTCTGACAAGTGAAACAGAAGGTTTCAGCTCAGTCCTCTAGTGAGAGAAAGGAAGGAGCAGTGACAGGCAATCAGGTCTATGGGTGCAAGGACAGAGGTGGGAGGTGAGCATCCCTGTGTTTTGATTACATTCTGATGTCACACTGAAGTGGTGATGTGATGTCACACATCAGCAGCCTCTGACCTACAAACTTCTAGTCTTGATGCCAGCTGTATTAAAACCTTCAATGGGTTATAAGCATTTAATTAGGGAATACAGTACTCTGAAGCTGTTTGCCTTCCTGATAATCTAATGCTCCAATGAATTTTGTGTCATTTGCAAAGTTTATCAACAATGATTTTATGTCACCCCTTAGCTTCCATATCTGCTGTATTTTATAGTACAATGCAATTACGAGGCAATATTCTGTTGCAAACTATATGAAGACATTTGTTTTGATTACTTAAAATAAAATGCCCAAATTGTCATGGGAGCTTTTACAAATAAGGTAAAAGAAAGGATAAATAATACAATCAAGCTATAAAACCTCAAATTTGCTCCAAGCCATGGCCAATCTCTTCTGCATTGCTGTAAAAGACAAGATACTGTAAAATTCACTTTTGGCTTCTCAAGAAACAAGAGTGTATATCTCTGAGTGTTACTCTGCCCTTCAGATAAGCCAGAATGGGGGTCCTTTATGTCAGCTGAGAGCAAATCCAAGACTGCTTTGCCACAAGGACTCAGTAAAGCAGGTAGTGTTTAGTCTGAGTGCTTCTGCCACCCAGTATGTGTGAAACTCTAACTTTCCTGAAAAAAGCTCTAGGCCTGTGGGCACCACAGATTGGTTCTGCACCACACACTCTAATGATCATTCTTAAAGAGAAGTTATTTCCATGCAATAAAAAAGAAACAGCAGGAAATTCAGGACTGCTGGAGTGCTTCCAGAGTGGCCTTTGTGTGGTGGCCCTGCACTTCACAGATCTGGATGGTGTTTGGAATTCTGTTACGATCATAATTCCAGATGCATGGTGAAAGCAAGCAGGTTTCCCCGTGAAAGGAACTGAGGTTCCCAGGTTACTTTGCATCTACAAGTGTTTTATGACCTACCCCAGAAGGCATGTTTGGGGAGGGGTGGTCTTTGGTAGTCACAGATGAGCAGTTGTGTCTTTGCAATGTTTGGTACAGTGGACAAAAGTTCTGCAGTGATCTTAACAACGTCTAAGCCATGAGCCATATCAGCCTCTCGCAGAGTGGTCTGCTAGTTGAAACACAGCATTGTTCTCATTCTGATGCTGAATACCTCCCCTTCTTCAGCATGTCCCAAGTGTACCTGTTCAAAAGCTCAGGGTATTTTATGCTAGGATTTATCCAGAATCCAGAACTTTTCTTACTTCCTGTATTATTACTAAAGACCATTGGAAAGTTATTTACCATCGTTTAAGCTACCAAAGGACAAATCTACAGACCCATTGAATACCTGACACGGTTTCCTGAGATTTTCAAGGATGTCATTTGCATAGATTGATATGTCGGAGAACTATTTTGATTTATAAAGCATTTCATCTTAAATAGGTTTACTTTCAGAAATATGCCTGGATTATGTAAGATTTTAAATAATTCAACCACCGCTGTGTAGAAAAGTAATGATTAAACACACAAGATACAGAAGAAAGGCCATTTCAAGGCTGTTGATCAGTTAGGCAGACAACTTAGTATGCGGAATAGCCAGTGTTATTCCTCTGAAATTATCCTCTAGTGCAGTTTAAAGCATCCTGTATGTCCTGTAAGGCATTATTTGTACAATGTTAGGCAACGCCCTCTATTATATGGCTATACTGAACTGTTATGAAACTGAATGGGAATCACAGTGGATGTAATTTATTTCTGAATAGGAACTACAAAATCAAAGTTAAATTAAAAACTAGAGTTAAAATGTCAAGTTGCTCATCACTTGGGTGTCATTAGCAAAATTTTAATTTTTTAATTTTAAAAATAATTTATTTATTAGGGAGTTATTGAGTGTGCTTTTGAAGAAGCCTTTTATATGTTGAAGAAGTGTTTTTTCTCTGAAAGTCTGAAATTCTATGGCAAATCATTCTGTTGTCCCAATACTCAGATTGAGACTATGTTGTTCTTCCCTAGAAAGTTTTATGATAGGACCTTGTAACTATGTGTGGTCAGATTTCTGTATCTATGGGGAAGCCCTTTGACAATGTCTGTCAAAAACATTTTTAGTGTTGATTTAGCTGCAAGAATCAGTACTTCCTAGAGAACCACATCTCCAAATGGAATTGAGAGCCTGGCCATGCAACTGTCAGCCATGTGCTTGTTCCTCTCACTGCTCTAAAGGGATTCTTGGCATGATTAAGGATTAATCAAGAGAATAAAATTTGCTGGATCAGGTCCCAATTCTGGAATGTGATGAATTCATTGTTTGAAAAAAACATGCTGCAATTTTCAATATTACAAAATAAAGTAATAAATAAACAATACTGATGAGGCTCTGAGGTTTGCTGAGGATTATCATGAATTCCAGTTTGTGAATAAGAACTGGCAGGCTGTGCAAGGGTTTCAAGCCCAGTGCCCTGGATCTCCTGGGAGCTATTTCAGCTTTTCTAGTTATGCAGCAGCACTGATGTTGATTGTAGAAGAAGTCAACAGATTTAAGAGGAAAAGAACTGAGAGGACAGCTATAGTAAATCAGAAAGCTTTTCCATGTTATAGAAAAGATCTGAGAATGTTGTTGGGTATTTGTGGTGTGTGAAAATTTAACCTTTAGCCAGCTAATGATTGTAGTACCTAATTATCTCCTTTAATGTAAAAGAGAAACCCCAAACAATAAACAAGTAAAGCTATTAAATATATTATTTCACTCTTAACTGTCATAAATCTGATGATTTCTTGATGATATGTTTATTTTTATTTCTATAGCCTTTTCTCTTGTATTTTTCTTCTATTGAGACTGATTACATTTACCCAATTTAATCTATTCCCATCTGAAATCAATAGATACTCCTCAATAATAGTTTGGGCTTGACATTTTAAATTACTGCAAATTTCTGAAGAGGCAGCTGCTGAGTAATGCGTGTGTTCATTATTTAGTTACTGAGGAAGTGCCAGGAAGAGGTTTCATTCTGTTTGCTGAATCACTAGAGGGAGCTCCAGATGCATGGGAAGGGAAGGCTTTGTTCTCAAACCATACAAAACTCAAGAAACCAGAAAAAAACCCCTTTCCCAATGGACAGTGATTGCTAAATGTCTAAAACAGGGGAAAAAAATAGTCCTTTTTTCCCCCCTTCTTAGTTAGAGCATTTTATGTGCATTTGTTTGCCAATAATACATGCCTCACAAGCTAATAACTACAGGGTTTAAAGGCTAGTAACAAATAATGTCCAGTTAAAAACTTTGCAAATAGAAAGCTTGAAAAATGCCTAAGACCAGTGCCTGTAAGCCCTTTCAAGCAACAGCAATCAAGATATGTGGTTTTTTCAAGTGGCTGGTTTGTCAGAGCTGATGAGATAGATATCCAGTAGGATGGAACTAAACCTTTCCTATGATGCAATGCAAGGACTCTAAAGCAGTATAATATATCCGTAAGTCTACTGATCTGATATCTGATATTCATATAGGGCAATGACTCTTGTGGTGCTAAAATGGGGATCATTTTTGATGCCCAAAGGGAAATTCATTTGGGTGAAACATAAAGTGGAGGAAACACAAAATAGCACTTTCCAAAGCATTTTCAGTGTTTATTATTTGCAAAATTGCTTCCAAAGTGCAGGAATTAAGAAGGCATTTTGTTCTGGCCTATATTTAAAACGTTTTTGGTTTATTTTCAGTGTTTTTCAAGGAGATGCCTTTTTTACATGACATGAGAAGCTGTCAAATGGTCTAATATCTTTTAATAGTTAGCATTGATATCTCAGTTTCTCAGAATAGTTGAATTAAGCCAGTGGAAGTTCTATAACTATGCATACAGAAGCACAAAGAGCACTAGGATGGAGCCCATCTTTTGAGCTAAGTAGTGGTCACTGAAGTCGTTAAAATCTCAGTATACAAACTATAAAAGCAGTTTTTTAGTATCGGCTATATGTATCTGCTTTCCTAGTACAGTGGGGTTTTTAATATGATGGTCTTCTCTGGACATTTATTCCCATGGATAATGTAATCTTTACAATATATTTCTCAGAAATACCACATTTGACATTATGGTCTTATACAAATACCAAGAAATAACATACGGTGTCATCAGGATTTTCAAATATATTTATTACCTATCTTGTTACATGTACATTGTAACTGTATTCTGTTCAGTGAAGATTGCAACAAACTACCATTTCAGCATCACACAATGATTATTACTGGGAGGAAAATTCATAAAATGTTCTATTCAAATCTGCTGTTTCTTCATATTGGATGACAGTGCTGCAGAAAACAGAAAAAAAAGCTGTGTGTTTTCGTACTCTGATGGATGATATAGAAATGTGTGGCTCATCAGAATAAACTAGACCAGCTTAGAATTTATGGAAATATTCATCATTGACTTCCATAGTATTTACACTATTTGCTGATTCTGTGAGGAAGAAGGAGAAGTGCTTTATACTCGAGGCTGTTATCTAATAAACTGTTCTGTCAAGGTTTATGTATTGGTAGGTATGCATTCCTATTACGTGATAGCCATTGTTTGGGGAGTGGCATTGAGAGCTGAGTGAAGCATGTTCACTTTTGCAATCCCTCCTTGAGCTGCTTCCCTTCGGTACAATTTTTTGGATCTCACCTTCTATGAATTTTGGTCAAAGAAAACATATTTATACTTTTATTATTATTGATGTTATTTTAATGTAAAATACTATGTTTGGGTTTGAAAAATGTAGGGAAAAGAGGAGGAGGTTTCCTTCCCTTCCTTACTCCTTACTTTCTAAGGCTAGAAGGTAAAAATATTTTTTCCTCCCTGTTGTGTTTTTAATGGAATAAGAATATGAAAGATGATATTTCTTCTAAGAGTTTTGCATACTGGTTTCAGAAAGATCTATTTAAAGCTACTCAATGTGTAAAAGCAGCAGGATTGGGCCTCTAGAGGGAATCAGATGAAATAAGTGTTAGAAAAAACTCACAAACTCTTTTTCTGTGTAGCATTAGGAAGAATCTCCTATAATTTTGAAAAGGGCTAAATTTCTCTTTTTGTCTGTCGTAATCCAAATGTTGATTCACAGTAACATAAAAAACACAAATAAAACCCTCTGGGCATACGGCCATATATGTTTTTTCTTAAAAAGAGCAAAACGGAAAGGTTGTGGTATGCATATTGTTCAAAACTAGAGAATTAGACTCACATCATTCTGTGGTGTTTCTCTTCTAAAAAAAAGATAATATTTTTAGTCCTGCTTCTGTATTTGCCACATCTTTCTGAAATGTTGTACTGGAGTCAGGTGAATTTATATGATGCTGTTACTCCCCATATTTTCTCTCCCACCTGAAAAAAAGCTGTTAAATAATTTAAGCAGTAAATGGTGCCACAATTTCAGCCAGAAATTGTCAGGAACCATTTTCCTGAACTCAGTCTCTGTCCCAGCCCAGGTTCTCAGTGTAGCTCACACAATGATGGGAGGAGGATTCTCAGCTTTGCTGTTTAGGCCAAGTCTCAATGTAGCTCACAAGGCTTTACATGTTCCAAGCACTGTGTAAATGTTAACAGATCTTCATGACACCTCAGTGAGGTAGGTAAAGATTAGCAGCTTCATTTTCCAGGAGCGAAATAACTTGGGAAGAAGTGAATTTGTGAGCTCATATAGGGAAGCAGTGACTCAACTCAGCTTTTTGAACTGAGAAGTCCCATCCCAATAAACCACAGTGTTTTGGGCTCAAAACCCACCAAAAAAATCAAGCTGTACAATTATTCCCCTAGAGACAGTGGTAAACCAGATAATTAATACAGGTCTGGTGTAGAATGCCAAGACATAATGATAGTGTCACAAAGTATATTTTAAGGCCTTGAAATAAGTAGAGAGTCCAAGAAATTGTAATTATCCCTCACTTACATTTTTGTGGCCATTCTGATTTGACAAGTTGGCGATATGTTTCATTTTGTAGAAACAAATGTACTGAACTCATGGTTATGTGTGCACTGTGTCTAGACACCAGAGCAATTATAAGGAAAATCACATTTTCATTTCTATTGCAAATTGTCTTGTTAATCTGCTCAATATTTCCTTGTCTAATCATTTCGTTCTGCAGTTCTCTTCTTTAAAGAAGGTCAAACAAGCTCTTTTCAATGTTACTACTGCCTGCTGTAGCTATAATATGGGCAATAAGAATCATAGTTCATTATAAGCATACAAAAAATCTCATTTTTGTAGTGGATCTAGCTGATTTACATTTTCTTTTTCCAATACTTAAAACAATAAATTTATCAGGGAGGAAGATCTGGTGAGTTCTTTTCCCTAGAAATAAACTTTGGCCTCTATGGTCACTGCTCTTCTAATACCCACAAGAACTGCAAAAGGTAACAAACTATTGCCTCCTCCTTTCTCTCCAGCTGTGGAAGTAATAAAGAAAGGAGAGAATTTTGCTTTCAGGACCAAACAGAAGTATTATCTCTGCCAATATGGTGTACAAAGCTCCCAGTTCCAACATGGATATCAAACTTAATGGTTCGGGAACTGGGTCTTTAAGAAACCAGGAAAAACACTTTTGGATCTACTCTGACTGGGAATGCAATTGAACCCCAGATATCTGCCTTCCTAGAAGGCAATATAATTGGTATCATCATTGTGATGAAATCACCAGCACAGTCATCTGGAAGAAGAAAAGGAAGAGTGCAAATTTCATTAACAAAACACAGTGTTTAAGAACCTAGGTATGGAAAATGGTGCCCTGCCCTGAACAGAGCTCTCAAGGAGGTGCTTCATTCTAACTTCCAGACAAGTGACCAGGTCCAGAAGCAGGACAGTGCTTTTTCTTTTATAGTTTAGGCATTTTCTGCTGGCTGTTTTAGGTGTCCCTTCATACAGCTGGCTGTGAAAAGTTTTGGTAGATGCCTAAATCCCATGGGATAAAAATGAACTTTGGCTTTACCACCATAGAAAGACCTGACTCAGCAGTTCTGGAGCTGGGTCCCACTGTGCACTGTAGTGTTGACCATCACAGGACTGATAACTCTCCGGGTGTACAGTGCCTGAGAATAAGTGCTAAGATTTTTTCCATCTGAGCCTAAATATCTTCTACTCTTACATAAACTTGCAGAGTTAAATTATTTGTTGTGAATTCTTACAGCAACTAATAATAACCTTCTAAGAAAATGCAGTTTTGACTTGTGAAATGAGAGGCTGCCTGTGAGTGAATAAAAATGAGGAAATGACCACTGCAGAAAATAGAACAGTGGGTAGGGAATGATTTAGTATGACAATTATGCAAACACATAATAATCTAAACTACTCAGAAGGTGTTTTACCACTGCAAATTGTTAGCATTGTCAACAGTTTTTTGAAATCACAAGCTGTTTGCTGAATTTCTGAATTGTTCCTACTGGGGTGCATATTTCTATGTAAATGAATGCCATTAAACAAATGCTCCTGTGGTGATGATACAAGTTCCTTCCTACATTATCACAAGTTCTTTCCTTAGGCAAACTGCAGGGAGAAAAAAACTAAAAAGCTGTTCATATTATTCAATGTCCTATTTGTTTCTAAAATGCAGCAAATTTCAAAAACAGTATTTGTGATTGTATTGGTGTGTATAACTCTTCTATAAGGCATATGCCTTTTTCTAATTCTTAAAGAATATGGTAAAATGAAGTCCTCATGTTGGTGCCGATTCTTGAAAACCTTGTTATGATAGTGCCTTGTGCTTGTTCTGTTCATGAAACTCAGGGCCTCTGTTACCCTTCAAATTAACCAAAACCTGCGAAGACGTGGTTCTGAATATTTTAGGACATTTTAAAAACCACATTCCAAGTTAAGCAAAGCTTAAAATTTCTCTTTAAGATTTTCCTCTGCCATTTTAAACTCAACTGTGCTCATTTAGGAATTCCTGAAATAGCGTTATAACATAAAGGGTAAATACTTTAGATTAAGCTGTAGGCAGATTGTGATTATGTCCTGTTTGTAATCTACTACCATTTATCAAAGAACAGAAATTTACCCTGTGCAGGAAACTTCTGATTTGCCTTGAGACACCTGGTTTCAGAATTTCTAGATGTTACATACTGAGTCTTCTAGACATTTCTCAGACCTAGGAGCAGCATGATGGGCTTCTTTTTCAAGATGGTAGACCTGAGCTTAGAAGAAAGTGAGGAGGGATAGACAGGAGGAAATGGGTTAACAAAAGTGTTTCTAATGTTATCTGTGAAGAAATATCTTGTACCAAATAAACAATCAATGGTATCTACAGGAGAGAATACCCTACCCACATTATCAGCCTGCTTGGCTCATATGGCTCACTTTCTTCCTTGCTCCATTTGGCAAAAAATGTGTCTGTTGTAGAGGTTTGTTTCCTTTTGAGTCAAGTAATATGACAAATTTAGAAATTTTCTTGATTATGAAAAACATGTTTTTTTAACTAAAACAAAATTAATGCAAAAAATATTTTTCATTCTAACTGAAGGAACAGCTGTGAAATGTTTAGTTTAATAAGAACTAAGTAGAGAAACCTGGAGTTTTAGTAGTGAAACACTGCAGTACTCAGCATTATTACAGTATTTTTTCTGTGAAGTTTCTGTTAGCTGAGGTGAATGTAAAGGTTATTATGACAATACAAAGAAAAAAAGAATTGGTAGATAATCAATCTTTCTGGAATTTTCACAATGTAGCAGAAAATTGGCAGCAAATTCTTCTGTTACATCTGAATGGCATTCAGTGCAAATATTGAAAATGGAAAATAAAAAGGATTTCAGTCAGATATATACCTATTTCAACTGAGAAATTTCTGAAAGTGATTTTGTTAACATTATAGTATGATTATTTTTAGGTATGCATTAAGTTTTCTTGAGATTTTTATTTTCAGACTGCTTTTAATGGTACAGAATAGGATATGTGGAAGAAAGAATAAAACCTGTGTATTGTACTTTCTTGACTCCTTCCCTTTTTACTCTAATCTTTAAATAAAAGCCTATATTTCCAATTTATCAGCTACTGTTGACTGAATTCAGTACAACCAGAAAATTTTTCGTAATTCCGCAAAAGGTTGTGAAGTGGTCAGTCATAAGAGCAACCAATATCCAAACAGTCTGTTAACATTTATGGAGTGATTTCTTTTTTTTTTAAATAGAAGGTCATGCTGTCCTAATCTCCATCTATAGAAATCTTGGATAATCTTTCACTCAGATACTTTTATGTTAGAAAGGCAAATACAGTTATATGTTTTCTGTTTATCCACCTGGAGGTTTGTGTTTACCATGCAGAAGAGAGATCAGGTTGTCTTCTGAGAACCTGCTGAAATCTGGATGACACAAACTGGACTTACACGTTACCATCTCCTGGCAAATCAGTATTTACACCTTCTAGATGCCTTTTATTTTCAGAAAGCACTGAAGACATCAAGAGTGGAATATACCTTACTTCAGTATATTTTAATTGGAAATGGTGAAAATATTTCCTTTGCTATTTCTATCATCTCCTTTCCACCACCATTTATCTTGACAGAATCAGCAAGGGTCTCTTTATTTCTTTACTTTACATATAAACAGACATTTACAGTTTTATGTAACGGTTTAAGAAAAAAAAAATAGTCACCCTCCATCATTTTTGTACACTAAAGGAGCTTTGTTGGTTACTCTTCCCAACAGTCCTGATGATTTTAGAGATGTTTCTGAGCAGGAAGTGTAAAGTTTGAAAACTTAGTGGACATGGCAATGATGAATAGTAGCTTCTAGTGAAGATGTAAAGGCCACATCAATAAAAGAAACAGAAAAAGAATTGGGGAAAGAAATAGATCTGATGTAAGAATATTAGAATATAATTCTGGCCTTCACTCAGATAATAGTTGGTTGTTTCAATTTTCCCTACATTTGTAAAGGATACTCTAAGACTGACCTACTTCTTTTATGGAAAAAGTGTGTGTATGTAATTGTTTCCTTCAAGAATACAGACATAGTTTTACAAAAAACTGAGGAGCTGAAGTAGGTTCTAACTTTAAACACAGATAGACTTTCCCTCATTTTGTAGTAAGTCAACATTTCAAACTGAAAATGCATAGTTATTATTTGTGTCCTTTCCTTTGTCTATGTGCCTTAAAATATTGCCTTATTTACTGAGGTGAGGTGTTATAAAAATTAGAAAAGCAAGGAAATGTGAAAATAAACAAAGGACTACCTTTATTTGATAATTATTTTCCTTCATTTTAGTTTACCTTATTTAAGCTGTAGTTCATTCATGATTTTGGCTTCACAACAAATGAAATGTTCCCCATTTGAAACCAAGAATCAAAGAAGCATCATCAGCTTGAATTTGGTCCTAGATTTAAATTTAACAAAAAGGAAGATTTAATTAAATCTAACAGTGGCAGGAAAGCTTTTGCAATTAAAAAGACTTGAACTGTCCCATGTTGGTAGATAAAGATTTTCCTGCAGTCTTTGAATCTCAAATGATGCAATACAAAGCACATGACTTTAAAAGACAATTGCTTTAAACTGAATTAAACAAAAATAAATTGATCTTTGCATTCCACTGCCTCAGCTGTAGAAAATTTAAATCAATATAAAACAAAAAATGAAAACAAAATAAAACTATTTTTTCTCTGTGTTTGAAAATCAATAATCATAGCAGATACATAGAATCATAGAATCAATAAGGTTGGAAAAGACCTCTAATATTGAGTTCATCCTTTTACCAAACTCCACATTGTAAATTAAACCATAGTACTAAGTGCCACATCCAGCCATTAAATATAAATTAGTTTATAAAGTATTCAATTTAAATAGCTGAAATTTTGGATAATAAAGGTGGAGAAATTGTTCTTGCCAGATCTAGACAAACGTTATCAGTCCTAATTGGTGAGTGCTTTTCACCAGAGACTTCTAGACTTGTTTAAACATGTTGTGTAAGTTACCTCTTGAAGTTATTGTTGCCTGCTAATAAAGGGTCATGTTTCTTCTCACAATGAGCCTGTTTCTAGTTTAGTCTTCTTTATTTTGGGCTTATTTATGTAAATATTATAAAGACTTATTTTAACATTAATTTCAATTTGGCTTTAAATTAGTTACATACAGGTTGACGAATTCTTCGCTATCTTGGTGTTATTTGTTTAACTGTTTACCAAATCTGTCTGTTTAATGTTCCGATGGTCCCCAGTCTTAGGCATCTTGAATGGAAAGAATAGTTTTGATAAAATTTAAGTAATAACTTACAGTAGCATATATTTTTAACAAATATAATCTATCAAAGCTTTGTTTTAGAGTTTAAAACTGACCTGACTAATCACTCTTCTAGAAAGTCTAAACACAGTAGTTTCTAATTCCCCAAACTCCCTCTAATTCTTAACCTCTAAATTCCTAAATTTCTCTAACTTCCTAAAAGGAATCTCCTAAATTCTCTAAATCCCTATATAACTATGTCTACAAACATATTCACTTGCACCCCATTCTGCCTGGAACATTCAGGAGGAAGTTGCTACCCAGTTGGAAGAAGGATCTTTCTCCTCCCTTGATCAGTCTCTTGAGGCTAAAGAAGGAGCATTCTGTAAGATTTGAACCTTGAAGACTCATTGGATTTTCAGCACTTGGACTATCAAGGATATTTTGAACATTAATTTACATTTTCCTCCAGATTTTGATTGGAAAGAGAGTATGAATTTTGACCTTGTTTAGAAATGTTAAGATATTCTTTGTTCTCAATGGGTAGATAACACAGTGAATTCAGATAAGTAACCTGGACACTCCACTGAGGAAATAAACCTCTGTCAAGAAGATCCACTCTCAGAATTTTTACTTTTTTTTGAAATTTATATTTAATTTTTTTTTTGTAGAATTCATATATAACCATGGTTGTATCTTTAGAAAAATAACACTTGATTCCTTTTTTAGTGACTGGGCCACTTATTTGCCTAGGAGATGCTTTAGGAATTCAGATTCTGCCAGTAATGAGTATGCATTTCCCATTGCTGTCAAAAAAAAAGCCAAGTAAAATTCTTACCAGGTTTATAAGGACAAAAGCATCCATAACTATTGCTTTCTTTGGGAGTTCTCCAATCACTGGTGTAAACCGAGGCTCACTCTTCTCCTCATCCTGGCCAGGGATCTCTCATTCCTGACTGTCGGTGAACTCGTAGATGAGGATCTTCTCTCTCATGCAGGAGCTGCACATTTAATGCCTCTTGCACAAGGGAGAATCTAAACTCTAGTTTTCTGCTTTGAGAATGGAAACTGTGTATGGTAATTTAGTACCATAATACATATTTATCACTTTCATTTTGGAAAACTGTATGTATATATTTAATTATATATGTGACTAGAATCCTATTTATATTTTTCTCCTAAAGTGAAGGACTGGGGAAATGAGACTGGTGGCTGACTCGTCCGTCATATTTACCTTTCATCCTAAGCCATTAACAGCATTTTATAAGACATACACTGTTGAGTGCTACTCAATACACCTTGCTGGTTTCTTTTCTCTTTCTGGATGAGCTGTGGGGAGTTCTGACCCAGCATCATTTGGATCTTCTGTGTCCTGCTCCTCTCCTTAAGATACTGCTTTCTGATAAATATGTACTGTTTTAGTGATCTGATATGTGACAATTCTATCTGCAACTGGGAACCTTGATTTAAGGACTATATTATAAAAAATATCGAGATTAAAAACAAGTTTCTGGTTTACAGATTTGTGAAATAAAAAATGACTGGATGTCTGAAGGCAATAAGCAAGCAACTGGACCATGTTCATTAGGTTTGATATAGAAATCCCATGATGAGTCCTCTGAGTTTGATGGATTACACTTCTACTGAAGAATATGAAAATATATCTATGTTTGGTACATACATTTGATGGAATTACAAGACAATGTGATTTTTTTTTTTTCTGGCAAAGCTTTATAGAATTCAGGCTTTATAGCATGAACATTTAGCTACTGAATGAATAATTAGTCAAGCACAGACATTTTCATTGGCCTAGAGGTGAATTTTCAGATGATTTACCTGCAAAAAGACAGCTGACCCACTTCATTACTTAAGACCTTGCTTCAACATCAGATATGTTCTGTTTAACATTTGTAATTATCAAACAGTTTACCTTTGCCTGGCAATTACCTACATCCTATTTACAACATTTAAATTATTTTTCTTTCAAAACTACTTTTAATAGCTGACTTTAATATCTAATTAGACCGTAATTGCAGTGCACATTCAGAAAAGTAAAATATACAACAGCAAAAGCCCTATCTTGAAATGGGGAAGAATTTTGAAGTAATAGAAACAAATAGAAGTGATATATATTTTCAATTTGCTCATTGAAATTGAGGGGATGAAGGTCACCAGATTATTTTTTTCTTTGAATGATAATTCAGATCACACCTCCAAAGGAGTTGGAAACCTCAGCCCCAAAATAAAATATTTTAAATAGTAAGAGGCAGGGGCAAGCCTCAAACTAAAAAAAAATCACAACAAACTTTGCTGTAACTATTCCTTCGACTCCACATATAGGTAATGTCAAACTAAATGAAATGATGAGTCCTCACTGACTTCAACAGGTGCAGGATTAACCCCTTTGTGAACCAAGTATTCTGTTCCATATGCTGGAAATGTAATGGGAGAAGAGACCCCTTGGTCCTAATCAATTCATAGCAGCACTGGATCTGTTTAATTTTCAACAACATGTGTACTAGGACATGGACACAATTTTAAAGACTGTGCTGTTAATGGTTAATCACTCAAAACATTTATCCATTTGTGGAGGCACCAGTGTGCTTTGATGAAGCCAGGCTTTGAGGCTGATAAGAAAGACAACAGGATGGTGTTCTTTATCATGGTAATTGTCCTCTGCTCAGCTGTAAAACCTGCCCCCACCCACAGGGGCAGATCTGATGGGGCATTATCGGCTCAACTGCACTGACACAGGAGGCATCTGTTGTGTCTTAGAAGGTGTCATAAATCATCAAAGACCCTTGAAGTGCCCCCAGACTCATTTCTGAGGTCTTCCACCAGAGGACTGAAAGATCCTCGCACACAGGGAAGGAACCAGGCTGTTTCCACCTAAACCTATGTGTTTATCAACCCATCAGGCTGTGTTTCATGCAATTCTTTCCCCCAATCCCAATGGATGGTCACCACTTCGACAAACATCTTCACTGTAGATCCACTGGTGGTTATTAGATACCTTTTCTACTACTTCCTTTTCTTTTTCTTCTTTTCTTTTCCCTTATACATTTCCATAAGTAATATTTTTGTGCTCTAATATTGCTATATTACTACAGATAATAATAGCTAAAATGGTCGCATAACTGCTTTCCATTGCAAACAAACTGTTTGCAAAATAAACCCTACATATATAGATATGTGTGTGTATAAATATGTATATAATATATGCATAATATGTATGATATCTATAATATATAAATATATATAATATGTGTATAGTATGTATAATATATATATGTATATATATGTATATAATAAAATAAACCCTACATATATATATATTTACAAATACTGATCATTCAGTGTCACTTCACTCTAATCCACCCCAGGGCATCTATTAATAAGAACCTGGGTTGCTCTTACCTTCTGGGGTGTAACATACAGCTATTTCCCATCCTCTAGGAGACCAATTTTTATTTTCTTGGAGTTTGTGTCTCCCACAGTATGCCTTTTCAGATTTCCAATGGCAGATAGAGCCACTGTGGAAAGCACGTTGCTGCCGTACATTAGACCAAAGAATTCCTTTTGTTTGGCTGCTCTTCATCTTCTTTGTACCATATTTCCACATGCTCTCAAAGCATGCTCTTTTCCCCTGTGTTACAGCTCCTTCAGCCATGGATGAGGCCAAGGGGAACAACTACACTATCAGCAGATTCACATAAGGTCTTACTTTTGTTCTTTAGTATACTTTTATGTTTCCCTTCTGATTTGTATACAACAAAATAAGTTTGGTCTCAAATGTCAAAAGGTACATGATGAAGTAAAAAAGACATTTTTTCTGTGTTGATGTCACTAGTAGCATGACATCAAAAGATAAATTTACTGTGAGGATGACCATAAAGACAAACAATTGTGTTATTTACTATAACAGTCAAACATATCTTCTCTCTTTTATAACTTGGTTTCCTGTTCCTATGTAATAAGGAGATGAAGAAACAGAGCTGTTTGGAGAAAGCTGTTTTATGAAATTGCTTGCAAAGTTTTTTCCTGGTACTGCAGTTATAATGACAATAACTGTCACCAAACAGCAAGTAATATTGGCTCCACAGTCATTTACAGATATATAGGCTTTTGTTAGTGTTTCTGCTCTTTTAATATAATTTAATTTTGGTTATGGTCTAGACAACAACAACACTAACTTACTGTCCAGGCTTGTGACTAAGTTTTTCATTAGTGAGTATAAAAATTTAGTACTATAGGGCATACTCATAAAAACAGTGCTTTTATCTTTCGGAGGCTACAGATCTTAGCTGTTTACATTAATATTATATGAGCTTATGATAGTGACTATATGACTTTTGCAATCCATCAAAAGTAGAATGAACTTGAATTTTAGTTTTAACTGTATGCTACAAATTTACTCTATTCTCTATTCTCTCTGGTTTATTTGACACCAATTAAGATTTTGATGAGATTTCGGGTGTTGTCTTTATGGATACCACAAAAAGCAAGCCCTTCAAATCTATGAATATTTTTCTCTTAATACGATCATCATTTCGCATGTTGCGAATGAATCTATCTTCAAGAAATCAGAAAATAATGCACTGTTAGCTGCAGAGAAGTGCAATTCTTCTGCAAGAGGGGTTTGTGTAAAACTCTAGTTAGACTAAGAAAAAGCTCCCACTTTCTCTGTCCGTCTTCCTTCAGATCATCTCCTCTTTCCGTGCTTTTATACACATGCTTATCCTAACTATAGTACACAGAACAGATTGCAACAAGTGTACATATAGGAAAAGGCTAAAAGGTCATACGGTCAGTCAACAGTTGCAGATACATAAGGAAAAAGATGGAAAGAAAAGATACTTTTTTGTTGTATTCTTTCCATAAAGAAACTTTCCAAAGTAGATTAGATGCTGTCTTACTTTTACAGAAGCAGCACCATTGCCCCTCAAAGTAACTATAACATGGGTACGCTTGGGAAGAGAATTATGCTCTTAGTCAGGATACCCCTTTGGCACTCTTTACATCTGTAGTTTAAGACAGAAATCTAGGCTGTTTTTCTGATTGAACTCGTTTCTTTCTTCATGTGACAAGCCTTATTAGTGCAAAGCAGTACAGTTTTCACCTTGTTGTGACAGGAGGATTGATTCTAGCATATAGAGAAAGTAATATTCCTTTCTCTAAACAGCTCATAAGCTGACATGTTTGGAACCTTATGAGGAGGTGTTCATATTTAAATAACAGCAGAGAAAGACAAGAGCAGTTATGGCAATGCTTTTTTTTTTTCTCATTCATTTTATGTTACAGAGGAGATAAAGGCAATCCTCCAGGACCTTTCAGATAGAGGACAGGTGATGATTCCAAATTTCAGTTTGAACCACATCTGCAACATCAGGAATTTCTTAGCGAACAGGAAAAAAACGTGCATATTTAGACTGATTGACGAAGCTATTCACTTGAGGTCTTCAGTTTGTCTTTCTCATTCAGCTACATAGGACCACATAGGAAGAATCTCCAGACTAGCTACCTAAAACGTAGAGGTTTTTCTTAGGATTTTACAGCTATTCTCCTTTTCCTCCTCTTTTTGTTATGTTTTGTTGAGAATGCATGACCAGAACTAAATGCAGTGTGCCACATAAATATTCCACCATAAAAATAAAAAAGTATTCTGGGTACAAATATTTTCAGTGTGGTTTATCTTGCACTGTGTATAACCTAATATTTTTTTCTTTAGCCAAAGTTAGCAATGACTTGAAGTTTTCACTGAACTATTGATATTGATGACAGGCTACTCTTTCTGTATGTCTCCAGTTACTTTACAGCCTTCTACTGCTCATGAACGCAGTATTTTATCCCCTGTGAATGTGCATTACCTTGCATTTGTGAATAATTGAAGCCCAGCTGCCAAACTTTTCAGTATTGTCATGCTGTTAAATAGTAAGAGCTAAATGTGTAAAGACCTGGGCGGTAAAACCCAACAGATTTTTCTCTTCAATTTCTATTTGTTTGAAAGGGGGCATATTGTGGTTCTGGACCTGGTATGTGTGAATACACGTTCTAGCTTTCAATGTACATAATCAGAGATAAGGAATTAAGTAAATATGTGATACTTTTAATAAAGCATTACAAATATTAAGTCTTTGTCAGGAATATTCTTACAGTGGTCACGATGGGCATTACATCTAGCATCTAGTGATCCCTAACTTCACAAAGCTCTGTTCATGTCAGTGGATTTTCATTCTGTTTGCAAATCTCAGAACCCCAGTTGGCAATGGAAACAGTGAAGAAATATTTTTCCATTAAACACACAAACAAATTGTTTTAATCTTCTTTCATCTCTTTATATATCTGTATCTAAAGATCATCTTTTACTGGGGCCCAACATTAACAAAACATTCTTGACCATGCTTTTTTCTAGTCTAGGGCATCTCAACTCTTTCACCTGACACAGAATTAACAGATTAGAAATGCTCAGATTTCTCAGTGTCAGGTTACATGCATTTACATGACAAGAGGTATATTTGCACACCTATACCACCTACAGAATTTCTGTCCTTCCCATCCTCTCTGGAAGTCAGTGGCAGAAGAGAGATTGGACTAGAACCAGAGGTCTCTGCCTCACCTGCTCTCTATGCGGTGGCCCTTTTCAAGTAGCCATGAAAATCAAGATTTGGAATTGGAATAATGACTTAGATGCAACTTCTGCATGAGTCGTCCTTAAAAACATGAAGTTTTTACTCTGGACACCTTAAAGATTGGATTACTTCATTCATGGCAAGTGCCTGGAAAGTCTTTCTCATCACAAATTTCCCTGGAGTCAATTGGCAAAAGGACTTCTTGAGTGAGCTAATATTGGCTTTAATCATGTAATAATTTTCTAGAAAATCACGTTGTTTCTACCGCATGAATAAATCTCACTACTTCCCAGAAGATTTATCTCCATTGAATTAACTCTTATTGCATCTATATTAAACTTCATTTTTGATAGTATGCTTTTCTTCTTCTTTTTTTTTTTTTTTTTTTTAAAAATATGGAAGAGATTTTTCATGAGTTAAGCTTCTGGAGACATATTAAAGTACTTTGTGAGATATGCTTTTAAAATACATCAAATAACTTTCATGGTTGAGAATAAGTATTTTAATTCTAGGTATATTGCCTTAGAAGTGATGATGATTTTATCCCCCTCTTGGACTATTTAGGAGGATTTTGAGTTTTCTTTGTGAATTAATGAATCTATCAATTTTCTCCTTCCTGAAGCAATAGTCGATCTTTACGACATAACCTGTCTAGCACCTTGGAACCACTAGAAAATTCAATTGATCTAGGGAAAGGAAAAAAAATCACCTTCCTTTATTCTAATTCCTCTCAACAGTCACTTTAATTTTCCCCCAAGGGCAAACCATTTTTATTTAATTCCACTTGTCTTTTCTAATAAATGGGCACGTTAACAATGTCCACTAATAGAGATGATAATTTTTCCATTTTAATCTTGAAAGTTTCTTGCCAATTCATAACTCAATCAGAGATACATATAAATAGTCCATAGAGTAATTTCTTTGAAAGCCTGGTAATTTCCTTTTGCCTCAAAACAATAAATATTTTGTATTGTATTATCAGGGATAAATGATGAAACACAAATACTGCAGAAGTCAAGGTGAAACACACATTTCTAATAAACATAGTGATAGATTTCACCTTTATTCCAAATAGTTTTAAAAGGTCTTTACCACTGGTAAGTTGTGTTTCTCCTTCCTGGCTCTCCATGACAATGGAGACACAACAGCAAGTACCGCACCTCTAAAACGGTACATCCAAACAGGCACTGCTTAGGTCTCTACATTCACAGTTTTTCAGAAGGTTTGCTTTGCGTAAAGTTGTCTACCTATGCTTACTGCATGTTGTTACTGCATTTGGTGCTCAAAATTCCTTGAAAGCAACCTGACACAACTGTTTCCTGCTAGAGTATGGGTTGCTCAGCTAGGAAGTACCCTGAAGGTGAGCCTTTTGTCATTTTTTGCCAGCCCTATGTCGTATATAATGCTCATATGTGGACAAGAGCCTCATTTTTATTTCTGCTCGTCCTATTGAGCATTCCTTGTTGGTGACCTCCCAGTGCCTGCTACCCGAACTTCCACTCACTGAAGAAAGGGTCAGTGTGAGGAAACTGATGTGTTCTGAGTCACCTGAGGCAGCTACTCTGGGAGAAGAGTCTACACGATCTGACTCTTGGGCTTCTTTTAGCCTGATATATGACTTCTGAGAAATTTCAGTGTTGAGACAGTTTTCCTTCTGATAAGGCACAGCTTCTGTGCCCAGATCATCTAAGGCTGCTGGGACAGCATCATGCTTGGGAAGTGTAACAGCCAGCAACAGATGATAAACTTTTGGAAGTGGAGAGTCACGGAAGCATTCTGTTACCTTAATTTGTCAGACAAAATTTCAGAGCCCATACTGATAAAACAGATAGTGACTAATGTCTCCTGGAACCTCACGACTTACAGGAAGCTAACGACTCCAAAGTGTGCAAAGTTGTGACTGATGTTTCAAAGAACATCCACTGAGCCCTTAATTTTGGATAATACAGGCAGGAGATGCTGAAAAGCATGTCTAGACCTCAATTCTCTATTGCTTCTGCATTGTGGAGGCTCTTGCAGGATGCAGATTCCAGCCTGATGTCTGGTGGCAGGATAGTGACATCTGTGAAGGAGACTGTGTGGCAACATTGTCCGTATCTATTTCCTTTTCTGAATCTGATTCCAGAAATATATAAAACCTGATAATCAAAACACTTAGCTGATCTCTTTGAGATGCCAGGGGTTCAGTTTCATCTACACTTCATGGCTTACGTGTTCTCTCTGTTGTGCATCCATCTTTACCTGACCCCTGCTCTGTATTTACAGGCTTCTGGTGTAAAACAAAGAGAATAATAATGAGACGTTATCAGAATTTAATGCAGATATATGATTTCTGCATTTACATGCCACGGTTTTAGAGGAAAAAACCTGTGTAGAAGTCTTGGCAGGTCCTGACTGCAGATGCAGAAGGCAACATAACTCTTTAACAGAATGTCTGCTTTAAAAAACCCCATGATTGCATCAACAGTCTCTTAAAATGACAAAGACTCTCAGTAAAGACAGATGCAATTAGAGACAGACAGCAAAACATCTGCTTATGAGGCTGCTCAAAATCTCCCTTCTACTCATGATCCCTTCAAGAACTGTAGGATATGTTCTCGAACCTGCCAGTGCTTCTGTTCCAGAGAATTAATGAAGACAAGATAAAGTGTCTGTATCTCATTCTGTTCTGTGATGGAAAACAAACACTCAGAATTAAACTTGCCAACACATTCTTTGTGACAGCAGTGGTCGCAATAGTGACACTGCTCATGAAATTTCATTGAACAGTTTTATTTTTTGCTGTGGTAAAATGTATTGCAGTAGTGTCAGACTATGAGACCTAAACCCACTTTTTCTGAGTTAATAGACAATAAGCTCTTAGTATTTTATTCTTTCTATATACGATAACACTTTTTGAAAACCATATTGCAATTGTCCTGACCTATCTTTCTCTCTTCTTTAGGTAAGTTTCAAATGTTATCTTTTCTTCTCTATTTGTTTTATGCCAATTTTGAATCTTTACCTAATCACAAAGTGTTAAACAAAAATTATCAGACCTTTATAGCTGGGCATGTATTCTGCCCATATTTATATGTGATAAGATTTTTTGGGGCAAGCCTTTTGGAACCTTTTGGCTCAAGCATCATTTTGTTGATTTTTTTTTTAGATAGATAGATACCTAGGTGGAATTAAGTATATATAATTATATACTGCATAAAGAAATTCAGTTTTTCAAAAAAAGAATTGCATGTGAACACAGAACCATTTGAAATGTAGAAAATATTTTAGAGGACTGAATTCGAAAACTGAAGGAATACTTGGGACACTATTCAGTCATTTCCTTTCCTATAGATCCTATAACGTAAAAAGTCTCATTCAATCAGATTAGGATGAATAAAAAGCAGATGTGTCTTCAATAAAAACCAGCAAAAACTAATCATGTAAAGATGCCTTTGAGCGACGGACATTTTATTCAATGTTGAATTGTTACGTAGAAAAAATCCCTTAGAAAATTTCTGTGAAGGCTTCCAAAGTTACAGTTCTGCCAAGAGGTCCCTAATTTGAATATTTTTGTATGAATGACAAAAATGACAGAAGTTAGGAAAGATATTTAACAATCCTTGCTTTATAATAAAATGAAAGGACAAATACTGGAAAGCCAGGAAGCTTGCTGCTTCATTGTACACAGAGGCGAAGACATAACATGATATCTGTCCTTTGTGTGAAATTGTATACGTTATTAACGGAAACTCTGTTTTTAAGTTTCTCTCTATATTTGAGCCCTCAGAACACTGTCAGAATTCATCTCAGTTTTTAAACTGTACCCATCCAGTCAATGGGTCCACTTACCCCTGTAGAGAGCTCATCTTCATTTTATATTTCTTCAGTTTAATCTACTAAGCAAATAGTTTAGAGAGAAAATACTATATTTTAGTACTCACTTTTGCTGATTTTTAGCTTTCATTTAGCTCTGCTGTAATTTTGAAAACAAATAGTCTTTCCATTCTATTTCCTTTTTTTCCCTGAGAAATTTCAGAAGTTGGTTTTTTTTTTCCCTGGGAAAGTCTGTAAGTTTCTAAAATTCTGAGACTTTCAGGATAAGAACTACTTCAAGTGAAGACACTGCTTATTTCCCAATGTACCACCCATTGCTGGCTAGGCACATTTCCATGCGGACATCAAAGCAGTGACCTGAAGAGATTGTTCTCTTTGTGACTGTGAAATTCTGTGTCTGGGGGAGTAGCATCTGGCATCTTTACCTCACTCAGTTCTTCCACCTTTACCAGTATCCACATTACATTTGTTAAGCACACCCAGACCTCCTAGACGTTTGATAGCTGCTGAAACAAGCAGGGTTCTCTCTCATGGCAATTTTGCCTGGCTGTCCTTGTGGGACAGACTGGAATCTCTTCTTTGTAAGGATTTGCACATGCAGAACTTCAGACTTAAATCCATTTTAAATACTCCTTTTAACTGCCTGAATAGTTCTGAGTTTCAGTAAAGTACTGTAGCAACACTGTAGATGCATATAGTTATCCAAACATAATACACTTTCATACAACCGAGCTAAGAAAGATCACCTCCAGAAGCTCTAAAGGCTCTTTATTTCTTTATGCTAGCACAGACAAGAATCTACTCCATGAAGGTGATTCAAAAATATAAAATAATGAGAAAAAATGCTCTTGCAGTTGCTAGGCTTTCTAGCAGTTGCTAGGAGATAGGTAGCAATGGTTTGTGAATTTGGAAAATTGGTTCCACATTAGGCAAACAAGGACTGATTTTCAAACTCCTAGCAGATTTGTTATCCAGGTACTCTATGAGTTAATGTGCTTCCCTAATGAAGTATATATACACTTATATATGATGATCATATTAGAACAAATTTAAATGTTCTTGAGCTTATAAAATTTTTAAAAGTTGTCCTTTTACTTTTTCCTTTTTTTCTGGACATCCCAGGCTTTAAGAAATATCAGAATAAGAAACAGCAGGAGGACTAGCAGCATTAGAAATAGTGTATTTGACATTTCATTTCAAGCAAGCTAGAAAGGTTTTTAAAATCATGCTGTCTGCCTTTTCTCTTTGGCACATCCTTTCCCTTTGATTTCCTTTTCATTCCCCAGAGTTTTTCATTATCTTTCCAGTACAAGACATTAGACCACCGTGCTACATAACGGAAATAAAACATTTAAGGGATACTGAGAGCTGTGGCCTCACTGCAGCTCAGAATGTAACTGTGATACATGTAAGTTTAACATCTTTGAAACTTGCACTGCTTTTTGTATGATAGCTGAGAGTAGCAGAACCATACTGGGTTCTAAATGAAATGTGTAGGATTAATGACTTGCTCAGGATTCAGTGGGACTTTTCTATTACTCTGACTGGATTTTGAATTTATATAAATTTATTTCTGCCTTCTTGGGAAAAATTAATAAATATGTCAGAAAGTCTTCTGAGGTATATTTTGAACTGCAATGATCTAATTCCATTATTATATTGGATTTTGTGACTCTCAGAACCTTTATAAAGTTCAATTTATTCCAGTGATGACCAGATCTGGCTATGTGTCCTTAATACAACTAAGAACACTGAGAGTTAAATAAATATTTTTATTTTTTAGTTGATTTAATGTTTTAATTACAGATTTTGAGAATACAAACTTCTATTTTTTTTGTAGAATAGTTTGAAAAAACAGTAGAATTGAATGCTAATTCATTCATTGTGGAGGAGTTATGGAGGACTAGAGGAAAGAGACAAAAATGATCCTGGCAATCATGAAAGGACAAACACTATCTGATATCAGAAAGTTGCTTTCAAGTGTTTTCAGAGAGTTTAGTTAAATTGCAGATATTTTATACCAATAGAAAAACGTAAAAATAAACCCCAAAGTGAAAATGATGTAAACCTGCATTGGTCCAAAGAAGACTGATTTTGATCAACTTGCAATTAAGTTTTAATTTAATTCACAAATTTGTGTTTTAATTCCTGTCCTTGGCCAAAATTCCTTCTGTTATAATCTGAAAGAGAAAACAATTCGAAATCTTTCATCCTTTGCTCTGCCTTAGGAAAAAGTGGCTCAAGCTCTTACTTTCCATCTGAAGACTGGGCACTTTGCAGTTGAAGGAAGGTGAAGTGCCTGCAGTTCTGGGGATCTCTGACCGTTGAATGACTGGATAGGAAAGAAAACAGTATTCTTCGGAAACTCTTGTCTCCCTGGGGTCAGGTATGCTGGAAATTTGTTATAAACCCTGAAACCACTCTTAATGCTGGGCATTTTACAAGATCAAAGGAAACTTGAGTTTATCATACTACAATCAGGAAGCACAGGGAAAGGAAATAATACCCCTAAGCTTGACTTAAAAGTAGTATTATGAAGTTTCTGTAATCCCCTGGAAAATTTCTGCTTCTCCCAAGCTGGGATCCAGGATTCACCTTGACTATTCCCTACATGTTGCTTTTCATGAAAGGGAACTGAATTTGGATAGAAAAAACCTTTCTTACATTTCTGTTCTCACTTGTATTTCTTTTGACTGTAACTTCTGTCCTATGCATCCCAATGTCACATCTCTTTTACTCAGAGTATCAAATAGATCTCCTTTCTCATGGATCGCTTCTGCCATCATCACAGTCCATGTCACATGGGGAAACATTTCTAGAGCAGCTTCACACTACTGAACCCAGACAAGCTCATGAAATAGCTTGGTTCTTCAAAGATTCATTTGTATGAAGTAGATATATTCTTTCCCCAAAGCCAGTAACTGAGGGAAGCTTACACCACCCTAATTTTGCATATGCTTCTACATGTAGTTTCTGGTGCATCTACCTGAAACTAATTCTTCACCAACATACTGATAAGAGTCAAGCTGAAATTCTATGCCAATTTAAGGAGAGAAAGATCTTTGACAAACTGTACATAATGCAATCCAGTTTACAAAAGGAGTTCAGAGTAGCCCTTCAGTTGGTGAAAATTGCTAGCTATCCCAAGGCTGAGTCCTGTAACCAAAAGAAGAGAACCATGTTAAAAATGTCATAGGCTGGGCAAAACTTGGACATATTTTGCTCTGGCGTGAAATGCAACCTTCATTTTCCCAGTCTGTTTTTACAGTTGTTTCTACAGCACATATCCTAACAGGAATCAAATCTTTTATTTCAGTCCTCAAGTCCTCAAACCTCAGTGAAGTGAATGAGTTGCACTGGTTTATGGTGTTGGCAGGAAGATGTTTAAGCATTCTATGCTGCATTATCATTCCCCTGACAATGCAGTAACCTTGTTTATTTGACCTGTGATCTCTAGCTTGGTATTCAGGATAGGACTGTGTATCTGTAAAAGGGAAATTCAGAGTTTCCTCTTCTACGGAGTTGATGGGTCATGTGATATAATCACTTAAACCTCCTTCCTCCTATATTTAAATATTATTGCTTTAGAAGATTCATTCAGGAAACATCATATGGTTTATTCACACATACACAAAAACATTTACACTTCTGTGAGGAACAAGCAAATACAATAAGATTGAGGTTATTTATGCTTCACTAAAAACCTTTACGAGATGTTTGATTGTTGCTTTGCCCTCCTAGCCAAAGGTATTACATTTAAGAAAAAATTTTTCCCTATTGCCATTACAAGCAATTTGTAATGTTTGCCAAATTTGTAGAACACATATAAGGAAAATTATTCAGTGTAACACAGTACTAATATGCAGTGAAGCACATTTACATTTTTTTCATTAGCTACCGTTCCGGTATTTCTTCAGTGATATCTTAATTTTTCTTGGAGGATAATGTTCCACTTCTGCATAAACGCCAACATGAGTTCAGAGTTACCGTGTTTTTAAAGAAACTTGTATTTCTACATGTATTTTTGGAATTGCATTGATCCAGTTTCACTAGATCTGTAATTATAAAGGGAGATGTAGTTGAAAGATTTTTAAACACTTGACTACATGGTTTCTAACATAGCTTTTAGAAATCAGATTAATACAGAACCTGCAACCAAGTATAGGTAAAACTAAGTAGCTGTTTAAAACTGAAGCTCAGGTTGTGCTTCAAAAGGATGAGACAATCATCTCTGGTCCCATTTAATCTGCCCTTTCTGCTGGAAAGCACTTACCAACAAACATGCAACCTGTCCTTGTTTTACCTTTTTTTTTCAGGGAGGATATGAGGGAGGGCAGTGACTAAATGTTAGTCCTTTATTCCTCCTCATGACTCAAAGTTGCATTTTACTTAGCCTATAATTAAGTTTAGTTTCCTGATCCTGCAATAAGGTAACACTTCCCTCTGCACACCACCATTCACTTCTGGTTTTCTTTGGAGATGAGTTTTTCTGCACTTACAACCCTTTCCTGAGGGTAAAACGCTGTTTGCAGTTCCAGGATACTTGCACTGGTGTTATGAGCCTTGTCTGATCTGACTGCAGTTTGCTGGTATCTGGGAAAATAACATAGTGAAGTATGACTTGTACCTTGCATGCTTTGCTTTAAAATGGCTTCGGAGGCATTTGCTAATCTCTACTGTCAGACACAATGTTCTGTGTCAGGTGAGCATGTGGTCTCAGCTGGGGCTGTTAGTCTTTTGAAGTTCCAACAGGCTGATGCAGGGATTTGTCACTTTAATATAACATTAGATTGCTATGCCTTTAGGTTACCATTTATCCCTTATATATACATTGCAGGGTGAAGGCAAAAAAGCGCCATTTCTAAGACTTTCTGATGATGCGGTTGGGCACTAGAAGAGGCTCCCCAGGGAATTTGTCATAGCACCAAGCCTGACAGACTTCAATAAGTGTTTGGACAATGGCACACGGTGAGATTCTTGGGGTTGTCCTGTATAGGGCCAGGAGTTGGACTTCATGATCCTTATGGGTCCCTGCCAAATCAGGGCATTCTATGATGCTATGATGTGATTAGGGGTAGAAGAGTCCACCTGAGAACTCCTTTTTCTTCACAGTGATGCAAGGATGTGAGAGTTGGAAACAAGGCAAAAGAAGTGTTCTGTGCAGGTCTTCATACCTCTTAACAGGAAGATGAAGCTCCCCAGACACTTGTACTTTCCCTTTGTCCGTGAACAGTCTTTTGCCACTGTCTCCTCTCCCAACTTTGGTCCTGTTGCTTGCTCCATCTTTGTCTTGCTTTACCTTAAACTCAGGAATTTAAGTGGATAAAGCTCCTTATTTAATGCCTGAATGATGATCTTGAGCTATCTGAATTAGATGAATCTTTAACAAGAGACATTTTTTCCTGCTCTAGCCATAGAGATATTAAGCTCATAGGACAGGTTTTCTTCAGTCAGAGCAAGAAAAGACTTCTACTACACAGTAGCTGCTTTGCAGTGAAGTTGAGGGAAAAAACCTTCTGAAGTAAAAAGAAGCAAAGATAAGCACACCTTCTATCAAAATTCAGAAATATCTGAGGGTATCATCAAGGTATTTCCCTTCACAAAAGATATCTGCAGATTTCTAGGCTAGTGCTGGGTTGTGTATTCAGATGATAAGATTAGGAATTTGTGCGTTTTCCTGAATATATCCCATAAACAGGCTTTGAACCCTCCAGGATATTTCAAAAATGTTAAGCATAGAAGTTTGTGAATGACTGCACAGGGCTGAGAATATGCAGAGAGATTCTAGAGTGCACATACACACTTGGTATAGGAAAGAATCTTGCTTAGGTTAGCTACATTTTAAAAAATATTTTTTACTAAATGGTTTCTAATGCCACCCTCCCCTGCTGCCACCTCAAAAGCATATCAAATATATGCATAAAAAATTCAAAAAAGCTAATCCAAAGGAGCTATGTCAGCATACATCAAGGAATTGATTAATTTTGTTGACAGGCAAAGCTTCAAAATGACTGCAAAGAAGAGAGGTCAATAGTCCAGGTTGCTTGAAGATTCAGATCTGATCAAAGTTCAGGTAAAGACTCTTCAAGACTAGTCTTAGATATGGGTTTCATAAACACAGGTGTAGATTAAGGTGAACAGCTTTAGGGTAAGTTAATCTGAAAGGGTTATTTCAGTGCATTCATAGAGAAGGAATCTAAACAGCCTGTACAGACACGTGGTCAGATAAATGCCAAGAGCTGTGTCCATGTACACCTTTGGTAGACAGTAGGATATGTAGAAGAAAGCACTTTTCCCCCACTGTCCTGTGTTCCAGGGAGCCTTCCAGGACGACCACATTATCTTCACCTCAGACACTGGCAGTTAAACACCCAAAGTGTTTAATTTTTCTGCAGAAATACTCCTGTGGCTAGGTGCTATATGATAGCTTCTTACAGAAAGAAATTCTGTTTTCACAGAAGCCTTGCTACAGCAGATTAATCTGGCTTTCTTCATTCAGTGTTATGATATATAATATATGCCATTTATGAAACCCTCTGGTTGAATCACTATTATAATAAAAAGAGAGAGATTTTAAATAACCTTTTATTTTAATCATTGAGTTGTACCCTATTTTGATCAAGACCTAATTTACAGGGAAATTTAACAAATAATAGCAACACTTGCGCCATAATGTAATGACTAAGTCTGAAATTGGCTTATCTTAAATCTGTGAAGGGTATTGAATCTTATTTTACGTGAGTAATTTCAAAGACACATTAAGACAGATAACAAGAAACAAGCTAATCATGACAGGAATAAAATTCAAAATTTCACTCACTCTTGATGTCACTCTATTCTACTTTTAGTTTAGTTCAAGGAAATGTGTCCTAGATTTTGTAGAAGCATCTTCTTTTGAACAGTATAGTTTGCTTTCCAATCAGTGTTTGTAGTTGATTTCTAACTGTGTTTGTAAAACAAGTAATGATAAAGTAACTGTAATATTCCTATTGTGTCTAGCTGATATACTTTGGCCGCAGCATAAGAAGCATAGCAGAGATATCAACTTAAACAGAAATTTCTTGTCAAAGTTGACAGGTTAAGGAGATAAGCTGGTGCAATTAAAGAGAAAGTAGATAAGATATTATATTATATTATATCACAATGTGAGCCAAGACTTTCAAGTTCATTCTCTAGGGTGAAAAGAAAGAAGATTACATGCAGCTGAGGGACCTGCTCACCTGAGTGTAATTGCAATTGGAACAAGATAAGCTATCATACAAACATAACAAACATCTGCTTTATTGGTATCATGTAATTTGTATGAATGTCAAATATTACACTGAAATCTCATTTCCAGCCTTGGGTTTTTTCTATTTAAAGTGACTCTTCATGTTTTGACATAGTAAACATCTAAACTGACCTCCTTGATTCAACTCCAAAGTGCATGCAGCAGGAGAGCTGAGCTCTGGCAGCTGGACAATCACAGGACTGAACTCATTGCCCTGGTGCAATTAGGAATTGCTTCACATGACACAATGAACACATCCTACTCTTGTTGCGTGTTGATTGCACAGGTAAAAATTAAGTAGTAGCAATTCTATTTCAGGTTATTAATTCATAAAAGCCAACTACCTTGAACTACTCTTACACCATTTTCAGTTGTCTGCCTTGCACAAACTATTTGTCCACAGTAGGAAGCCAACATATTTCTTTCCTATGGAAGAGCTCCATGACAAAATAGACTTGCACACCAAATGCAGCTAAGAGAGAACAGAATAGAAGCAAATACTGGTGAAATGACAATAGGTGTAAACACAAGTTGCAACATTCAAATATGACTGAATGTTTGGGACAAGGTATGCCACTTGACTAAAATTTTGAATTTTACTCTATTTATATTTCAAGGTCACTGACAAAAATCACTACAACTCTGGACTCTTTAAGTGAGCCAGTATCCAGGAGTTGCCAGTATGCCAGAGATTTTGCACAACGTCTTTTCACAACCATGGTTTTTCTCAGTAAATAAGTAACTCAACAGCTTATTCAGACTTGAGTGTTAACTATTATGAGTATAAACTTTTTTACTTAGAGAGGCTGAAAATATCTGTGGACAAACATTGCCAGTTACTAAAAGCTCCAGCTTACAGCACAATGATGTAAATTAGGGTAACAAGGCAGCTCAGAAAAAAAAAGAAACAAAAACATGAATTAAGGTTAGAGGAAATGAACCTAGTTACTCCTTCTTGCTTTTTTTCTTCATCCTATGTTTCCTCTCAGGCAGACACATACCCCAGCTTTTGAACTGGCATACCTAATGGTTTGCACTGTCTCTGTGTGGTGGTTTGGCCCTGACAGCAGACCAGAACCAACACAGCTGCTCTTTCACCCCCAGCAACAGAGAAGAAAAAAATAGGAAGAATAAGAGAAAAACATCCTCAAAAGTAAAAATAAAAACATTTGAATAAAGGAAGGTAAGATAAGGAGAGGAAAAAACCCAAATCACTCACACCCACCTCGGCCAGACAACAAGCCTCCAAAGAGCAGTCACGTCAAAAGCCACTACAACCATCCTCTATTTCTCTTTTTAACACAGGGCGTGACATTGCATAGTATGGAACATTCCCCTGGCCATTTTGAATCATCTGTCTTGGCTGTGTCTTCTTTCAGCTTATTAATGGTTTCATAGGTGTGCTCCTTCAGTCAAACTCTCCAAGTGATGTTATTTCATCTATAAAAGGAAAATTAATTCCAACCCAGTTAGACCCAGCTGACTCTAGCGTGACTCCAAAGGGTCTGCATATGTCTTTAAAAATCTTTGCTATTGCTGACATCTCAGAAACAGGTACAAGGACATGATGGATTCAGCTCATATGCCCAAACGAAGATATCTCTGTACCAGCTACACGTAACTACCTCTACAGTCAATAATGTCAAAAAGGTGCCTACAGAGAATAATTTGGCTGGCTGACTTCGGGAGCTTCATTCACCAGCTTAAGTAGAAGCAGTTCATACCATTTGTGTCTGGGAAGTCAGATATGAGGCCTATAAGGTTACATGAGGTCTGAAGTTTCAGACTCTCCTTAGAGCCCATGAGACTCTGCAGCAGCTGTTTACTTAGATGGGAGCCTGCCATAATCATCCTCTGCAAACAAAGAAAGTCCCCAGACAACCTTCTCTTTAATCTCTCAGTTCTTCAGAAATATGTATCTGGAGTTTACTTCCATGCTAACAACCAACTCCACAAGTTCGAAGTGTGGGGAAGGAAACGAAATGGAGGAGTGACACCTATGAATCTGAACAAGAAACAGGAGAGAAATTCATCCCCCTTGACTAGAGGTAAGCAAGGTAGTAGAATGCCATAGTGGGTGCCCGAAACCTTGTGATTCTGTGAGTGCTGTCTGGGACTTTGTGCCCTCAGGCTGATTTATCAGCTTCTGTCAGCAGCAGATGTCCTTTTAGGAGCCTGCAGAGACTGGAATGCAGCTGTGAATCCCTTGGCCTTGGGAAAACTTGAAGGGCAGCAGAGGACATGACATAAACCTTGCAAGTGATGGATAACAGCTGGTTTGGGAACCAGTTATGAACCTCTACCAAATCAGATGGAAATCTCTCCAGGGCATCTTTGAGTCTGTGATTAGCCATTCTCTAGCTGGCTGAAAACATGTTTCTTCTTTCTTTCTTTTTCTTTTTTTCTTTTTTTTTAACATCCTGAGAAACAGATAGGTGATGTAAGGTACAGTACATGGGCTGGAAAGAAAATCAGTGAAGAAGCAAAATGAAACAATACACCGAGTTCGGAGGTGACTGACTTCCAGGATTCAGTGGAGGCTGCCTACCTGCAAGGCAGAGATGCTGTGGTCCCGTGGTGCTTGGCTTGATTGTCCTAGACTCTTCTGCTGAAGAATACAATGGTGGTTTTTATGGCAAATCCTAGACATTTCTTGTGGGAAAACGGGAACTCTTCAATTTTAATTTTTATTTTACTTTATTTGGTCTATAAATTGTTGGAGTCAATATCCTATATGGCAGGAATACAGCTGGTGCAGCAACAGGATAACAGAATCATTTTTTTCCGCCTTTTAATGCTTAATACCAAATTTTTTTTTTCTAAACAAAAGCAGTGACATAAACAATAAATTCAATAAGGATGTCATAAATATATCCGAAGCCACATAATGGATAGACATTTTCCATGGTTTCTGTAAGAAAAAATTGAGCAGAAAAGCTTAGTATTAAGAAGTGGTATCTGACATAGTGTATGCAAAGCACGAACTGAATATAGCAAGTATTTAAAAATGTTAATTGTTCTACCACAGAAGAACATTCATTTGAAAAAGAAATTCTCATTTTCTCCCTTGGAAAAATTCCTTAATAGTTTTTAAAATAGTAATGGACTAGAGGGAGCTCAGAGTGTATTTTAAGTAACAATTTCCAAAAATATAGCTAAAGCCTGTTCAGCTATGTATTTCTGTGCATCTATCATCAATGTATTTGGCTAATGTTGGTCCCAATATTTCATTTTCATTGTTTAGGGGCATTTAAAACAAATATGTTCTAGACATTGGTGGAATTATTTTCCACTTGAAGCATAAAATGTTGGAATATAAATTCAACATTTTTCAAACCACAGCTGAGATACTGCAGCAAGTTACCTTTCTTGCTGTATGAGTAAAATTCTCTTTTCCTCAAAATGATTAAGGACTTTCCCATCTGACCTTTGTTGTTTGTATGCACTTCTTGGCAACAGAGTTGTTTCTGAGATCTGACAAGGGTCTTCCATTTTCCATAACAGTCCCAAAAACATGGAAAGGAGATTATGGTCCTGGAGGAACAGGAGTGAGAGAGAGAAGAGACGGTAAGGCAGTTTCAGCTGAAGCATGATTTGACTTTACTGACAACTGATTGTGCCAATTTCAGAAGTGAATCTAAAATTCAGTGCTATTTTTATTGGTTTTGGTTTTTTGTTTAGAGAAGTAAGTAATGATGTAACATTTCCTGGGCTTAGTCCTGCTGGAAATGGAGAACTCGGAGACAGATTTGAATAATTCAGGTAATCAGTGTCTTCTTTACTGACTGTGTTGTATATGTGAACTTAGAGCTGAGTTTCCAGACTGACAGCCAGGCTGTTGCCAGTTCTGTAGGTAGGATCTGGCAATAGAGAAATGTCATCCTCAGGGCTGTCAATTCAACATTTGAGTAGAAACAGGACTCACACGTATTTAAAGGACCGTACTCTGCATGCATTTTAAGTACAAGC
Organism: Callaeas wilsoni; assembly: GCA_013398955.1. Classification (NCBI taxonomy): domain Eukaryota; kingdom Metazoa; phylum Chordata; class Aves; order Passeriformes; family Callaeidae; genus Callaeas; species Callaeas wilsoni. Next base: position 161,156 of record VWPU01004584.1, read on the forward strand.
TACTATTACAGAGTCTAAAGGCCAAGATCAATCATTTCAGCTGCTCTCACCCCGTGAGCTCGTGTCGGTGTCAGGGTTTCACAAGAACTGTTCTCCTTCTCAGTGTTGCTCAGCGTCCGGGTGAGAAGAAGTCCCCAGGCCAGATATCCTGCTTTGGCAAAGTTCATTAAAGGACTATGTTTATAATAAATAATCTCAGTAAATATTTGTAGCAATTATATTTTTACAGATATTTTGTTAACTGCCTGATTAAGATATAAAATTTCTAGCAAACTGTCGCTCATCATCAAAGAGAACCTGATCTGTGCCACTTATATTTCCTGTTAACTGGCAAAGCTATGGTCTCACGCCAATTCAAACCCAAGTTTTATGCGTATTCTTCCAATGTAATTCATGGACATTTATTGCCAAAGGGAACTATCAATATGAAATTAAAACATCTCTGTAATTCCCTGTGCTAGTTGTGTGATTCAGTCAATTAATGGGAGAGAAACTTGCACTAAGGTGTTCTCAAAGTTAATAGCAGGCGATTATTTGATTCTGTCATCCTTTTGAAAGCACTTGGTATATCACTCATCAAACCCATCAAGCAAATAAAAGCTGTGGTGCTTTTATTTTCTGCTTGATGTTTTAAACATGTATCTCATTATTTAAATGTCCATAGAAGTCACTTCTTTTATTGCTCTGAAATAACCCAGTTGCAACCAATATATTAGAATAATATTAGAGATACAAATTTAAACCAAAACAAGGACATCTCTGGTGTAGGTTGTCACTTCAAGTGAGTGGACTGACAGTTGAAATGAGAATTTTTTTCTTTTGTCACTTCTCGTTAGACCCTTTACATAAAATTAATGTACTGTGAAGCAATTTCTTTATCTTTCATTTCTTGAATGAAATATAACTAGAAGGACTACAATTAAAATTGAAATTAACAGAAAAAGGAATATGAAGACTTGATATAATGCCTGTCCCTTGAGACCATAGAACAAGTACTCCAACAGCTATGTCTTTTGTAGAAAATATGAGTCTTCCAAGCAAAATGACTCTGTGCTTTCCTATTCTGTGTTTGTATGGAAGATTTCACTGTTGAAATGGAAGCCAAGAAAAATGTCATTTGTTGCAGGTGGATTTGAAAACCAAAAACTAAAACAAGCTTAAAATATTTGTTGACATGATAAGCACTGTGGTCACAGTCACTGTCAGCCACAATATTTGTCTTACTTACGTAGAATTTGTGGAGAAAAAAATATATTTGATGATGCTGATGATTTTGTAGCAACATTGCCTTAGAAAAGTGCTAGCTGATGGTGTTACTATGTCTGACGAGAATGCAGAGCAGTTAGGACGCATATTGGAGAAGTACTTCATAATGATGTGAAGTTAGTATGAGTTGTCAATATTTTACCAAGAGAGCTGTGTATATTTTTAAAGTCTGTGCTAATTTCCTACAAGCTCTAAGTCTGTATTTAAATAACTTGCTGTGTAAAGTCAAAAATGTTAACCTTCTTCATGGTTGAGAATAGTAAAGTAATGTATTTCCCTTTTGACATACTGATATATGTAAGACAACCCAATTTGTTATTTCCTCTTTCAGTATTTATCTCCTTCTAGTCTACAGCTGATAACCTCTTCTCATTTTTAAAGCCTTAACAACCAGAAGGTTAACTGCAATAGTCTCTTCTTATTCTGTCCTCTCTTTCCTTCTAAGAACTCTTTTATTTTATCCCCTCCTGATTATAAATTGTCTTTCATTTAATCATGTGAGATTAAAACTGCCTCCATATTCTCATATGTATATTACATATACATATATATATATATTAAAATTTGGGGGGACTTTTTAATGAATAATTTCTTCTTCTTTTTCCTCCACATTTTCTAGGTAGTACATAATATTCTTGATATTAAATCACGTAGTGTCAACAAATGTCAACATTAAAGCATGTTATACATTGTTTGAATGCAAACTTGTCCAACATTTTTCCAGGATTATGGTAGAAGGTGCATTAAAAAAAATATTACAGTCAGATGATAGGATAGTAAAGTGACTCTTCACACAGCAGGATTGACTCATAGGCTGACTAGCTTGATTGTATTATCATTTAGTTGGTAGTGGCAGAAATAGCAAAATATCCTTGCAATTATATGCCCTTAGTTTCCATTGAAATAGGATAAACAGTCTTATAAAAATACTGTCATTTCCATTGTGGTAAAAAAATTATGCAACAAAGATTTATTTTAATTTTTGTCAAAATTTATAGTTACTGGGAAACTCCAAGAGAAGTGCTTTTGAACAAACACAAGAAGACATTAAAAATGAATAAAATAATTTAAGGTTATATGTTTTACTTTTGCTCAGTTATGATAATAATTGTCTTCATACACAGAGGAAATATATTTTTTCACTATGAGATCATTATAAGAATAAGATTAAATTACAGTAATTAGACTGGATAAGAAAAAATGGAGAAAATTACACTGTACCAGAGTAACAAATGTTTTGTAATCCTGAAGAGAAAAATAGAGGTGTTCCTATAATTTTTTTTACTGACTTTATAGTTGGTAAAGCAAATGACAATAACTCATCATTTTCCACATAAGAAGATCTATTTCATAACCTGTAAGAACTTCTGTACACTTTAAGATCTTAATATCTCATACTTACACTTCCCTTAAAAATTAAAGTGTGGTTATTACCAGTCACCTCAGAAGAGATACTTCTTTGGTCATTTTAGTAAAAGGTACAGAAAGAGTCTGAATACCAGCTACTTCTAAACTATTACTCCATATTTCAGGATGTCAGTGTCATACTTTTCAGGATTGCACAGTACAGCACATTTTCCTTGATGGTTAAGTGCTAACATTCCACTTTGTCCCTCAGCTCTAAAAATACACTCAGAAGTTCTGATTGTGCTTGGTACCATAAGAAGGGGTGAGGAACTGAGACCAGACTTCGGTAAAGAGCAATGTGTGATAAATTTACGAGGTTGCTTTGAAGATTGTCTTGCCTGCAAGAGTGTCTAAATACTAAGGAAAGAATTGTGTTGCAAAATGCTAAATACATGTTCTATCTATATGGACTATATGACTTGCAGGGGTCCATTCAACCTGATTTAACCCATGATACTATAAAATATGTATTAAACTATAAAAAATTATATAATTATTTTATCTTCATTCATTAATTTCATATGGTTTATATTAACCTTATAATAACCTTATTATAATAACCTTAGATAGGGAATTTCAAAGCAGTTAGATGGCATCTTACAGCTCAAACACTGGATCTTTGGTTCTCCTAAATTGTCATTAATTGACTATTTATAATTGACTATATACCCTGGTTGACACTTATTGCTTTACTTCTGTATAAGGTGATGCATAAAATGATTGAAAAACAATGAAGATGAAGTGAAACTGTGCACCAGCTTAATTTAGGATAAGTGCACATTAAGTCACAGGCACCAATAAATGATAGAGTTGTATAGTCAGCTAAAATACTGACCAGCGTTTTAGTGTTTCTACTGTTTAAAACGCTTTTTCTTATTCCACCCAGATGTACACAGTTAACTGAAAAATGTGCAGCATGGTTCTGACCAGAATCAGTGCTAATGATGTCAGTGGAGAAACAGTGGTGGAAAAGTGACAGAAAGCTAATTTTCAAGTTTCACTTATTTATTTATTTATTTGTTTGTTTTTCCTACATTGCTCCATTGAGAAGGTGAGGCAGGCTGCCCGCTGCAGTCTTCGTAGGTCTGCCAGCGGTTACCCCCGCTACGAATGAGTGTTCCCAGGCTGACAAAAGAAAGGCAGATCCCACCCTTGGAAGTAAGCTTGATGAGATCCAGCTGACAGTGCTTGAAAGGGAAGCACTCTTCCTTACACAGGCTGGCTGAACTCTGATATAAATAACCCCCTTGGCAGATGTTGAACAATAATGACCAAGGCATTGCTGCACCCAGCTGGGCAGGGAGGCTGCTCACAGCTTGGGCAGGTGCACTCCTCACCTGGCGGGGTGGCCAGGCCTGGGGAGTGGTTGTGAACTGAGCTGTATCCAGCTGCCAGCTGGTCATTAGCGGGATTCCCCAAGGCTCAGCTTTGGGGCCGGTTCTGTGCAATGTCTTTATGAGTTACCTGAGTGATGGGATGCATCCTCAGGGAGTTGGCAGACAATTTCAAGCTGGTCAGGAGTGCTGATCTGCTGGAGGGCAGGAAGGCTCTGCAGAGGGATCTGGACAGGCTGAATTGATGGGCTGAGGCCAATCGTATGAAGTTCAACAAGGCCAAGTGTTAGGTCCTACACTCGGGTCACAACAACCCCATGTAGCAGGCTTGGGGAAGAGTAGCTGGAAAGCTGCCTGGTGGAACAGGACCTGGAGGCGCTGGTTAACAAGCAACTGAACATGAGCCAGCAGAGTGCCCAGGTGGCCAAGAAGGCAAATGACATCCTGGTCTGTGTCAGACACATTGGAACAGGCTGCCTAGGAAAGTTGTGAGGTTACGTGAAGGCATGTGGATGTGGCTCCTGGGGCCGTGGTTCAGGGGCTAACACAGAGGTGCTGGGTTAACAGTTGGACTCAATGATTGTAGAGGTCTTTTCCAATGTACATAATTCTATGATTCTATAATTAAGTAGACTGGAGGACATTACACACATTTAGTTTTTTTCCAATGTGGAGTGGGATTGTGCTTTTCCTGATGAGATCCCATTCTGGATATCTGCATATAGTTTTTCACAGATACCTCTTGCACTGGTGGCCTTAAGGTTGTAGTATTCACTATGTTTCCTAAACTATTTGCTGGTATGCATGACTAAATGCTTTTCTATTTCTAGAACAGATGTTCTTGCAGTTCAAGAGCATTAAACTCTCTAAAGAGTGTGTATAAGTTTTTGAGAATAAGTTTGATCTTTCAAGCCAACAGCTTAATAGATATGAATATATTTAATATGAAAAATAAGCATGAGAAAATATTAGTCTGATATTAATTAAAATTACTGAAATCCTCAAAAAAATCTGTACAAAAGCATATCTGTTTGTAACTGTGATATCAGAAATGACATAATAGAGCAATTGGATTTAAATCTGATGTTGAATCTAGATGACATTAAAGTTTATATTCTCCTGAAGATTACTGTTTTTATAACAGATAGGGCAGGGATGTCTGGTCTGCAGAGAGAAAAGAACAAATGCGCATATTTCAATTTCTTCAGCAAAATTTCATATTTGACATGAATATAGGACAGATATCATGTCTGATCAACATCACATGCTTGTTTCTGCTACTATAAATCCATTAATTGTATGCTGTAGAGCAGAAATCTGGTCCGAGCTTCGCACAGAAGAGAAAGTCTTTATGTACAGTTCCTTTGCCAAATCAAGGTTCCAATTTTTTATTTTTCTCTTTATGGCTTTACAGTTTATGTAAAAAGATTGCTGCTGCTTCTGAAGAAATAATTTGCTTTAAGCCAGCCAGGGTACCAGAGATCCTTTTAAACACAAGCATGGTTTAAGAAGAAAATGTCTTTATTTTAGCAAAATAAAGGCTTAATTTCTTCTTGACTATGAGATTGAAAAAAGGTTGCAAGGCAAAAAAAATCCCGCCCGAACCAGCAAGAAATCACTCTTAACAGCAAAAATCTTCTTTAACTGCTCCAGAATATGGACTTGGCTCAGCATGTAAAGCGTGAGAATGTTCCTTTTGCTTTTTTCCCTATGAGCTGCCATTTACTGGAGCACTGTTCAAAGCCACTTTGACTCTTCAGTTGTAGTGATATGATAACACAGATATTTCAGCGTCATTATTCGTTTTGGATGCATTTCTCCTGTAGTTCAAATGCACATAAACATGAAGGCAGCAGAAGCAGGGAGCCTGGTTGTGGCTCTCTTGATCTTCAGCTGTCTCATTTTGGTAAGACACTATTCCTCTGTGTTTCGCTGTTTCCTATTTACAGTCCTGGAACTTGATTTCTAACTTTTCAGCCCTCATTTGCAGAGCATTTGGGGCTGGTAGCATATTAAGAGCCAGACCTACTTGCAATAAGTTTCCATTAGCAACCACCTTCATTAAATAAGGATAATTCTCTGTCTTCTTTGGCTAATGCAGAAACAGTTGCACAGAAGCTGTATTTCTTGATATTTAGAGACTTCAACCAAGTGACTGTACTTTGTTTAACAATCCTCTGAGGCTCCTGATGTAAATACCTTCCTTCATTTTCAGTAGTATCACATTTGTATATACAAATAATTGAGAAACTAAGTTAGTATAGGCTAAGTTAATGTAGCCATATGCATTCTTAATAAAGTCATTCTTAATTCACACTGTTGGTTTAATATAGAGGCTGATTTTTTCTGCTTAGTTTCTGTAACAGTACAGAGTTTTCCATGATGAGTTAAAGGGTGTATTTTAGATTCAACTACAAGAATTTCTCTTTTTTAAATGATTCTAGTACTGTCAGATAATTATAATGTGTCTTCCCTAGCAGTAATGGGCACCACAGGAAGTAAAACTGCAGTACAGACTTAATCAAATCTGAATGACAAGGTCATTGCAAAGTTAAATGCTTTTTTTTTTCCATATTGACAATGTGATCCACAAAAAGAACTAAGTTCAAATGTAAGATAATGTACCCAGTCATTTGCTCAGTTTTTTGTTTCACTAGAGTCATCTAATTGCCTATTAATTACTTAAGAGCAGTAACCATTCTAAAGTGTACATTGCTGAGATCTCCAGTGTTTTTCAGAGTATGATCCTGCAGTGTCTGCAGTTCAGTATCTGTTTATTTTCAGTTTTTATCCATTAATGCCATACGAACATTTAATATATTCAAAGGCTATTTTCAATCACAACTCTTTCATTTTTGAGGCCCTAAAATTTAAATAACTACAGAAATTTCATTCTGCATGCCTTTAACTTGCCTCATATCTTCATTTTCTGCAAACAAAAAATGAAGCCAGTGCAGCTCAAAGGCCTGAAGTCTTTTGTTTGAACTAAAGGAATAAAAGAGAGAGTAACTTCATCAAAGGTCAGATCTCCCCTCCTACCCTTTTTGAGCTCAGGAAAAGGCTGACTTGAAGGAAAATCCCTATTAGGTTGTTATGAACTGCTTCTGAGGAGAAGGTATTGCTCAAATCTATAGGCTGTCCCAAAAGATTCCAGGACTCTGTCTTTTTGTCCTTCTAACTCATGTTGTCTTTCTCTAAGTCAACTTTTGTCAAGTTACCTTGTTGTAAAGCCCTGAAGATGTATGTCAGAAAAAAAAAGAAAAGAAAAAGGAAAAGAAATGAAAAAGGAAAAGAGAAGATTTTGCCCACAGTTAAGAAAACTTGGGCCTGAGCATCGTAACCTAGACAAGTCTTCTCTTCTCTTCTCTTCTCTTCTCTTCTCTTCTCTTCTCTTCTCTTCTCTTCTCTTCTCTTCTCTTCTCTTCTCTGTTACTCCAAAGGCACTGTAGATTATGAGAGTTTTATAAACCCCAATATTCCTGTTTATAAATCCCTGTTTTTTAACTTGAAATGTAAAATTGATCTCATAGGCTTAGATGTAGATCTTCATAAATAAGGCTTCATTTAGTGTCACAATATCCACAGATGTAGTTTTTTGACAGACAGGTTACTCACCATCTGAATGAAAATTTCTTTCAGCAAGGGTAGAATCCATCAGCTGCTGATGTCCTTAAAGTCTAGTTGAAAAGCTGCAACATGCTTGAAATTTTGGTTCAGTTTGCTTTGGTTTCAGTGGGGTTTTTTCGTAGATTTTGTTGGTTTGAGTGTGTGTGTCGCTGGTTTGGTTTGTTTTTGTTTTGTTTTGGCTTTTTTTTTTCCTTGAGAAGCATTGGGTTTTCTTTGATAACACTAGATTGATTATAAACTTTTTACTGATGGAAAATCTTAGATGACTATTTTTGAAAACTGGGAGTTAGAGTGTAGGAGTAACAGCACATTATATAGATCAGAAGGTTAAACTTGACATGTACTTGCCTTTCTCCCCATAATGTAATTGGAGGAATGTGTACAGAGGAAAGATACGATAATTTTCTCAGCATGAGCCACAGTTCAATTCTTTGATACTGGGAGAGAGCAACTCTGGATTCTTTTTCTTTGCTGTTATTTCATCTTCTGCTAACTACCTGTGTATTTCTTCATAATGCCAAGAAAGAAAATATGCATAAGTGGCAATTACCCTGTTCAAATCCCCTTCCTGTCTTACATCCAATGAGTCTGAGTCTTGGATCTTTTGGATGCCATGAGGCTTTAGCACAAACACCTTAAGAATTTTGCAAATGGCTGACAGAAGCAATTTCTTCTTCAGCATTAATAGTAAGAATCGGTAAAGAATTCAAAAGTAGTCTTATGTGGTTTACTTTTCTCTTTTGTTTTTGTTGTATATAAAAAAGCAGTTGACCGTATGCTTTTAATACCTAGCATTTATGTGGCACAAGACCTAGAGGATGTAAAAACTGCTGAAATTTCACAGACTGGAGTAAATTCCCACATATTTAGAAATATGATTTTTTTGTATATATCCTCCTAATATTAACTTACTGGGCACTGAGTAAATAGGAGATTTGGATGTTTAGATTAAATAAATAGCAATATATATATATTTATATGGGATGCTGTACTTGCACTATGCCTTTCTTCCTTATACTTCTGATTTTCACCTATGCACCATGAATCTTCCCAAATAAGGCCTCCTGAGTGTTTTGGAAGGAAGAGTTTCTGAGTTTCTCCTTTTCACTTTTTAATTCAAGGAAATTTTGTGACACGGTTATACATTATAAACCAAGGCATACCTTTTGGAAGGAGTGCATGCTATGGTAACGATCTCTTCCTGTGTTCCAGAGTGTCTGCTTCTTTTGTAGCATATCTGCAGTGGGTTGCTAGAAAATGTGACTGAGCAGGAATACACGTTGCAGACAAAGCTAAAGGAAAGACATGTAAAGCAAGAGGAGAAATTTTTTATTTAATTTGTTTTAATTTAGTTTAATTTAATTTCATTTAATTTAATTTATTATTTTATATTTATTCCTCCTGCTGCAAATCAAATTAGGAAAAAAAATTAGTTTTAGAAGTGTTATTCTTGCAGATCTTTTATTTCATCATATGACCTTTCTGGTAACATCAAAACCAAAACCTATAACTACAAGGTAATCATCTAAGGACACAAATGAAGGCAATTTATATGTAGGATCAATAGGTGTATGGAACAGAGCGGATAAATTTTTTGTCACGCAAAGCCTTTTTGTGGCTTCCAATTTGTCTGTGTTTTTCTGGTGTGCTGAAATAATTCTCAATTCCTTGACCCATTTACAAAAATACAGTATGGATCCCGCTTCAAAAGACTTTGTCTTCATTATTTCCTTCAAATGGAGAATCGCTTTAATCTTAAACACTAAAGTTTTGTATGGCACAATTCTGTTTTCTGACAGTAGAACAATGTATATGCATTTATCTTTATTCAAATCTGTGAGTAACTGCAATGCAGTAACAAAAGTACAGGTGAATATTATACTCAATTTTACTGAGAATTCTCATGAAGTAATATTTTATCTTGACTTTTAAAGCAAGTGGAATGTACATGAAAGCATGGTGTAGATGTCTCTGTCTTTCGTTCTACTGTTTGAAGCTATTTCAGAGCCTCAACCAATTTAGCCTTTTTCAAAGACAGATTTACAGGTAAAGAATAGATATCCTATTAAAATTAAAAGGTGACTTGCATATAACGCTTATCAATTCACCAGAAAATCCACATGAAGAACTGTGAACCCGCACAGTAAAGAACCCACACGGTTCAGATGGAAATCGAGTGTACTTAGAAGCCAGGCAAAGAAATCCATAGGACATTATTTTTTCAGATACAGAAAGGACTTCTTGTAAATAGCAGTCATTAATTTGAAGTAGGGTTTCTGTACACTATTTTTATTGTAATGTTAATAAATATTCAGCATAAAGAAGATATTCAGGATTAACAGTGCTGTGTTTGTACATCTTATGGCAGACAGTATAAAGTGAAATAATGTTCTAAAAATAATCAGTGATATCTTAAAGAAAACAAATTCTGTATCAGCTGTGACAACCAAGAAATTAAATTCCAATAATTCATGATTGTATTTCATGGGTTTATTTCTCTTTGCAATTCTTAAATGGGTAAATGAATCACTTGACTCAGAATGAAAAAAAAAAGATGGAAACATGGAGAACAGCAATGAAATATTAAAAACTATTTTGCTCATTAATACCATTTGGCACTATTTCAACTGGTTACCAATCCATCTGATTTAAAGTGAAAGGATTCCTAATAAAATTTCTACAGTCTCAGTGACCCTGCCAAAGCCATCTTTGTTGCAATAAAATGGGAAATGTTGCACATTTATAACAGTAGGGAGCTTTATGTCTTCTGGCGATGTTTTGACTGTTAGCATCTCAACCTGAATTTCAGGTAGTACATTCCAGTTTTTCTAGTAGTGTATTCATTTAGTTTATTGAATTGTGGTTATATTTAAGCTGTTCCTCAGTAGTTAAGCAAAAATAGGCAATTGATTTACATGCTGACACTGCTACTGCTAAAAAATTAAGAAGTTCAACACAACAAAAAATATGTTAGAGTTCCATATGTGAACAATTAGACCTCAAACACGAGTATTTTTTGCTATAAGGGTTCTGGTACACATTGTTTATGCATAAGCACATGGAGATATATCTTGCATGAAAGGCCACTTCTAAGCTCTCCTTGGTTGGCTTCCTAGTTGGAAATAGTGCATCCCTGGAAAGCCCATGGAACACAGGGTTCACAGTGAGCTGCAGAGCCTGACTGCCCAGGCGGCTCCCTCTTTAAGCAGTGCTGGGACAGAGAGTGGAATAGGCTTAGTAAGGCACAACCAGACTCCCTGTTTTGGAAATGGAGAAATGCAGCAGAGAAATAGGTCATCCTTTACCACAGTTAGGAAAGTAACAGAGCACGTTAATCTAAAATTATCCGCTGCTAAGTTTGGAGTATGTGTGTCTTACATTAACGCTGTGAACCATCTCTAGTATATTGGGAGACAAATCCTTAGGATTATTTTATAAGGGATTTAGTGAAAGAAGTGAGTTTTGGTTAGGAATCCTAGGGGAATGAGGGGTAAAAGGGTTATATTCACAGAGTGTAAGGAATAAACTGTCCTGTCATGCTTGTTTATTTGTTTGGGTAACACTCTGGGACTTGTAAACACCAGTGCTCCAGGTGAGAAGTCATTAGCTCCTCACAGCTATCATAGCTGCAAGACACTTAACAAGGATGGTCAGTTGTCTCACTTTTCCACACACACAGAGAAAAGGGACACATATTTCACACTGTGAACAGTGTAAAATAAGAATCAAAGCCAGGACATATCAAACCCTACCAGAAGTGTTTATAAATATGTATGTATACATATATCACGCAAATAGGACCTAGGAGAGCAAATCAAACTCATACCAGTTTCTGTATATGTGACACATTTGCAAGAAAAGATGTGTGAATGTACAGCTTTTTTTCTTAGTTACACTTGCGTAGTGTATAACCTTGTCAAGAGGAAGAGCTCTTAGTGGTTTCACTTGCTCTTGCAGAGTCCTTCACTTTGTTTTATGCACAACATGTATGAAACCTAGAGCCAAGGAAATGCCCAAGAATTTGCGCCTTCGCCGCTGAAGTGGTGCTACGTTTTCTTTTTGGTGCAATGCTTCTGCAGGCAGAGCAGAAGTGCAGAGAGGCCAACCCAGAGGTGGAGGTACAGGGAGATGTGGCCCAGCTCAGAGACCTGTGTCTGTATTGGGAGCCCAGCTCTGCACCACGCAGTGCAGATTTGGTACTCAAACACTGCTCTCTAGGGGGTTGTGTGCACAATGTTTGCTGATTTATAGTACTTACAGTCAGCTTTCATAGCTCTGTAATTCAGAATACATTTGCAGAATGAAATTTGTTTATTGACCATCTATGCTCATGCCTTATCATGGGTTATTTTATTTTTGTTGAGTTTTTTGCATTCAACAAAATTATTTTTATCATTTGTAAAATGAGAAAAATAAACAACCAAAGCAGCTTGTCTGCCTTCTGAAAAAATTACAAGAAATAAGGCAGATGAAAGAAAAAGATTTGTTAGTAGTTTTTATGCTTTTAAACAGATACACTTGTTTCATCTTTTAATTGTTAATTTCAAGAATATGCAAAGAAGTTCTTTAAGCCATGAATTGAAGAAGAAGAAGAAATAGCATAACTACTTGAATGGACTCTTTAGCACTACTGTTTTCTTAAAAATCAAGGCATGAATTTATGTGCTATTTCTGCTGGTGTCTGTTCTAGGGCAGGATGTTGCAAATAAAATACACTTTAAAAGCTCTTTTGTGGTTGGATTAACAGCTTCCAAAAGATATCACATCTGAAACTGGAGAGTGGAAATTTCAATTTGTCATTACTCAGATGGAAATATCAGGAAGGAGGAAGAGAGCCAAGCAATGTGGTAAATAATAAACTAAACCATCTGAAATCTGTCAGTATTAGAATCAGGGGAATATCTTCAAGTTTATGAGCCAGTAATATGTGAAGAGTCTGTAAAACTTTGGATCCCATGGTGATCAGTTCCATAGATACGCTAATCAAGAAGCATAGAGTGATAAAAAGGAGGTATAGAAGCAGCAAGCATGGAACTATATATATAAATGATAGAAAAAGTAATTGCAGAAATAACTAACATAAGCTACATGGTAAAACACCTGGGAGAATCATGAAGTAAAGCAGCAGGATGACCGCAAGGTATATGATCAACACAAATAAAGATAATAGACTTAAAAAGGAAAAGAAAAAAATATCTTCTCAGTCACAATTGAACGAGAAGAAGCAGAGACCTGCAGAAAAGGTATGACCTCATTTCATACAACCAGTAGCTTCAGGAAGCTGATATGATGGAAGTCTACCTCTAGTGAGTGTCAGGGGTATTGGGAATGATTACTCACTACTTAACTTGTAACACATCAAGGATATGAGGCTCAGCCAACACAAGTAGGGGGGAGGACTTTTCAGGAGAGAAAAGGGAAATATTGTTTTCACATAGGCTATTACTGTGGACCTCTTTACCTCAGAGTAACAAGAAAGTCAAAGGTCTAAATGGCTTAAAAATGTAATAGATCATTTTTTTGGAACAAAATACTGGAGTTTGACTGCTAAAACTGACCTACTGATGCATGGGAGCTTTTACCAGACGGAACAGCATTCTCTACTTGCCCTGTTCCTTGCATTTTTTTTTCCTAAATATCTGCTATTAGCCGCTGTGGGATTTTGGGCTAGACTGTTCTTTGACTTGATCCTTCATGGAAATTGTGATCAAGGAAGAATTTTAGGCAAGAAAGAAGATGTTGGTAAATTGAATTCATTGTCGCTGTCTTTCTTTTCCAGGATACATATACTCCCTTAAAGTATAATTTTAAGAGGATTAAAAGAGTTTTTTGTTTCTAAACATTATTTTACAAATTTTTTATCAATTCATCAGTATTTGAGTAATAACAGAAAGGTTGTCACTTTGCACTTAAGCTATTTTATTACCCAGTAGAAAAAAGAAACTGAGAAAAGTCAAGCTTGATAAGCTGAAGTGTGGGAGCCAGAAAACAGCTCTCTGCTTTCCCTCTCTTGAGGGGGGTATCAGCAAAATACAGAAATGTGGGCATTCTTCAGCGTCATGATAAAGGGATAATGAGCCTTGCTTATGTAAAAGTGGTATATGAGTATGTAAAAAGGCTGCAGACTCAACGATAATATAAACCACTGTAATGTTTTGGACATTCTTCTCTAAAGTGAAAATACATCCAAATTATGAAGCAATGATACAGTTCTTCTAACTAAATTACAATAACAAAAACCCAAGCAGCGCTGTCTACTGAAATGAAAAACTATGTTTATGCTCCAGGTTTAATTTTACCCAAATATTTGAACTTAATCTCTAAAGAAATCAACAATTCTATAAGGAAATCCAATTTTACCTATTCAGAAAGCAAAATGAATAATGGAACAATAAAATCATTATTTTCAAGACAAAATAGCTTTCTAGATCTGTGTAATAAGAAATACAACTTGATCTCTATGTGTTTGACCTATATAGTTGTGACCTGTTTACTCCTCTTGTTAAGCAAAAATAACTGAATGTTTACATTACTGCATAAATGATTTCTAAAGAAGCTTAATTCCTTTCCGTTTTTGTCATCCATGTCATTAATATACTTGTTTAGTGAAACCTGAGTCCAGAAGGCAAGTAATTTAGTTTTAGATTGGATTTATTTAGCACTAAGGAGTCAAAACCAATAACAAATGATGCTTCAAACACTGGAGTCATTGAAAACAACCATCACAAGCAGCACCAAACTTTTACAATGACTCTAGGATGAATAGTGTTCCAGTCCTTATGGACATTGACAGTGGATATCTTTTATGAGCACAGTTCTGTATTCAGGTTATTTCCTTATGTTTATCTGCTGTCCTCAAGGCCCTCTTAAATGTCAGATGTTGCATCTTATGAGGAGATCATGGGATCACAATGTAAGGTACAATAAGTACTTGCCATCACATTTAGCCATGTAATGTGAAAGATATTAGTTTGCCTGCACTGTGTGTATAATTTAATAGCAAGCTTATATAGCCTAGACTGGATCTCCACTTGGGCTGTTAGTTTATTTCCAATTAATAACTCTTGGCATACCAATAAATATAAATAATGTGATAGATAACTAAAGTACTTTTAAGATTCCAACGTTTCCCAGCATTTCTAACCAAAGCTGTTTTACACAAAGATGTAAAGTGGCTTCAGGCACTGAGCACTAGCAAAGTTTACCTAAACAGATCTCAAATAATTTTTTGATGAGTAACCTGTGTAGTGGTCTCACATAGATTTTTTTTACTATCCCTGGTTTCCATTGAGGCTATAAAAAACCCCCACTAGGATGATGTATATTATGTTTCTTATTTTCCTTGTAAATTCATAAACATATGAGTATGTGCACATGTGCGCTTGTGGGCATGTGTGCGTACCTGTGTGTCTGCATTTGCCCAAAATGTACATATATATATATATGTACATTTATGTACATATGTGTGCATATACGTATTCATTTATATATGTAGGTACCAGTGAAAGCAGTTGTTCAATGGCAGTTCACCACCTAATTCAAAAAACAAAAGCATCATTTGCAGTCATCTTGGTATTTATTTACTGCACACTACCAGACTGATCAAAACGGTGTAGAGAGCAACCCTCCCATAACCCTGAAAGGTAACACATGTAAATCTTGGCCGAGACATATTGGGGGAAATTTTACACTATGCACTGCAATTTCCCATTTTGTGTCTGTTCTGTGAATAGACTCCAACTCCAGGACCATTAGACCGAAGTACTTCATGAGCTAAATCCAAATTAGCAGCAGGGAATGGCAGCTTTATTGCTGATGGCTGTTACGATCCGATTATTAAAATTTTTAGAGTGATGCTGCGGCGTGAATTAAGGTGAAAATGAGACAATATGCCAAAGTCAAAAGTATAGATTTTATTTAATAGTAAGAGTGTGTGTGTGTGTGTGTGAGAGAGAGAGAGAGAGAGAGAGAGAGAGAGAGAGGGAGAGATAGGAAATTATGCGGGAGGAGACAAAAAGAGTGACAGAGAGAGAGATTAAGTAGAAAATTTCATCACTCCATGGATCCCAACAGTGTCCAGTTAATTCTCCTCTGGTTTTCTTGGTAGTGAGGGCCTTGGAAAACATAGAGTTCAACAGATTAATAGTGTACACATAGTGTAAAATATACATTTGGTCTAGTTGGGAACACGTAGGTACCTCCCCTGGAGGGAGTAGTTTGATACTGTCTCTTGCAGCAGACCCTGAATCTTTTGCATCACTTTGCATCACGTGCAGTGCTCTGGAGCAAGGCCTCAGGAGTGAGTCTGGGGAGCACTTCAGGGGTCTTTGGTGGATTATGACTCCTCCTCAGCTGCCTCTCGTGGAAATGTCCCATGTGGATGTGGCCTTCCTAGGGCGTGGAGGTGTGTGGTTACAGCTGAGCCAGTTTGTGTATGGGAGGATGGGTGCGGTTACTCCAGACACCCAAAAACTCTCCTCCTCTTCTCTTGGTTGTGGGGGAGTGTGTACAAACCTGGCCTCAGCAGATGAGCCTGTGGGCTGTGGCCTCCTCACCCTGAACCCAGTCAGAGATGATTTTCAGGACAGCTGCTGGTCTTGGCTTTTTTCTGGATACATTCTTCTCTCTCAGCCTTGTTTACTTCTTCTCAGACCTGAGATAATTGGAAAATAGTGTTACCTTTATCTTATCTCCAGTTCCCTTAGGCAGGTTAACTCACAGTGGAAATTTCCCCTCAGGAGACATATTCAGAGAGGGGAGAGCTTCGGTGGTTGCAGCTTCTTTATACAGTTTTGCCATAATGGGCAAAGAAACCTTCATAACAATGTTAAAGCCATTAAACATAACATTTCAGTTCTCACGATGGTGAAATAACGTCACATTCTAACTGTAATTTAAAATAAGCCTCACTTGTTTCTTATGACCATGGCTGGCAGGCACTGCACAGATGTATATTTTTCGTATTTTTTGTCCCTTTGGAATATGGTTTAACATCAGTAGGCACCTAAGCAATGCACAGCTCCTCAGTGAATCCCCTCAAGAAAGGATGGGGGAGAGAATCAGAAGTGTAAAGGCAAAAGAACTCGTGGACTTTGGTAAAGATAGTTGAACAGATAAAGCCAAAGCTGAAGACTCAAGCAAAGCAAGAGAAGGAATTAATTTACTGCTTCCCGTGGGCAGGCAGGTGTTCAGCCATTTCCAGGAAAACAAAGCTCCATCACAGGTAGTGGTGTCTGGGGAAGAGAAACATCATTACTCCAAAGGTCTCCCCTTCCTTCTTATTCCCCCAGGTTTTCTTGCTGAGCACATCAGTGTAGTCTGTGGTATTCCTTTGGTCACTTGGGGTCAGCTGTTTTGGCTGTGTCCCTCGCAAAGCTCTCGACAAGCCCCCGCCTCCTTGCTGGTTGAGCAGAATAAGGAGGAAAGGAGAAAATACCTTGACTCTGTGAAAGCTCTGCTCAGCAATAGCTAAAATATTCTGTGTTATCTACATGGTTTTGGTCACGAATCTAAAACATAATCCTGTACCAGCTGCTATGAAGAAAATGAACTCTATGCCAGCCCAAACTAGTACAGGTGCTATCACATATTCAGGTAAAATAAATTCTACATACTTCCCAAAGAATCTGAAACTTTTTCATCTTCTCCCCAATGGATATTAGGACAGGTTAGGACCTCATCAAAATTCTTTTTGAGTTTCACGTCTATTTTTATGTCCTCACCATTGCAAAAAGTTTGCATGAACTTTTGTATAGCTCAGAGTTGCTAAAAAGACTCAGTTCTTTGCTCTCAGCTTATCTATTCATTACTGAGTGTTCTATTTATCATTTTGTAGGATCTTCTACTGCTGAGATTTACAGATGTGGAACATCTGCTGCACTGATATCAAAATACAGTGTTTCTGTAACTATTTTAGTTCTTTTATCTTGTTTCTCCTTCTTCTTCTGTTCCTGACTTTTTAGTATTATCGGAGATAGCACCAAATCCATAAAGAATTTCTATTTCATTTCCCACTGTGCATGTGAATACCTTTTTTTCATTTATTTTATATGCAAGTTATATTTGCAATTGAATGCTGATCTACTGCATTACTAAAAACCAGGGTAAATGTTTAGTTTATGAATATTGCATTGGAAAGGGTTTTGTTGTTATTTATAGATAACTTGACACAACTTCTTAAAAGATGATTCTAAAAAATTAAAACTGATGTCCCTGTTACATGCAATTGTTTCTTTTTAATTTCAGAAAACTTTGTCCCTTTTTCTGCATTCCAGCTGCTAAGCATGGCAGATAGTTTGTTATGGAATAAGTATCAAGGTAGCCCTTGATGACTGTAGGCTAAGACTACTAGGATCAAAGGAAAACTGAGTCTCTGGAACAAACATAAGTGTTCTAGTCTAATTTTTGGCTATCTTTCAAGTATAAACAAAATTATACAGTTTTATGCTGTATTGGCCAACACAAAAAATCCAAAAACACAGATGTCAGAATGACACAGCTGCATGTTTATGTCTATTAATCCACCTGATTAAGATTCAGTGCTACACACTGGGGAACAATCTACTCCCATACAAACTAAGATATATGTATGAATTCAAATAAGAACAAAATTTGGCTTGATTCTCTATTTCACTTTTATTCCCTAACTGTTTCGTCTTGCTTTGCAACCGAACTCTCTCAAAACAGTCAGGGTTTTTTGTGCACTGTGGATTTTTACGTTTGTTTTTGGTTTGGTTTTGTTTTGGTTTTGTTGGGGTTTTTTTTTGGTTGGTTGGTTGGTTTTGATTCTTTTTCATTTGTTTGTTTGTGGTATCATTTCTGTGGTAGTCTATATTCACACCTGCTTTTAGTTAGCAGCGTTAAGAACTAACGTAGTGAAGATGCTTAGTATTACATAAGAACTGACCACTACCATGATATGTGAATGAATAAATTTAGCAAAGTTCATATCTCAAATTCAAATCTCTTCTTGCATAGAGATCTCTACTTCTCCAATTAATTTGGACTCAATTACAACACTACTTAAGTTGCATATTGTCTATCTTCAAGTCTTTAGTTTTTAAAGCTCTAATTTGAATTTTCATTGCAAAATTTTTGTTGAATACCATGAGAATCTTCCAGTTATTTCTTTACACAATCCTTTACTTCCAGTCTGTCTTGACTTGTCTTTACTTCTTGTCTTATTTAGACACAGATTTAGAAAAATAGAAAGCTAAATTGCTTTGATGATGAGGATGATGTTTTCATATGCTAAGATACTGGTCATGCAAAATAAATGTTAAAAATGCTCATGGTCTTATAGAAGTCATAAACCTTTGAAGGACTAGGTTCTCATATCAAGAGAAGTTTTCGTGCAACAGAATAGCAGGAGTGGGCATTTATTTAAAACAATGAATCAGAAATCCTTAATTGAGGTTGAGAAGCTCAGAATTATTTTTTCTTAGAAAATTGCCTATGTCTACAAAAATTAAGCACCATCATTGTGATTAACATAAAAAAAGGAGAGGCAGGTATAGTATTTTGAATCTGTAGAAAAATAATTAGTTTTGGAATACACTATCACGCAGAGAATAAGGTAAATTGATAAATATTTCAAAAGGCAATAAATTAAACTAAGACAAATTCCAGCAATGTCACACTGTTCACAGAGTCCTGAATCATATATTCTCAAGTCCATTCAAAATAATCAGAAAGACATACTTTGCTGAAAATATAAACTAGGATATATTCTATGGAAGTATTTTGATAACCAGGTGATATTAGCATCTCTTTATTTCAAAATGGGTGGAGAATCTCTAAATCCAGTGTGGTTTTCTCATTTCTCTGATAAAGGCTTGTCATCTAAGTCCTGAGAACTTCTAAGATTCTGTCCTTATACTGAAAAGGAAAAGAAAAGCAGCTTAGAGAGCTTAAAATCCTGATAACTGTATTAGAACATAAATTCACAGAATAATTGATACTAAATTTAATTACATGGGGTATGCAGGGTGAAGAAGATCACTGCAAAGAATGAGTATAGGGGTTTAAGCTAAGGCCACAGGAGAAACTGCAACTGCACAGTGACAAAAAATGGTACGAAAATGTGTCTGCAGAATATAAATGTTGGGATAATTGTCTTGGCCTCCACAAAACGTTGAAGACGTGATATGTAAAATGGCAAAGGCATTTGCTGAAGCTGAGATATCAATTTTGTATCCGCATTTTATAATTGAACTTGTCAAAACTGATCGTAGGTCTTGCTGATGCTGGTATTTACAATTTCAGCCAGAATCTGAAAAGAATAAACACCATTTCCTGGCAGTATAGTTGCATGAAGATTTAAAAAATCAGGCATTCCAAGCCTAATAACCACAAGTACTTTAGATTTCTGTTGGCAAAACAGAGAAAATTTAGAAAAACACTTAATGATCAGGTACATTAAGAAACTACAGAACAATGTTGTAGTCATTTTGCCATCTCCCATCTAAAGAATTCACTTGGATTTCTTGAAGAGCAAGAGAGGTTTACATACTCTGGCAGTTTTCAGAAAACTGGGAAATGGTGAATATTAGAAGAGATGAGTATTATATAATAGACTTTTAATGGAGCAAAGCAGTGGAAAACTGCAGCAAAAGAGCCAATATTGACGATAAATGCACTAAAGTGTGAAGAAAACTTCTTGAATATCTGGCAAGAGCTGAGACAACGCCAGGTCTGCAAAGGAAAGATATTAGCATTACAGTTAGACTTTGGTTTAAGATTCAAACAACAGCCTGAACGGATCAGTCTTAGTGAAGGCTATGAAGTAACTGCAAATGCTTTTAGCCACGGCAGAGAATAAGAACCACAGTCGTTTACAGAGTTTAAT
Source organism: Callaeas wilsoni (assembly GCA_013398955.1). NCBI lineage: Eukaryota > Metazoa > Chordata > Aves > Passeriformes > Callaeidae > Callaeas > Callaeas wilsoni. The sequence goes on from VWPU01004584.1 coordinate 181,637, forward strand.
GTATTTTTTTCTTTATTTCTGCAAAGAACTCTATTTAAATGCAAAGGCAATTTCTGCAGCCCAGCTGACAAGGGGTGAAAGACTGTCACAGGAATGCACTGCATTGCCTTCACCATTACAAACACATTCTCTTGATACTATGCTGAAAAACTTCTTAATTGCCTTAGCAAGTAATTAATGTTATTTTCTATTTCCATGTTATGAGACCTCTCCCATGTTGCATACGGGGAAGTGCAGGGAATAGTTCTGTCTTGGTGCAAATATGTTCAAGAAGTTGTTGAAGGGAACTATTTTCTGCCTTGAAGAAAAATGTTGAAAATACATTCATTATAAAATGGCACAATTAAATATTATTAGAAAATAGAATGGAATAACCATTTGGAAAGCATATAAAGTGCTGCTAGTTCAAAATCAAAGGTCAATCTGAATTAAAGCTGGGACTAGAGCTCAAGAGGTTTCAGCCCTTGTTTTTGTCAAAGCAGAGCTGTGGATGTAATTTTTGACAGATGCCCCTTCTTCCACCATTTCCCTTGTAAAAGTCATTCAGGTCCTGAAGATCTGCAAGTTTAATTTCCCCACGCTTTCAAATTTGCGAGAAGTTCATTAGCTAGGGTGAGCACCATACAATCATACACAAAATAATGTTTAACGTAATCTTGTTATGTTTTGGAACGTAGCAGATAACAGATAGTGTGAAATTATGCTACAAAGTAAGATTTGTGGGAAGAACAATCATGAGAGATTTTGGGCACTGCTTGCCCATGTACAGATAAGAAAATCCTGTTTCACTGGTATCACTGAAGTGGCATGCACATATACAAACACTAGAATGGAGTCCAGCTTTTTATTTAAGCCAAGGATTTTCTGTACTAGTAGAAATGTTGTACAACAGCTAAGTCTAATCATTCAGAGCAATACCAAAGTAGGCCTGCAGCACCCAAATAGCTGAAGGAATGAAGATTATATTTTTCTCTCACACATGTGTGCACATACACACTTTCGCTGTAGTCTGTGGCAAAATTTGCTTGGGCTAGAAATGGGTCAAGCTAGATGGTGTTAAATCTTATCTACATGATACTTCTGTTCTTGGGTCTTTGGTTTTCTGGCAGGAATTAACATCAGGAAAATTTTTACTGATGTTCGTTTGGAGCCAGTGTTCAAATTGCCTGTGGGGAGCTAATCCCTCCTGCAGACCCATTCACTAGGTGAGCAAAGACAGCAGCTGGTATGCTTCATTCATTACCTAAATTTAGACAGAATCTAGTCTTCCTTTCTCTTGGATCCAAATATTAATAACAAACTGCTTCATTACATCACCTCACACTCTATTTCCTCTGAAGCTGATGATGGCTAAAATAAACTCCTGTTTAAATTAATGCACATGCATTTTGGAATGCAGATGTTACAATAATATCTTAAATATCAATAGTAATATGAAATTTAGGGGATGATTTTCACCTCTCCAATGCTTTCTAGGGCTATTTTCAAGGTTTCTTTTCAAAAGTGCTTCAATGAAAAATACTGAAAATATTTTCTTAAAGATTTTTTCTCTGCTTTTTAAAAGAGAAAGTGTGAAAGAAGCAGCATGATGCCTTTTTCATTGTCACAGAGCTTGCACACTTTGCAGGATCAATGACTCAACACAGCATCAGAAAGCCATTAATATGTGGCTGCCAAAATGGGCTTTGAAGTACAACCACCAACTCAGAAAGACAGAAAAGGCTCGCATACGGTGTTAGGAAAGCCATATCTATGTAAAAATCTCTTAATGTAGGCTAACCAATTGACAGCCTCTGCAGGCATAGAGATGTTTTCATCTTTGTGGTCTTTTGTATTTGTATTAATGATACAACCTGTATATAGTGTAAACATGAAGCCAGGAGTACATCTGTACTTCATCTCATGCATTCTGAATAGACCATTCAAATCAATAGATACTCATATTGTGTCAAAATAAACCTATTTTGTAAATCTTTGCAGTAGAGGTGTAGGCAGTAATCAGGCTTTGAGTTGTAACTCTTTCTCTATTAACAACATTGATGCTGAAATATATTTTGCAGAAATCCAGGTTTATTGATTTCAGTGTATATCGGCTAGAAGAACAGGCTCAACTTGCGTCTCAAAAATAATAAATAGAAAGCCATTCAGACTTTGGAGAACTAAAAGGTTATCTAGACTGTGTTTCTCAGGTTTCTTAATGACTGCTAATGAAAAATTACACATTTCATACTTCTACATCATGAACTGGGAGGATTAAAGAGAATTTTTAAAAATTGTAAGATCCTGCATTTTCCTTTTTTTTTTTGTCTCTACTACTGTTTTGTGGTGTACCATGATAATTTTAGAAGTGATCTCTGCAATCCTTATCTGTCATGGAAACAAATTCATTCGCTGGGTGGCTGAGCAACATGAGGTGAAATAAATTTCTCAGAAGTCTATCCCCAGAAGGCTGCTATCCATTACTGTTACAAGTTTGCAATGGAAATGGCTTTACTGCTACACAGAGAGTATGATAAAATTTAAAGCCTTGCGGAAGATGCATTAGAACAATAAATATAGTTCAAATAATGTATTAGGGACAAAATATTGCTGAATATGATATGTTTATTTACTCTGACAATTTTTTGAGTTTATCAAAGTAAATGTAGAACTCCTTAAATCTGGAAGTTAACCTGAAGAGTAATAAAAGTGAAAAATTATCCACAAATTGATGTATTCACATAGCATGGGGATTAGCATTTTTTCACTTTACCTATGTATAGTACCTAGAGTGCCAGACTCTGGCAGTTATGATCATCATAAATCAGAAGATTCATCATAGTCAGCTACCTGATTCCATCTTAATTCTTCCAGATGTTCACTGTCTATACTTTAAAAGCACATTATGGATAATTTTCATCTTTTCAACCAGGCACATCAGAGCCTTTATATCTACTACAATTACAATTAAAGTCTGATCAAACAAGGAACAGAGTAGCCTGAACACACAGCCTTATTTACAACAAAGCACTTATTTATATTTCTGAAGATGTGTGTTAGAATACTATTGCTTGAAGTGGGACTTAAGACCAAGCTTAGATGCAGGCATTGGCTTTAAACCTGTAATGACCTATGGATTACTGGCAGTTATATTGCAAGTCTGTTTTTCTTGCAGATAATTCCAGCTTTAAAATATTTGGCACTGACACATTATATTAAAATAGTTTGGTTGAATACCAAATGGATTGTACAATAAATACTCTAGTGAAGTAACAACTTATCCTTTGAAAGTTTTACTAGGTTCCTTAAATTTCAATTCACCACTGATTTTTAAATATGAAGAGAAAGAAAGATATCACTTTTCTGAATAAGTAAATATAATAATATTTCATCCATTAAAAAGCCTTTGGTCTTTCTCATTTTTCAGCAAAAGAAAATAGCTGAAGATATTTAGATAAACACTTAACCTTAAATAAAATTTCCCCCTAAGATGAGATTTTTGCAAGGCAACTTCTCTGGATATCAGTCTATGTCTGAGTAGCAGACTGGATCCATCATGCAGCCTTAGGCTTTAGAGTTTTTCGTTGTTTTGTTCCCACTTGACAAGGCCTCTCCCTGCACGACCCACCTTTCTTTTGCAGGAAGCCAGATGCTAGGCATAACATGTTGCTAACATAACGTGCTCCACACAGCCTATTAATATACTCTAGGGTGTGTTCCTGGGGTTCAGCCCAGGTGGCGAATACTTTGTATACACACGCTGCCAGCCAGCTGCTTTATGTCTTGAGTTCAATGCCTGAAACTTCAGACTGCCACGATCACGTCCTCATTATGCTTCAGATAAGCCTGCTGATGATCTGATCCTCTAATTTAAACTCTCTACTGAGTACTTTCTGGGGGCAAGGGAAGGATGGTGTTGTGAGGAAATATGCCTAGCAAAGAATGTTCTTACAACACTTACTTTATGGCATTATATCCTCAGAAGTCGTGAATTCACTACCAAATGCTAGGCTTTCTGTGATGTATTCCCTGGTTTCACCTTTTGTAAATTGGAAGTGTCTCAGCATATCAGGCTGGACAGCTCATCCTGTCCTCCTGCAAGATAAGACTATTTTGTTGTCTTCTATGCATATTTGCACCTCTCAGGCTAGCAATATACATTCAAAATTGGTTCCCAGTTTTTTATCCCTTTCTTTTGTGTGGCAAGTTTGCCCTTTTCTCTGCAAAGGGTCTTTGAGCCAACAATTCGTTGTTTCATGGAAATACCCAAGCACATGAAAGATAAACAGCCAATTGTCCTTGACTGTAGCATTGACCATTTCTCAACAATAGTTTTTATTGAAGTTCTAAACCACTTTATTGGTCAGAGTAGCTGTCTGAAGTGCAATTCAATAAGCTATCTAGTGCAAGTCAGGTGTTAGCAGAAAATACAAAATTAAGTTCCTACTACAGATGCATCTTGCAAATTGTAAAATGGCCATTAGTCTTGTTTAACATTACAGGACATCGAGACTATAAATTGTGACGAAGAACAGACAGCTCTGATTCTTTTTTTCATGCACTTGGTAGTGAAAGTGTGCAACAAGATGAGCCTGTACTTGGCAAAGCCAGTGAAATCCAGTTTCCTCAACTTCAGTGAGCTCTGTGTGCATCATACTCTTCGGCTTAGCTGTGTGAGCTTCAGAATAAAATATATAGTTACATTGGTGTTTCTAAAGTCAGAATATTATTTTCTAACTGGCCCGTGTTCATGTGTTAATGGGAGAATGGCAGGGAATTACATGTTTGCAGGGAATGTCTTCCTTTCTGAAATAACACAGCTTCTGCAGGGTAACCTTCTCAAAGTTAAAATCTGCTCTAAGTTATGGCTATACACCTGAGGATTTCAGCAGAACCAAATACTTTACAGATAATAGGATGGAATCACACCGCTGCTAACTCTCTGCTAAGGAATACAATTCTTTAGGTTCATATTTGATTTTTCCAGCCTGTCTCACCTCTCTTACACTTCCATTTGAGTCAATTGAATATTTTACCCTAACCTACCCTTTGGCTCCAATAAAAGAAAAATGAAACAATATTGGCATACATCGATCTTCTCTCTTTCCATAATCCCTCTGCCAATGTCAAAAGGAATAAAAAGTTGCAGTAACCTTTTTGTAGGATACCGGCATATCTCAGGTGAATGAGAGATTAAATAACAAAAAGTTTCCATGACGAATGAAAAGTAGATAGTGAGTACTTGCTAATGATTAATATTTAGATATTATCTAAATCCAGTCTATCTAATCCACCTTACAGGATTTAATTATGTTTGCATTTAATTAGAATGGAAAGCCACTTCTGACATTAAACACTGCAGAACTGTTTCAATTATTCTCATTTTGACTGTTTTTTTCTCCTTGTTTATAAAACAAAAATGCCCAACTTGTACTCATCAACTAATTTTGATATTACAAGTGCACTAAAATTTTCTGAGAGGCACATAAGTGAAGACTTGCTCTTTTCTCTATAATACCTGAATATTTTTATCAAGCGATCTGGAATTTACATAACCATGGTTTAGCAACCAGTCTGAATATCATGGTCGTGTTAGAACTAATGAATGAATCCATGTACAATTTAAAAGTGAGTGGTGGTTGTAAAGGTCATTTTGGAATATAATTACAACTGAATATAGTAGCAACCCAATCATATTGTTTTGCATAATTTTCCTGAAGATTTTTCAATGCAGTTTGAAAAGAACAATGAAGGAGTGATGTATGCATAGAACTTTCCTTCCAGCAGGATACAAAAATATAATGAGCAGAGACAGAAAATGTGGTAACCTGCATGACTTGAAGTACTGCTTTAAGATGATCTATTTTATAGGATATCAGCATCTATATACCTCTGCTGAGGGACCCAAAATTATTTTTATTTGACTGGTAAATTCCTTCCACTTTAATGTAAATCTTTTTATCCTAATGTATAAATGATAGTGCAAAGTGTCAAGGTTTTTTTTTTAAATTTCCTTCATAATATAAACCAAAATCTTTCTTGCAGGATATTTGACTTGATGCTATAATTGAAAATGATTTCTGGATGAGTACCATAGACAGTTTAAGCACTATCAGCTGGAGGATCAATATCTTGTGATGCATTCATGGATATTTTGGTGTAAAAGGAATAAAGAATAATTGAGAATCAGAAGTAGCATAAACCTAAGTGTCATTACATTACCTGACAAGGACAACACGGAGATTATAAAGCTTATTACCTGTGTCTAAAATAATCTCTCTTATGAAATATGCAGGTAAGAAAGAAAGTGCTCTAAAAAACCACTGAGAATCATATCAAAACTAAGTCTGACAAATATCACAGAATTGTACTGCTGCTACTGAGACAGACTTTTAATATATTAAAAATATGTAAAGTCCCCCTCCAATGTAATTTCTATGCCCATTTTCCATTATCATGTATGATTATTCGCTCAATAATTTTTATTCCGAACCCTGAGCTATAAATTCTGACACAATTTGTCAGGCATTTTTAAAGAATCAGAAAGTCAAACCTTTCATGGATGCTGGATCAGAAGAGTACAAAGACTTCTTTAAAAAACTGTTGTCATCTTTGCCTTCTTTCATCTTAGTAATGAATTATCTGTAGAACTAGCACTTCTTCCTTTCAAATATCGATGAAAAATGTTTCAATGATGTGATGAAGCAAGTATAGTAAATTCCCACAAGTCTTCTGAGCCATGCAAGCTCATTGCAAATTTGAGCTAACATGTGTTTTCATCAAGATTTGTCACTGATTTGTGCTACATTACCTTTGCTCTGAACTAAAAATGCCTATCTGTTCAGTCAAAAGTGATCAGCTCATGATACCGGGACTGTTAAATTTGTCCCACACTTTACGTACTGCCCACAAGAAACAAGGTAAATTGTAGATAGGTTATTAATTCTAATTGCTGCTTGTCGTTATGGACTTCAGTCATCCTTTTTTTTTTTAAGAGTGTGATTCCCTTTTTAGCTCCATAACATCTGTTCACTAGCATGGGAAAAGATACTTTTAAATGAAAACCTAATTCCTGATAATTTAGACATATCCAGGAAAATATTAACGTAAACCACACTGAGACATCTCTTCCTCTAACTTTATGTATCTGTGCAACATGATAGACATAAAGTCACAGTCTACTTTGAAACTCTTTATGAGTGATTGGATTAAAGACTGGTATTTGTAGATGCAGCTCTCCATTAGCCAGGAAGGCTTAAGGGCTATCTCTTGTTCCTTACTGTTTTTTTACCTTGGTCTTCTAGGGACAGCTGCCTTTCTGCACATGTATCCAGGATCTTTATTCTTAACCTATTGATTGTTATAAAATCCAGGCTCTTTCCAGGAGATTCAACACACAACTCATAAGCTGAGTTGTAGCCAAAACCAAGGCAATGTGTAGTTTAGTGGCCTGTCTTCAACAGCAATTATTAATGGATGGCTAATGCAGGGGAGACATGTTCTGGTATATCCCTTACACATTATGTCAGCCTCCAGCAGCTTGCAATACAGGGGCTTTATGTTCCAGTGGTGATTTCTGCATGCTTAGTAAGCCTCAGCACATTGTTTTGTGTTCAACCATCCAAATTCCCCTTTCATTTATAGAAACTTTTGTCATTCAGAATGTTGTATGGCAAGTAGTGCTACAGCATAACCATGCACCATGTAAACATCCACTTCTTTTTGCTTTCCTTGAATTTAGGTCAACCATTTTTGGGGTGGATTCTGTCATGTGAAAGAGCTGCCCTTTCTCCTTTAAATTTTGCACAGAGAAAGTTGTCATAGTGTTGTGAGCATTTATTAGGCAAGCCCTTAAATACCAGCCCAGAGATCTCCCAGAGTGCAGTAAAGCATATGCTGGAGAAAGATTCAGCTTCTTTTCAGGCTGATCAGGGAGATTCAGCTGGTCACAGTTTAGGTACTGTAAAGCCCTTATAACCAACTCTGTAGCTTTCCATCCAAAAAACCTCAGCTTTTAATTTATAGTCTGTGGGATGCTTCACAAGGATATTCTACTCTAAAACTGAGGTGCTGGTGTCCAGGAAGGTTTCTGCAAACCCTGGAGATGTATTGAATAGAGTTTTCTTTTCCAAAATAGAAAATCTCTCTGAAGACTGACAGATTCTGACAGTGTCTATTTATAAAAAATACTATGACATGTGTGTCAAAGTGATGATGGAATTTGTTAAAAGTTTGTGTGAGAATTGAGATGTTTTGTCATTTACAGTAACCTCCAATTTAGTGTAGCCTTTCTGATGGCAAAGGATTGTGTCTAGCCTTCTGTTCCTCTGGCTGATACCCAGCTTATTGAGGAAGCTTTAATAATAGCATTTAGCTTTTACAGCATTTTTTATCTGAAGCTTTAAAGTTCTTTACAGGAGTGGGTACTATTATCATGATTTTTATAGACCGAAGAACAGATTGGGTTACACAGTAAATATACAGATGAACTATGAGCTGTGCTTGGGTTTCCTGCTCTTTAAGCAAGTCTGCTAATTACCAGCCAAATTTATCTTTTAGGAGAGCAGTGGGAGATGGGAGGATCTAACAAAGTGAGGACATAATTTTTGAAGTTATCTTTACAGTGGCAGTAGTCCTCCTGTTGCGATGCAAAGATGAACTATAGGTAAATAATAACCTATCTTTTTTTTAGCAAAGATCAGTGCAAATGAAAGTTCAGCATGATACATTGAATGCTTCCTGCCCTAATGAGGAGTTCTACACCACTGTTCCTAACGATGAGCAAGACAGAGGCTTAGTGAGTGTTGAAAGGGTTGGTTACCCTTGCCAGTTACAGTAGGGAGATGAACTTCAAAAACCATAAAGCAGAACCTGAAAAAAGCAAGAACAGTGTTCTTGAACTGAAATTAGTTCAGCATTTACAGAATTCAATGAAACAGAAAGTTTTTATTGTTAGATTGTCAGACTATATGCATATATCCAAGAGGTGGAAGAAGAGCAATGAACTCCTCAAGTGAAGATTCTTGTACAGGATCATGGGTGATGAAAACCTACCAGATCTGCCATGTGATATTCACAAATGAAATTACTGTGTGTTATGATTTATAACATGTTCTTGGTCCTGACACAAACAAAAACAAGATTTAATTAATAAAATTGAGCAGAATAAATTAATTATTGGTGTATTTACTTCTTTGCACAGTATTTTTCCCTATCTTTTTTATCCCTGGTTTACTATCTGATTTCCATTTACTGTTTGATTATCTATCTTTAAAATAACTTCTTTTCAAACAAAGGCATTTCTTTTCAAACCAGTGGATATCATGAAATGGGATGCACCTGTCATTCCATATATTTTCCTTAAGAAGTCATCAACGGCCACAACAGAAAAGGGTAACATTTGTGGCTTGGAGTAGGAATTCTGTCCCCACCAAAGAAACATAGAAGTTAAAGAGGAAGTTGAAAAAGGACAGTTGGGTTCAAATCCAAAAGGAATGTTCTACTCTTGGATTAAAAACATGTTAAACAAAAAAACCCAAAACATTCTACTCCATCAGCAGGAGAACTGGCTTTGTACTAAGGCTATATTTTTATTATATTATACATGTGTGCATAGCAGCATTTCTGTGACAAAGTGAATAAAATAGGAAAGAATGCAAACTGTGGCAACTTAAAATCATAATAAACCATCTGGTAATATTTTTCAATACAATTTGCCAGGGATGTTAAAGTTAATCCTAAGGCTTTTTGAGCACAACAGACACAGAAGCAACATGGAGAGTGTGCAGAGTTCATGGCTAACAGGGATTTTACTGAGGAAGCACACACAGAAGATAAAAGTCCATTCATCACAGTGTATTACTGGGACTTTCCCAGAGCAGAGTATTTCTTTTCTCTGGAAAAGCTGGAGTGACTGTGTCAAATAGAAGTATGAGAACAAAACATTTCTAAGTAAATTAATAAAACAATAAAATTGTTTTTTCCAAAACCAGATTGCAACAATGGCTGAAACCAAATGGTATTTGCACAGGATTTCTGAAGGAACTCAGATGGGAGATTACCAAATATTAGCTGAGGTATGTAATACACTGCTTAATTTGCCAAAGGAATAGAAAGCAGTAAGTGTTACTTTATCTTTTCCCAAAGTGTCTGCTTCTGGCAGTTTTCAGACATAAGATATTGGGCTATGCAGCACTTTCGTTTCAGCTGTAATGAATATTCATATGTTAATATGCAACACTAGTTATTTAGGAATTAGCAAATGAAACCAAACACACAGAAACGTCTATCTTCTGTTTTTTAAACATAACTTTCAAGTATTGATGGCAATAAATGTGTTAGTCTTCCTCTTGATAAAAGCTGGAAATTTAAGATCTAAAAGAAAAGTCCTAGTGGCAAAATCATTAAATTAAAGTACTTGCATATTTCTGGTCACTAAACCAAAGATTCAGATAGTTGGTGACCTTTACTTCACTTTTCAGATTCTTTAAGAGAAATCACAAACTTTTCTCTTTAAAGTCCTTCTGCAGTGCTACATTTTTGAGGAACTATGGGTATTTTCTCAAACTAAAGATGATTTTCGACCTGGGAAGTATAGATTAATGTTGTAAATTGATTTGATTTGTGTTACTCAGGAGAAATTTTAAATGTTAATTGATTACATATATTTTGGAGTCTTAACAAGTAAAATAAAACAAATACTTAACAGGAGCCATTCCTGGTAATTAAAAATGTTGAGGTTTAACAGCAGAAAGAAGGCAAAATTAGCCAGAAGATAATTAAATAGGATTGCAGAACATCCGTTCTCAGGGCAGATTTTTGAGACTGAAATTTAAATCGATAACACTATATTGCAAGAATTCTTTGGCTTGTCTAGATACAGAGGTTGTGTGTATCTGACCAGCTGTAGCTCTTTATATTCAGTCAAGTTAATCTTGTCCTGTGAACACCAATTTCTTTCCATTAATTTTAAGGAATTAATTTTTGCAGCACAATGATCTTTATTCCAGAAACATGCCGCATAGCCTACAACACTTTCTGTGGCTAGACACGTCTGTTTCCCTGACTTAAGGTGAGAACAAGCCTCTAGCAATTTAACACTCTAAGCCATGCACTGATAAAGGTTAGGTTCATATTATTTGTGAAAGGAATGAAAGCCTGAAATTAAGGTAAAGATATTCAGCAGGTTTGCCTTCTGTTTTCATTTCAGGAAACAGGTTTTGGGGAGCCTATCCAAGGATAAGTTACGGATAGTATGATAGGAGTTTTGAGAATTATCATCTGATGGTGTGATTCACAGTGTTTGCACCTAGCTCATTTATGACATGTAGTGATATGGAACACAATGTTCTTCCCTCCATCTTTTCAAGCAGTAAATAGTCTGATGTTAAGTGATATAGAAAATGCAAAAACAAATTGCTGGCTCTGTTTTAGATTGATTTGCATGCTAATATCAGAAAATGCAGAAATTGCATCTGGTGCTCTAAATCCTGTTGTTCATAAAGACTGTTATTACAGCATAATTAAAATCTGGAATATACTGAGCTGGCAGTAAAAAAAGTCTTGCCAGCTAGAAATTACTGCATCCAGACTGCAGGCTGAATATAAGAAAGAAGTAAATTACAATTGTTAACCTATTTGAGAGGGTCTTTCTCTCTTCATTTGTGCCAAATATATATGTTAAATTTTGACTAATTAGAAAGTCTGGCATTTTGATTATGAGAGATATTATATACAAAGGGCAGTAATTGAGAAAACTGTGGGGGAACTTCAGAGTTGCTCTAAAATATACAGGTCATCAGTAGATGAAAAATTGATTGCAATCAGAGATTAAAAAAATTGATTCTTGATGAATTACAGAGTTACAATCAAAATGTGCTACTGGCCAACAAGTCAGTTCTGTTTGATCAGTTCTGAATTGTCCAGGTCCTTATTCCTGATGTTTGAAAAGCTGAGTATCAAGCTTAGAGGGACCTGCAGTAATAATAGCACAGGACTTATGTTGATAAAACCATGGCAGAGTAAGGAGACGAAGTATGACTTTCCATAATTTCTTCTCGTACATTGTTTTCCAACATGCCCTAATATTTTGGAATGACCAAAGATTGTGTCATACCAAATTATGATACCAGTAAATTTTTTACCAGCAATTTTCTAACCAGTGTTTCTGGAACATGATAGAGGAAAATAAGATAAAATTCAAGTAGTTCAGGTTCTTTACTAAATAAAAAATCTATAATTCACAGGGGGAAAAAAGTGAACTTTGTTTTCTGCTATTGTCAGAAATATTCTGATTTTTCTCACAGTATTCTTCTTGCTCTTTTGGATTGCTAAAGTATTTTAGAAGCTTAACACATTTGTATTAAGATAAACTGAATCACTGAACATTTCAGATCCCATTTTATCTATCTTTCTTTTCTAGTTCTCTTGTTTTATCTGATAATTTGAGCATATTTTTTTCAACTTTATGAAATTTATATTTATATTTTGTTTCATTTTGTGTCTTAGAATATGTTGAATAATTAGTATACACATTAATGCATTATAAATTTCCTCTAAGTAAAACATGTTGCTAAATATTACTTCGAGTACTAATTTGTCTGTTTGCAAAAACATAAAAATATGAAGTTGAACTAATCCAATGACAATGTAGAGAGCACATTTTCTATTATATCCTGGAGTGCCATCTATATTTATGAGTTGTAGAGAACAAGAGCTTTTGACTTGATTGGCAATTTGTAGTCATATACAAGCCAAATTTTCTCAAACCACTGTTACAGGATCATCATCATCTTATCACAAACTCGAAGTAGGCAAACTTAAAAAATAATGTTGAGAACCTAATAAGTTGTGATGTTAACAGAGCAATAGAAGTAGATGCATTAATGAGAATTATTCAGGTCAAAACGCATGAAGCATTAATCTTTAGACTGTTGAATTATTATTAGTTTTTCATTGTTCTTATTGAACCAAGATGATTTATATGTGGAGTCTTAAAATGAAGAGTTTTGTTGACTTTTTAGAAGCTAAATTTCTAGTCAATCCTATTTCTTGGCCTTCTGAAATAAGCTGAGAGTAGACTGAGTAGGTTTTCAACATTCCTTAGCTTTGTTCATTGCAGGTACGCACACGAAGCTGAGATGTAAAAAGAAATCCCTGATCCCATTTCTTTGTTGAACTTGTAGGTATGATGTAGAAAGCTCATTCTGGTTGGGAGGGGCAAAAAAATAAAAGGATTCTTGCTGCCTTTCTCCTTTTGAATTTGGGGCTTCTCTAAAAGCCTATGCAGTACAATGTCCCTCTTTCATTTTCAGCTGTGCTCTGACCTCTTTGCTGTACTGGGTCTTGCAAAAGGATTACAAACCACAGTGACAAGATACTGTGCTTTTGTAATTCTCACCTTGCTCTGTAATAGCAGCTCTCTTCTACCAGGTGGAGGAAAGAATCATTCTGAAGTTGTTCCAGCAATGAGGAAGATTTAAAATAATCGATCATGATGGTAGATACAGGACTGAAATCATAAGTGTGAAATATTTTGCCAGTAATGCTTGAACATAAGTAATATTGTGACAAAGAGAGAGCTGTGAATATATACCTTTATTTTTCCTGATAGGTTAAGATCAGGAAAATCACTCAAATTTTTTCATCAGCACTATAGTCAGTCATAAAAGATTTCTGCATAAAAGTTTATAAATATTCCATGTGATGGTCTGAATTTCCTCATTATTATCAATAAACTTGTTAGTTTATGCTTTATACAGAGATAATTCCAGCTGGCAAGAAGCTTTCCATACTTTATTGGTATGGAAAAATACAGGTAACTAAATTGCCAGACTGATCTTTTTTTCTCTCTGGTCATCTTTCCTCCTCTGCTATTGCCTTCCCTCTCTCTGCTGCTCCTGGAGGTTACAGTTTTCAAGTATATGTTTTAAAGTAAGGTTCCTGGGAGCCAGGCATGGTAGGAGAAAGCTGCACAGTGGGTAAAATCAAATGAATTGTAAAAGATGTGTGTGTCTTTGCTTGCCTCTGTAATTAAGCTCTTCTCTGAGCTGCCCAGCCATGGAGATAGCAGGAGACCTGTCTTGTTGCTCTTTACCGTGTTTGTGTAGTCCCAGACCTGATTATCACAATTCAGCCTTCATCTGAAGCCAGCTGTGACTTATAAAGGAGAGGTTGCACTAAAACAATGTCAGTCCTTTGGAGCCGTGCATTTCTTTAGGTAAGTAGTACAGGTGAAATTGGATTTTGTGACAGAGGGTATCTGTTTTATTTGGTTTTTTAGTTTGCACATCTCCTCTCTGGATCAGCTGAATCATGTGGGGACCTCCTTTGCTTCTGAAATGGACACAGCCTAAAGGAAAGGTTCCAGGCATATGAGTTAGAAAAGGCAGGTAGAAAGTGAGAGCAAGAGCAATGATACGGGATCCTGCAAATTGGGCTTACCCTGTGAGACTGTGAAGAGGAGCAAGGAATAGAGAAGCTGGCCTTATGAGGCAGAAGAAACCTTTGCAGGAACTGAAAGGAGTGTACATTGTTAGTGGTGACTCAGAGAGCCACTGGACAGTTATCAAGCATCTTTCTGCAAGGAGGCAGGATGCTGAAGGAGAGGTATTCATGTCCTTGGTGTCGCTATTTTTTCCCTAATTGCTTTGAGGTTTTTCTGTCTGAAATACTAAATATGCCAGTTTCTATTCTAATACAACTTCGCTCTGTTGACTTTTAAATCTTCCCAACCTTTTGAAATGTGTTCTTAGAAGACAAAAGTCTAGGCACATCGATTTCAAAACTCTGGCCACCAGGGATCTTGCTTCAGTGTATAACCCATAATCCAGTTAAATAGTTAGGCAATTTATCAGGGTGAAACTAATGCGCGGTTTTCTGTCAGCTTTATGCCCCTACGCTCTAATACCTGGGCAAACCAGGAGCTGCCATTCTAGAGCTGTGGGCTAGATTTCCTGGACAGCCACCGGAGATGCTTTTGTCACAGATAACATACAGTGAAAAGCTCAGAGTGTATGAATGTCAGGACACTGAATGGCACACTGAACAATCTGTCATTCTGTCAGAAGAGCAGTATGAATGGCAGAAGGGCTGCAAGAGTGGCAGGTGGTGTTGGCATCCAGATTAACAGGTTATGAAGATCACAACAAATCTGCTCAGTGCTTTTCGGGGTATCCAAAACGAAAAGACATCCTAAAACCTGGAATGCTCTTTGATCACCTTGGTATACAGGTATACATATTTTTGTGTCTGAATTCTTGGTGCTTATGAGTATGTGACATAATAGTGGGAATGAGGGACATTGATTTTGTTTCAAATACAAATACCATCTCCTGTTTCTTATTCCTTTCTTTGCTACACTTTTACTACCATCGTTATTAGAAATACCTTCTTGTTAGGTTCGTCAGAACTTTCATGCTTCTTTAAGTCAAAGGATAAGAATGCTTGTTCTGAATGCTCTGGTCCCAAGTCAGAGAGGCCCTTATAGACATGTTCACTTTTTTTTTTTTTTTTTTTCCCCACTGAATGAATGTGTCAATTGAAACATTGCAAATATTACGGAAAAATTCTCCTCTGACAAAACATGAAAACGCTGTACTGTTTCAGGCATACTGCCACAGAATATGCTTTAATGAAGAGTCACCTACTTTAGTGAAAAAATATTCAGTACTTATGGGCAAAGGGAATATGACATACAGCAAAAATTAATATAGCAGTTATTTGTCAGCAAGAGCCTGAATTGGTGTTCGACCTGTTTTTGAAATATGTGTCTGTGTGTGCTATATACGTGCCTAACTACCTGTATACATACATTTAAAGGATAGCTATATAAAAATGTGAATTACTTTCTAAAACTGGAGTTACTTGAAACTCAGAGGAAATATTTTTGGTTTCCGAATTCTGAAAAGGCACTTACTTCAGTTTTGTCTGGGTTTTTTTTCCTTTAAAATTCTAATCTTGGTAAGGAAAAATCTTAAATTAATATACCATATTATTTGTTTTCTTTCAGTGTACATTTCCCATCTCAGAAATTTCTGTTCTGTGTGTAACATAGCTTTGACTGTTATGAAAGGTAATATTTTTCAGATTTTTAAAGTAAAAGATAAGTTAGGCCCTTTGCAGAATCCTTGAGTTAAATACTGGCTGTGATTTACAACAATAGGCACAAGTCAGATGAATCTATATCAGAAAATTTATAAACACTGTCCTTTGCTACATGGTCAGTTAGAATTTGTATCACTTTTGAAGTCCTATCTTTTTTTTTTAATTGCCACATATGAGTAAGTCTCCCTCTAAAAGTATGAAAAATCTATCCTGAACGTCAATTGCAAGTCTGGTTTTGCCTCAAAAAGGCAAGCAGAGGGCAGATAAGTTCTGTATGGAAGTTTGAAGGACTGCAGTTCTTGACATTAACTCCAACATTTAAGTGTGCCAATACTAATGTTAGCTAACAAGGTAGGGAATTTTAAGTAGCCCGAATATTGCTCAAATTCTTGATGTCAGATGTCAGACTATCTGGTCAGTAATGTCATAACTGTTTTCAGAAGTTTTGCTGAAAGCATAAGTTGAAACAATTACCTTTGTATGCCTCTCCACTGGTTGTTTCTTTGATCACCAGCTTTTCAAGTTTTCCTGAGAGATAAAATGTGCCTCAAATTTTGCCCTGTAAGTTCATTCTTATTCTGTCCTTGAAAAATTTAATTTGACTAGTCTTCAGGCTGTGATAGGAAAGCTACCCTGAACTGTGATATAAATTAACCTCCAACAGTAGGTTATTTTCCATATTTTCTAAGGTTTTTTTTTTTACATATTCCATCAACTGTGAATAAAAGTGATAGGAAATACTTTACAGTTGGAAATTAACTTTGAGGTGAAGGAATGCAAAGTTTGGTTAGTACTGATTTTTTTAAAGTCCTTTTAATTAACTGAAGATGCTGAAAGCATAAGTAAATGTACCATCCTGTAGCACTTGCATATCCGTTTTTGAGATGTTACATCTTAATGGACTTGCTGTCCATCTATTCTAGTATCTTATATCAGGTCACCAGTTCCAGAGATATTTGCCGAAGATGCAAAAAAGACCCCAAAGAACTCGATGGGATAATTTGGACACTGGAGAAATACATAAATAATTGATAGTTATGGACTGTTGACATTTTAAAAATACCTGAAGTACAGGGGGGTGTACTTGATTTATACTACAGCGTAGCATGGCTTGGTTCCTCTGTGAAAATCCTTTCTTCTCTCTTGCGTTATTTCCCTCCTTAAAGATGGCACCTGTTAAGAATTTATTCTTAAGACTTAATGGGAAAGCAGGAGAAGACAACGCAGAGAAGAAACGTGTGCTGTCATATAAAATCCATGCTTCACCCTCCCCATGAGTACAGTATCTAGTTCTGGATCCTCAGTCTCAAAGGAGATATAAGGGAACCAAAACCAGTTCAGAGTGGGTGACATGGCTGATGAGAAATAGGCAGAGCAACCAAGCAGCCTGGGACTCCTCTACATGAAAACAGAAGACTTAAGGGAGTCTGATTATTCACCATCCTTTCTAAAAAAGGAAGCAGGGCCTTAGGATCCTCCTAAACAAATTAGGCAGTTGTTCATACTATTAGAACAAATTCTGTGAAACTCCTTTTTACAGGATGTTGCCTATATTTTGAGTATATTTATGTTCAAGGGCAGATCTGACAAGCACTTGGAAAAGGCATCTTTAAGGAGATAGTAAATGGACAAGAAGACACTCAGGAAATATGAGCTGAAAATAATAAGAATCTAGGAAAATTGATACTTATGTGTTTAGACTTTCTCTGGTTTTCTTCTTTCCTAGGGTCCACTTGCAGCCACTGTTGGAGACAGAATAATGAGCCAGATAGGCCCTTGATTTGAATTAGTGTGGTCTTTTATGTATTTTTATGTACTCTCAGTTACACCTTGCAAATCAGATATTTATCTGCTGTTTGATATCTTTATTTCTGGTCCAGGGAAAGAATATGTCTGCATATGAGATTACAGCATTTCACATCTGAAGAGAAACTGAACCTTTAATTAAAACAGTGCACATGTATTCCTGTTCTAGTAGAGGTGGAGCCAAGTCTCAAAAGTCAAATAAAGTATTCTACACACCTTACTCTTAAAACTCCAGTCAATAATACAGGTATTGGCAGAGAAAGTATCCAACCTAACATTTACCGAGGAAGAAAAAAGTTGAGAAGAAAAAGAGGAGCAGAAGATCATCCTGGGAAATAAAAGGCAGGTGGAATAACAAAGCATGCCATTGCCAAGACAGTAGAATTCATCAAGGTGGCATCACACAGTCACTGCAGGGGCACTTTTACTATGGGACAACTCTAAGCTGGTTGAGGAGTTAAGATTCTTTAAGGAAGGTAGGCTGTATTAAAATTAACTGTTTTGCTACCATAGCAATGGTTGTACAGAGGAAGAAGAAAATGAGAAACAGGAATAAATAAGCCATCCAATATCTGGCCAAGTAAGCCATTCACCTCCGTGAAATATGAAGAGTGAGGTCACGCAATAAGATCTACCCACTTGGGACAGGGAACTAATTACAAAATAGTTTTATGTATGACACAGCTGACTTCATATGACTCGTATGTTCAAAGAAATACTTTTACAGTCATCAGAACTTTCGAATTTTGATTTCTTATGGCTGCACCTCTGGCACCTGTGTTCTGTGGAACATTCAAACCAGAACTCAAGAGTCAGCCTTTTAAATAGACATTCTGATCACTAGTACTCTAGTCATGTACACAGTGAAAGTACATTCTTCAGCTATAGGGAATAATTTTTTATTCACTTTTTTACCTTTTACTGAAATATGTAGTATTTACATTCTGGTATATTTCTTTAAAAATGGTCAAATGGTTTGAAAATTTATGGAGGGAATAGGTATGTCAGACACACACAGATAATGCCATCAGTGACTAGTGAAACCAGCCTAAAACATCAGACCAAAACTGTTTTCCTGAGCTATCTCCTGTGGGGAGAACAAGAGACACAGGCAGCATCTGAATTAAAAGGAGGATAGAGTCATGGATCATTGAAAACTCAGCCTTTAACAGCTCATAGGCCCAGCCAGGCTGAATCCAAGTGTGCTGAGAGAACAGATGTCCAGGCAAGGTTGCTTCCTACAATGTTCTAAAAGTCAGAGAGATGAGGGGACATTCCTGTCAGCTAATGGAAAACACATGTTGGATAAGAAACATGCGAGAATGGCCTGAAGAAAGAACCAGGGAACTACAGTTGATCAATCTCACTTTGTCCCTGGAAAAGCAATGGAACAAGACTTTTCAAAGCACATTTTTGGGCATGTGAGACAGAGGTGATTGGAATCATTCAGCATGGGTTTATTAATGGTGAATCAAGCATTACCAACCTGAATACCTTCTCTGATGAAATTAACAGGTTTTTAGAAGAAACAAGAACAGCTGAAGTAAATTACACTGATTTTCAACACTACATGCCAAAATACTATTGCATTAAATTCTGATGTTACAAACTGAATGGGTAGACAACCAGGTACATGAACTATTTAGGGTGACAGGGCTTAGAGGATAGTGATTAATGTGGTATAGTCTATTCAGGGGCAAATAATATCTTCATCAATGATGTGGAGGAGAATAAGATGTGTACTCTCATTCAGTTTACAGATGACAACAAATTGGGGGAGCCAGTTGATATATTTGACAGCAGGCTGGTGGACTACACCAAAGAAATATAATGAAGTTGAACAAAGGAAAATACAAAGTCCTGCATCTGGGGTGGACTAAAAGCTTCTACTGTGCAAACTAAAAATTAAATATTTGGGGAAAAGATTTGAGGAAAATGACATGAGGGTCTTGGCAAATAGCAAGCAGAGAATGTTTGGCCATGCAGCTCATGCATTCTAAAAATGCTGTGCGGTGACAAATTCTGATGTCCTGAACTACACTGATATACCAAAAAAAAAAAAAAAAAAAAAGGGAAAAAAAAAAAAGGAAAGAAAAAAGGAAAAAAGAAAGGAATCATTTGTAGAAAATCTGGAAAGAGGTGATCTAGAAGGGGGACTGAGGAACATTTTTCAACAGGAGTCCATTTTTACAACCATATATGTGTCAGATAGAGATCGTTGCCATTGGAACGTTTAGAAAACCTATAAAATTGACTGTTTAAATTTAAAAACTAAATCCTGCTACATTAATTTATTTATGACACACTACATTCTCATTGCTAGTCATTATGCAATATGATTGCATCATATATACATATACAGAACAGTAAGTTTTTAAGAGTTATAGCCTCAATTAAGTATGGAGCAGATGTCATGCAGTTATCACTGAAAGTTACTATCCATGATACGTTGAGTCAGGATGACTACCATGACAGCTTTGACCAAAAATGTGAGTCTACTCTCTTCCTGATACTATTAACATTTCTGTTGTTATTTGATATTTGGGGATATTTTTTGGTTGTTTTTTTCTGGTGTTTTTTTGGATCTTGTCAGTAATCCTTACGCATTCAGCAGGATATCTTATCTATCTGGAGTCAGTTTTGCTTGTGTGATTATTGTGCTTCTGGCCTGGTAACTTTCTCTTACTTGAGTGTCACCTCACACCACTTTGCCCTTTTGGTGGTCACACAGCGCATAGTTCAGTAAAATGATATGACTTAAGTATATATTGCATTTTGCTCTGCTATCACAGTGCTAATAAATTCTTTTGTGCTGTGGTTGATGTCACAGTTTTTAAATGCATATGTTAGGATTCAAAGCAATACAAAAATAGCTTTAATCTGAGTAGTGCACATGTAATTTATAGGTGTCCCAGGCCTCTGCACTGGCTTTACCGCTAGGTTACAGATTTAGTTCTGTAAGTAGGCAATCTACTTTTAGATTTAGATTTTATATATAATAGATCTAGATTTTATATAGATCCAAAAGACTAGCACAATAATCAAAATTTAGTAAACCAGTTTAGCCTGACTCCTCTGTCTTATCTACTGCTGGTAATAGGAGAGCGTGAAGACTAGGACAACAGAACTCTATTTGACGCCAGCTGCTCTTTAAAGAAATCTAATCCAGCTTTATGGTTCCCTGTGTTCTTGCCAGAGATTTCTTGCACAGAGGGCTCCCTGTGTTTATAGTAGCAATTTGGGTATTTGTATCTATCTGGTTAGTTTTCCGTGAGTGCTTCTCACATGAAAAACTGGTAATGTGCCACTCAGACTGGAAACCTAAAATAGATTTGTCTTTCTTCCTTTACCCTTCTCTCTTCTTCTTTCCACATTAAAGCTGTTTTCAACCATTCACAAAAAGGAAGATTAAACTTGTTTTGGTTTACACATGGCATTGTGGCTTGATGTTTCAAATACATGAATAATTACTGAGAGCATGAATCTTCTTGAAGAGAAAATTTCATGGCAAAATCCTCAGGGTTTTTCATGTCCTTACATTCTCATTTCTTGTGGTCCAAGAAATACATCTATAAACATCTCTTGATGTGAAAGTGTCCCTTCTCTTCTTGCCTTTCCCCTTCCTTTCTATGTTTTGTTTTATATTTTCCTTCTCTCTTTATTCCTGTCCTAATTCAGTACATTCAGAAAATGCTGAATTAAGTTTATCCTACAATTTTTTGGCTTCCTCCCCCATGACTTTTCAATTTCTTTCCAAATTAATTTGCCTTGCCACCTGGTCTCCTTGGAATTTAGCAATTATTCAGTATATAAAGCCTAGCTCGTAACAGATGGGGCTTCCAAAATACGCACATCAACAATGTACATCCTAGGGCCAGAGACTGTGAGTTAGCTGCAGTTTCATTATGACTTCAATTTTCTAATGCTTGTGAACATTGTCAAAGAACATTAACGTTGTTTGTGATATCATGTCTTCTAAATTGTGGAGTTCAGACCAAGCCCTGTTTCTTTGATTTAAAACATAAGTTTGCTTTCCAATTTCATGATCCTGATGGCATGTATTTTATAGCTACAGGGATGGGAACCAAAATATAATAATTACCTACGCTTGTTTTCACCTGTGCTTTGCAGAAGGCATTTTAGTGTTTGCATCCAATTACCTAGATCAGCATTTGTCATTTTCGAAGACTTCTATGTTTTCACAGTTAACCTCATCACTCATATTTCCATATTTTATAATATAAAAGAGAGTTCTGCATGTTGTTTTTTAGTTATATCAGGCTATATAAGGAATATTGCAAGAAATTTCTGAGATGGAAATTATTTTAAATGCCCAAAATTCCCATGAGCTACATTTGAACAGACCAGAAACTTTTGGGGCAGCTATATAATTTAGGGAGAAAAAAGAAAATGGACTAAGGATAAGGGGGGAATAATATTCTAATATTCAGAGTGAGAAAGAGTGGAATAAAAAATATCCAGTATTTTTTAAGTGTTCCTGTTTGAGCTGCTCCATTTTGTTTAAATAATTGCTGTCCTGAGAATTGTTCCCTGTTTTCCTGGGTGTGGGCAGTAACCACAAGATTATATTCAGTATTTGTTGCTTTCTTGATTTCTCTGACTTGAATTGTTCTATTTTGTATAAATAACAAATAATACTGTGGGAGCATATGCTAACTCTGCATCCAGAGGCACTTTTAGAGAATGTAGGTATGTGGCATGGTGCAGGAGTGATTTGAAACTGGGCATGAAGATAAGTATACTTATGTATGCTTCACAGGGCATGATGATAACTAATGTAAGGGCCAAACTCTTCTGGGGTCTGGAGTTTTGAGCTGGAATTTGATCAGAAATTTGTCCAGAAAAATCTCTGTGCTTCTGTTCTTGGAATCCCATCCTTTGCTAATAGTCCATATCCCATAGAGGTGACCATAGTTATAAAAGCCAAAGCATCAACTACAGCAACAGCTGTGCAGCCAGCTGTTAACTTGCAGAACACATCAGTTCCTACCCAAACCCTTCTCAGACACCTGTGCAATTGAGGAGAACAGCATTTGGGCTCTCATGTCTTCCACCTTTGGCCACAGAAACTGGCAGTCGCTTGTTGACTTTGTTCCATGTCTACGTTTGTGGTGTCATTGGTGTTTTACACCATGAACAGTGAGAGTGAGCTATTTGGGGTGTAGGCATTGGGAGCCTCTCTGCAATGTCATTGATCTGGACTGCCAGCAACTGATAAGAATCCCATGACAGCAACTCTAATCAAAACCTTCCTGCCCTACAGATGGGAACATCCATCATTTGGCCTGTCTTCTTGTTGTTAATGAGTGTTCCAGGCTCAGATGACTTTGAATTGTCCCCAGGGAACTAGTTCCCCTTCCTTGGCTCAGATGACTTTGAATTGTCCCCAGGGAACTAGTTCCCCTTCCTTGGCTCAGATGACTTTGAATTGTCCCCAGGGAACTAGTTCCCCTTCCTTGGCTATTAGGGCATTGTACTGATTCCACAAATTCCCGTCTCAGGGCAGAGAAGAACCTTCATTCCCAGTGCTATCCAGTCTGCTCGTCTCCTCCCACAGCCCCAGTATGTGGTCACGTAGTGCCTCAGCCATGCACAGCTCCTGCAGGTGAGGTCACCAGCAGCTCCATCCCCAGGGAGCAGCACCAGGCACTCCCTGTGGCCCCAGTTGGGCACGGCAGCCTCCTTCCTGTGGAGTGGGCCATGGCCAAAGGCTCTGACTCCCTGGGGAAGGTTCTTGCAGCCAGTCACGCAGACACAGCCCTGTAGCTTGTCATCACCATAGTCATACAGTCCTATACTCTAAAGGACAGAGTTTCTGTGTCTCGTTCTCATTCCCGGCTGAGCTAACTGCCCTCCTAACCACCAAAGTATCTTTTAGCTGCCTCTGCTCTATGCCTGCTTGCCAGATAAATAGGTGTTGTCTGCTGCAGATGAGCAGCAGATTATTCTTTAATTGGCAGATGGATGCTGAACATATTCCAGACAGCTTTGGTGATAAATGCTTTTTTGCAGCTCTATGTGTTGAATTTCCTTTTTGCATCATATATGTATTGTAAAAGCTGGGTTATATTCCCATGATACCTTTTTACAATCACTCTGAACAGGAGAACTCTGTGCCAAGACTTTGTACTAATTGCCCTACATAGCCAAGAAGAGATAAAAATGAAGTAATGTTCTTTTTGTGATCCAAAGCAATCCTAAAGGATCAATTTTTAAAAGCATTATCAAGCATTTAACTAAGCAAAAGGCTAAAACACAACAAAGAGATTAATTCCGGGAAATGTCTTCTTTCAATGGATGAATGTTATCAACTTTAAGACTTAGAATACCAGCATTATTTGGATGTTATCTATGAGGAAGATGGACTGCTTAAAACTCACCTCTGTTATAGAGGTATTGTAATCAAACTAATGATTTAAACCCAGTTGTAATTCCACCTTTTTCAAATTGTGCATTTCTCTTTGTGGAAGAGAATGAATTGTTAATGGAAAAAAAGGAGGGGGAGAAGTATAGTTGAATTATCAAGCCTGTATACTTACAGTAAAGGAACACTTTTTATTTCCCTATTAACATGAATTAACATACTAACGTGTGTGAGTTTACAATGAAGAAACTTCAGCTATCACATATGCATAGTCACTGTAGTGGATATGTAACTAGAAGCAAAGGTTGAGAGCACAGTCAGTTCTCCTGCCTGACGATGGAGGTCTGTATACTTTCAGCAGGAGCTGTGGGGAAAAGATGATAAAAAAAATTAAGATAATAGCTGTGCTAAACTGGAACTTTTATTTCAGCTTGGACATCACGGAGTCATTGATCAGGTCACAGTTGTAAACCTGTGATTGCAAAATACTCTATTCAGTTTCTGATATCTGAAGTGATAAATTACAAACCTGTAAGAATGTGAATGCTGCTGGCCATGTGTTCACATTCATAATTTCCCTGTGATTTATATAAGGCTATAATGTCACTACTAAAATGCCTTTGACTTTTGACTTTAAACTGAAAATAATTAATTACTGTAAGGATATTCTTTCTCAATTTTGTATTATTGTTCCTTGAACACCATCCAATAGCCACTAAAACAATTTGGTCATTTTTTGCCTTGTTTTTTATTGGCGGCTGTTTCCTTCTGAGAGGAGTAACATATGAATCTGGATATTGCTTTTTACAGTCCTACTTATTTTCAAAACTATGTCATCTCATTTGTGGACATAAAAAATGTTTGATACGCCAGAACTCTTATTTTAATTGTTATCACTCAGCCTAAAGTTTTCCCATGCTTAAAAACTGTGATGAGAATTTTTCTATAATATTTCTAACCATCTCCTCAAACACATGGAGCCTCATCAAAAGAGTGTTACCGAAACTTTTTTACCTTTCCAGGGTGGCTGACGGAGTTGTTTGTATTTTGGGGAATGATTCCTATGTTTTCAGGCATTTCTTCCCAAAAGCAGAACAATCACACTTCTGCAGGGTGGAAACATCTTTGGTAGAGCAGTAACATTTCCCAGTGTAAAAGGACAAGTACAAAACTTTATAAATTGGTAATATGCATTATTAAACAGTTAAAATTCTGATTATATTGAGAAGTAAAAATCACTCAGAAAAAGACAGCTGGAATTAATTTATTTGAGCAAATGACTAGCCACATATTAAAAGTTTTGATATTAAGTAGCTTTAACAAAGAAAAAATGGAAAGACTGTTATTGTGACTCTGCAAACTGTAATTAGAAATTGCATTAGTAAGACAGATTTCCAGGTCAATCGTTCTGTTCCCTTGAAAGTATGAAAAGAAAATCTTTGCTAGCCAAATATCTTGCTTAGGTTTTTTTTTCCTCTAAGAGGAAGGCACACTCCTCTCCACTATTCATGTGTCCATCCTAAATACAAAAAACTAGCCACCATATTCCATATGCATATGATGAATGAAGAACCCATGCTGATCCATTAAACCATGATCTTCCTTCTGTGGAATTAGATTGGGAATTCCATTTCAAAAGGACCACTTCCAATGCAAACTACTCTTTTCTTTCTCTGTGCTTAAAGTCTTATAGATTATGTGGCAGGATAAATAGCTTAAAATTTGAGGTGGAAGATCTTTTCATATATTTTATTTATGATTTCTAAGTGTTTGAATGATTCAGGCTTAACTTTTCAAAAACACATGCTAAGAAAGGAGCTCATTTAGGTCTAGAGAAAGCTAAAAAGGCCCGGGTTCTCCAAAAGAACATGTTGTCTATGGGATCAAATTTATTAATAGAAGCAGTTTTGTTAATGCTAGATGGCAAGTTTTCTTTCGAATAAATTTTTTATATTTTGTACTTCTGCTTTGACTCTGAGTCCAAATTAAGGGCTGATAGGGGTTTGTTTTATTCTGTTTCATTTTGTTTTAACTGTTTTCTCTTATGTTCCAAAATAATATATCTATCTCTTTCATCCTCCTATGATTTTTGTATAAATAAACATCACTTTAGGTTAATTTTCAGATTATTTAAGCAACAAGCACATCACCAGGACTGTGCTGAGATAATCAGGCTATCAGATTGCCAGTACAAATTGTACTACATCCTGCAATTACTTGAGTGCTCAAACACAGGTAGTGCTTACTGTGACATGATCACACTCCGTGAACATGTTATTTCCCTCTTGACTGTCACCTGCTATTTCATTACTGAAGATAGCAAAGAAGAGTCAAACAGAAACTTTGATTACCTGATTATTTAAACTTGTCAGGCTATCCAATATCCACATGGGCTTTGCTCCCCTCATCAACGATAAGGCCAAAATGAGAGATCCAGACAGGTACTTAGTTGTTGCAAAGCAGAGAGTTTCTACAGTTCAGTATCAGGAACATGATCATAAGTGCAGCCTGAAATGCAGTGTTACATGTCTAGGAACCTCACCAGGGCATAGAGAGGCATGCTGGTGTGGGCTTCCAAGAAACAGTAAGCTGAAGCTATTTAACTGTATCTGAAAATGCATTATTATCCTGGTTAAGAAGAAAAAGTATATATAATCATCTGGAAATTTTTTGATACTTAAAATACAAATAAACCCCAGTGTGCCTAGTTATCATTAATTTTGTATGGAAGAATTGTAAATATTTGCCTAAGACAGTTTAGTCACTGAAAAAGACAATCTATTCCTGGTCCTTCTTCTAAATTTCATGTATTTTGGATGTTTTCAGTAATTGTAGAAGCAGTAGAAACTGTGGGGCACCACTGAAACAACCTGCTAAAGAGCAGGTAGCAGTATTATGCCTGAATTGAAACTTTTTGACTTGACTTGACAGAATCCTAGTAAACCAACTGTGACTCACTGGAATGACAGTCACAGATTACTGTGCTGAGGTCCATTTTGGAGCTATGGCTGCATAAAAATGATGATTATTTATTTTTCTATCACTTGAGGCTTAAAAGGCATTGACTTTCTCAGTGATAACTACAGATCATGGGCAGAAGCAGCAACTAAAAGAAGAATTCCTGCACCTGTCTGAGCTTCATGCCGTCTTTCCAACAAATCAGTTCTGTCTTGTCATGTTGTCTCTGAACTAATCAGCATCCCCAGACATTTGTAAAGAAAGAAAATGTCTGCCTCAGAATTTGAGAGAAAAAAAAGCTGTGTGTCAACGGGAAAAGAGGAGTCCTAACCTTTGCATATGCACCTGCAAGGGCTACGTGTACCGTGTACAGACAGGCTGCAAACAGGTTCAGCAGCTTTCTGCCCAGCTTTTAGGGTCATAAGCAGGTATGGGCTTAAACCTATATGTGATTCCAACTTTCACTACCTGGAATGCAAGCTGGGAAGCGGGATCTGACTGTAACTGGTTATATTTACTGTAATCATTGTTGTTATCCTTGTATTGGGTGAGCACGTCCAAGCTCTGGTAGCATGGAGGCCTACAGGGGTGTCTTCTGTGAGAAGCTGCCAGAGGTTTCTCCCATGTACAGCAGAGCCAATGCCAGGTGGCTCCAAGGCAGATGTGCAACTGACCAAGGCTGGGCCAATTAGAAAGCATGATAATGCCTCTGTGACAACATATTTAAGAAGAAGAAAAAGAAAGGGTGAGAAGAAGTGAGAGGAAAAACTGCTGACATCGAGGTCAGTAGAGAAGGAGGAGGAGGTGCTGGAGCTGTTTCCGAGGTAGCCCATGATGAAGACCATGGTGAAGCAGCTGTTCCCCTGCAGCTCATGGAGGTTCACAGGGATGCAGAGATCCACCTGCAGTCTGTGGAGGACCCCAAGCCAGAGCAAGTGTATGCCTGACGGGAGACTGTGAAGCCGCGGGAGGTCTGTGCTGGAACAGGCTCCTGGCAGGGACCTGCAGACCCACACTGGAGCAGGTTTCCTGGTAGGTCTTGTGAACTTGTGGAGGACCTACACTGGAGCAGGCTGTACCTGAAGGATTACACCCTGAGGAAAAGCGACCTACAGTAGAACAGTTTGTGGAAAACTGTCACCTGTGGGATGGACCCATGTTGGATTCGTGGAGAACTATCTCCTGTGGGAAGGATCCCATGTTGGAGCAGGGGAAGGACTCCTCTCCCTGAGCAGAGGCAGGAACAATGGGCATGATCAAACCATAACCCCCATTCCCTGTCTCCCTGCATTGCTGGGAGCCGGGAGGAGGTAGAGCTGGGAAGGAGGGAGGGGTGGGGAAAAGATGTTCTTAAGGTCTCATTTTATATCTCATTATAGTGCTCTGATTCTGTTAGTAGTAAATTCAAGAAATAGCTCTAATTCCAGCCTGTTTTGCACATGACAGTATTTGGTGAGCAATGTCTTCCAGTCCTTATCTCAAATCATGAACTCTTCGTTATGTTTTCTCTCCCCCATCCAGCTGCAGAGGGGAGTGATAGAGAGCCTTTGGTGAGTACCTGGAATCCAGCCAAGGTCAACCCACTACAATCCTAAAACCCCATTAGTATTGACAATAAGCCTAGAAACTTGCTGCAACCAGTAATGCCATTCTGCACTCAAGCTTGACATTTCCATAAGAGAAACCTTACTGACAAATTTATGCCTTTCAAATTTGCAATTTACCAAATTGCCATTCATCTTCAGCATGGGAAGTCATCTAAGACCTGAAGCAGTTCTCTCAGCAATTTTCCCTGGCTTCCTACACCATCTTCTTCTGTTAGTACATGCTTTCAAGAATAGTATAGACTGATTCCTCTGTGCTCTCCTGAGCTCAATACACTTAGTTTAAATCATTCCTCTAAAGGCCAAATTGGTCTCTTGTGTATTACATATCATATTCCATCAGCAGATTTTCAGAATTAAGTATTCTGTGCCCAGCAAGTTCACCATCAAAGAAATAAAATTTAACAAATTTTAGGTTCTTCATTTATATTTATCTGCTAAAAACCACTAATTTTACAATTTTACCCCATGCATCCTTGCATCTTTCACAAGGCTGTTTTGGCCTATCACAAGGCAACGACACTATCAGTGGAAACGCTGCTTCTGAAGGGTATTTCAGCAACTGATATTTGAAGAGAAGGTTACAAGCCCCAAAAGGAGAGAATGCTTGGCAAGTTTCAAGCAGTGTGAGGACAGGCCTCAGGATCCAATCCTTTTAGTCATCTATCACTGCTGAAGTCTGCTCTACATTATTAACAGAGAGAAAAGCAATTTTTGCTAGATTCAGGGAAAAAACCACCTGACTCCAAATACAGCTTTAAAGATGACATGGCAAGTGGTGTTTTGAAGGAAGAGTATTCTCTTTTGTGGTCTCAGGAATAATCACATCACTGCTATTCTTGTAGTGTGAAAAACTGCAAAGGCCATTTTTTCACAATTGACTAAGTCGTGACTCATTATTCATGTTGCCTTAAAAGGCTTCCCCATGCTGTTGATATCAAGCAATATATTTATTCATACTGCTGAGGTTTTCAGCTATTCAAAAATTAAGTGAATGCAAATAAAAACGAAGAAACTTGAAAAGAAACTTTGACGCATGTTTGACTGTGGAATGAATACGAAACATGAATTCTTCTTCACTGGGCCATCACTGCCTTACAGATTGCTGACCTAAACACCCAATTAACTGAAAAGTAACTAAACAGCATGTTAACTAATTATTATTAACAACTGAAAATGGAAAAATTATGATCTCTTTGTGAACAGATAGAGTACATTCCTTTAGAATGCATTAGCAATAAGCTTTAAAAACAGAGAAAGGGAGCACATGTTTAACAGGGGAAAAAAGCTCAAAAATAATGAGAAAGTAAACTTCTAACATAGCCTAATAAAGGAAATTAAATAGTAATTTTTTAGCTAAAAGAAAAGCCACAAGTACTTCAACATGAAAATGTCAGCTTCCAATTGTTACTGAAGAACCAGTTCTCAGGTTCTGACATCCATGTGTAGTCAGTTGGGGTTGTTCATGCAGTATTTCTATTTATATTGTTGACCCAAACCCAGAGATTGTTAATCACTTCATAGGCTGTTTGTACTCAGAGCACTGTGGGTCATGATTACAGGTAAGAAAAGAAGACAAACAGAATTTGCCCTAAAGTACCAGTGTCTGAAGGCTATTATTTCCTGGTTATAAACAATTTTTCTCAGAGCTTCTCCCTACTCCTGCCCATGGCTCAGTATTACCCTATTTCAGCCTAGCCAGGGGCCATCAGTTCTTGCGTGGAGCAGGCGGGTCAGAGTCTCTGCTGGTATAGGTGAGCAAAAATCCTGTTCTGCCCAACCCATGGCAGCACAGGGCTCATGCTTCAGCTCACCAGTCAAGATAAAATGCAGAAAATCACAGAATGATAGAATATTTTCGGTTGGATGGGACCTGTAAAGGTCATCTAGTCCAACACCCCTGAATATCCTGATAAAAAGCCCTGAATATCTTCCTTATATCTAATCCAAATCTACCCTCTTTTAATTTGAAACTATTACTTTTGTCTTATCACAACAGACTTTACTAAAAAGTCTGTTCCCATCTTTCTTGTAAGTTCCCTTTAATTATTGAAAAGCCACCCTAAGGTGTTCCTGGAGCCTTCTTTTCTCCAGGCTGAACAAATCCAGCTCTCTCAGCCTTTCCTCATAGCACAGGGGTTCCATTCTTCTGATCAAATTCTTGGATCTTCTCTGGACCTGCTTCAACAGGTCCCTGTCCTTCCCAGGATGGGGCCCCAGAGCTGGATGCAGCACTCCAGGTGGGCTCTCACCAGAGTGGAGCAGTGGGGCAGAATCCCCTCCCTTGACCGGCTGGCCACACTGCTTTTGATGCAGCCCAGGATACAATTGGCTTCCTGGGCTGGGAGGGCACTTTGCCTGCTCATCTCCAGCCTCTCATGCACCCCAAGTCCTTCTTGGCAGGGCCGCTCTGGATCTGCTCATCCCCCAGCCTGTGTTGATACAGGGGGTTTCCCCAACCCAAGTGCAGCCCCTTGCACTTGGTCTTGTTGAACCTCATGAAGTTCCCATGGGTCAACTCCTTGAGCTTGTCCAGGTCCCTCTGGATGGCATCCTGTCCCTCAGGCTTGTCAACTTCACCACTTGGCTTGGTGTCACCTGCAAATTTCCTGAGGGTGCACTTGATCTCTTTGTCTATGTCTTTGATGAAGACATTAAATGATACTGATCCCAATATGGGCGCCTGAGGGACATCACTCATCACTAATCTCTACCTGGATGCTGAGCCATTGACAACTTCCCTCTGGATGCAACCATCTAAGCAATTCCTCATCCACCATACAGTCCATCTGTCAAATCCATACCTCTCCAGTTGTGGGGAGACCATGTGAAAGCCTCTACAGAAATGTAAACAGCTGATGCCTGTGGCTCTTCCCTTGTCCACTGATGCAGTTGCTCTGTTGTAGGAGGCCAGTACATTGGTCAGGCAGGACCTGCCCTTGTTGAAGCCTCTTCCAGTGCTGGCTGTCTTGAATCATGTCTCCATCTTCCATGTGACTTAGCATATAATTTTGGCATCAGAAGCTTCTAGGAGGATCTGTTCCATGATCATATTTCTCAGATGCTCAATTTCAGACAAGACACTATTGCTCTTGGGAACTGTTTTGCCTCTCTGCATTGGTTTTCCTTTTGTGCAACATGGTCATAAACTCTCTTGTTTCCAAGGATATTTTTTAAAAACCTGGCTTAGTTCCTAACTGAAGCCTTCCTTTCCTGTCATGAAAAATTAGACAATTTATATCTGCACATAATTGATAAATTGTCTACAATTCCTATTAAGCTGTTCTATTGAGCTATTAAAGTAACCTGCATTGTCACGTCACCAAAGGAGCTACAAGAAAAACTCTCCAGAAACAGTTTCACTGTTACGATGTTTTCAAAAATATATATATTTTTTTTTTATGTTTTAAAAAGAAAAAAAAATAGCTCTCCTGCTTAAACCAAAAGCCATACTACAAAATAGGAAATAAATTATACAAATATCCCCACCTGGAAATGTGTAAAACCCTCCGCAAATTAAAGCCCAAGCCAAATCACTACACCAACCTGAAACTGAGCTATATATTTTTAAGAAATAAAATACAGGCTTTAAAATTATGTCTCAAGATTTTATTATTTTTCTGGCACCAGAAAAAAATCAAAGGTATATTATATTTTGAAATAGACATAGATGTCTAGAAGCAGAAGATATTTATTAAATAGCTACATTTGCCTTCAAAAGAATTCTATGCACTAAAATAAATTTAACAGTTCACCAGTAACATTATGCAGAGGAATGAGGCTTTCCTTTTGGTTTGTTTTGAAGCACTGCCACAGAACCCCTGTCAGTATAAGGCAGCCTGAAGTAGAAGTTTCTTCTGATGCTAAAGGCCACCAAGGTTTTTTCGTTCTCCAGCAGTTATTTCTTTGATTCTATTTTGATAAGGAGTTTCTGTATTCAGAAAGCACTTACAGTTTCTGTTCAAAATGTTTTTCAAGTAATTTGAATAATTTTGAAAGTCAAAACAGCAGAGATTTTCTGAGTGCTTAAGGCATTTGTCATTACTCTGATGGATATTGGATTCTTCAGACACATAACAGAGGGTCACAGAGAGATGGATGTGAAATATTAACTCCAAACACTATGCAATCGGTTAAAATTGCTGCATTTTATAAAAACTATATGCTGTATATCCTATTTCTTCATTTTACATTTCACACCATAGCCCAATTTCAAATACACTGGTCCTGGACAATATTTCAGCTAGACAAAAAGTTTGAAGCAGCATCAATATTTTCCCTTAATTTTGGATTTCATTTCTCTTGAATCCAAAATGCAAAACAAGCCATAGTGTAACCCTGAGCTGAACTGAACAGTCGTAGTGATGATAAACAAGAATGAAATGGAAGCAGCGGTTTCAATCAAGAGAAGTTGGATCTTCACAGGAAGCAACCAAACATGAACAAAGGTAGACACCAAGTAGGCTTACAGTCAGACTGCTTTGAGAGCAGTGAGTTATTTGAAGTCAACTGTCTCACTGGCCACTTCCTGGTATCCTATTTTGAACAAATTAGATCTTTTGAAACTATGTATTTCTTCAGGCTCAACCTTAGATTTCAAGACACAAGCAAACTGCAGATCTATTTCAAACCTATGGAGAAATTAGTATTATTACTGTATAATGCATTATTTAATAGCTGCCCAGTAATCATCCAATACCATTCTGAAGATTGGTGCAGCTATTTTCATGTTTATGAAATTCACCGGGAAGAACAGTTTCTGAACTATTCTGAATTCATGAAAGAAGATTCACAGTCATACAAATGGATTCTCATTGACCTGCAGATACAAAGTGAGATAAAGGTGTTCATCCCAAACAAGCATCAGTGTCACTTTCTGAGAAAAGTAGATTATATTAGCTGACTCTACTTATTTCATTTTTGCTCATAAGCTGTGTATTCTGACATCTTGTAAAACAGCTTATTTCTGCTCTACTGAATAAGAAAGTTCTGGAGGAACTGAGAACTAAGGTGACCTTCCCGCTTCCTTCTATGTTTATAGCAGCCTTGAAGGCGAGGGTTTGAAAAGCAAGGTAGAGCATGTAGAATTACCTGTCCAAACTTCTCTTTTCTTTGAATTATCATCTTTATGGGGAAGAAGGTGTATAATTTTTTTCTTTTTTTTTTTTTTCTTTCCTCAAACTTTGTAGCAGTTTTCCATACCAGGAGAAATAAGAGTTTTCTAGCCTGTTTGTATTAGCATTGCAGAGAGACACACACTTCTTTAAATGAACACTTTTAACTTAACCCAAAAATTTCTGGACTGAATTAATGGCTGTTACAACACAGAACATCCAAAATATTTTCTTGTGTCAAACAGACTCTTTAAGTCTAGGATTAATTAAAAAAATATTGCATCAATACTGCATTTAGGTTAAAATATTATTTACGTAATAGATTTGAAAAATTATAAAAAATTTAGCAAAAAAAAATTATTTTGTTTTCATAACACCTTCTAACATATTAATCCATTTTATGCACATAGTCAAAGACCTTAATACTTCATGAGATTGTGCCCTATCATCTGTCACTTATCTGTTGCCTGGAACCAAGTATATTGTACATTCCAGAGTACAGAGTATGGTTGACACTGACCAAAGATGTTCCTTAAAGTGGAGCTCTGATTTTTTCAAAACTTATGACACAATTCTCTGTCTATTGATAACATAAAAATGAGACCAGCAAACAATACAGATTAAAGCTTTGTAATTATCTGCCTTGATCTTATTAGGTTGTCCTATGGTAAGTGCCATATCTGATCTCAGAGAAATCAGAGAAAGTAATTAATCTCTTAATTTCGCTCGTAGTTTGTGTGTCTATCCAGTATAAAGACATAATTATACTCAAGAGAGAGAGAAATAAAATGAACATGGACTGTGAAATGATTAATTTTTTATCCTGCAGTCAATTACACATAGGATGCCTTTAACTCTCTGAAATTACATTTAATGTCATAATGCACTCTAACAAAGGGGTTGGTG
This sequence comes from Callaeas wilsoni, assembly GCA_013398955.1. Taxonomy (NCBI): domain Eukaryota; kingdom Metazoa; phylum Chordata; class Aves; order Passeriformes; family Callaeidae; genus Callaeas; species Callaeas wilsoni. Next base: position 216,493 of record VWPU01004584.1, read on the forward strand.
GGAGTACTAAAACAGTACTGCATATGAAAAATTGTTTAAATGTGTACTTCACCTTTGAAGAGTCTCAACAAAACATTGAATATCCATTGAATTTTTAATTAATAACAGTGCTTAGTGGGTGCTATTTCTTTACTAATCTCGAAGTACAAAATAAGGGTAGAATTTCAAGGTCAAATGTGGCAAATACATAACAGTAGTGAGAAACCTGGGTTCTTAGACTCTGTAGTTAATGCTCAGTTAACTGAATCATGGGAGTCCCATTGCACAGTAAAAGAATTTGGTTTTACTTCTGATTTGTGACTGCTTACCAGAACAGATCAAGTAGGTTGAGACATGCATAGTGTCTTCTTTACCCACACATATCCTCAGAAATATGATTCTAAAAGGGTAGGCATCGAGCCTGACTATGTTAGACAAATGCAGTAAGTGCTGTTGTGGAAGAATAATGCCAATAATGAACATACTCTATCTAAATATTCACTAGATGTCTCCAGAAGTCTGAGAATACTGACCATACTGAAGTGTCCTATAATTAATATAATAAATGATCAGTCCTTCCTCCCTCTATAAAACTGTCTCTGGAGGTCTTATTTAACATAACTCATTGAATGAACACACAGAGAAATAATCTACTTGAGATGACTAGGTGGGAGAATCAAAGTGCAGGAGAATAAATGTATCAGAACAATAATAAGAAAAAATAGTATTAACTAGATCGTTGTAATGTAGTTTTTTGGTATGCTTGATTGTGGGCCTCTAATTCTTGATCTAGGGCATATAGAATGGGCTGAAGAACAGATAGAAGAACAAGACAGTTTTGACCGCACTCACTTAGACCCATGTACTTGGGCAGGCAGCTGAGTTCCTTCACCCCAGCATGAAAATTAATAAACTTGGTAGGAAAAATTATCATTTGGGGAATGCTTGACAGATCATATTAAGCCTTTCCCAAAAATTACCCACTTCATGAAAATCAAAACTTGATGGAAGAAATTTCTGCAGTTTTGCAGATTTTACTTAGCTCTTGAAAAGCAGGGACTTTGTGTGCTACCATTGAGCCCATGAGTGGAATTTATCTGTCAATGTTCGTGATGCTCATGGCTAAGTTTTGCTGACCGCTAGACTTTGAACACCATTTTATATCTGCTACCATGTAGGCTGATATAAAATGAAATAGTAATGTTTAGAAAAGACAGCTGGCACTTACTGCCAGAATGAAAACTTTGTGAAATGACATTGTAAGAATTTGCTGTATATTGAAGAGTGCCCATGGGAAAAGAACTGTGTACTAATCAACTCTATTGGGCAGGTCACAGCTATTGCTATGGTATGTAACTGGAAGGCCAAACTCATTCAGTGAGCTACACAGATTCATAATCCTTTCAAGTAAAGGAAAGAAAAAACCAGAGACTTCATCGTGGCAGAGCTTTTTCAAAAAAAATCAACACAGGAGAGATGAATGTATTATAAATAGAGATTGCGTCATTCTTTATTAGAAGACTTTGTTTCGAAGCTCATTCCAAATGGTCACCTATTAATTGATGGAGAGTGAGGTAGCTATATTATTAATAGCTATAACATTTTACAGACACAATGCATACCTATCATTGGGTAATCATGCAAGGTTTTTGTTCACTCTAGAAGGTCCAATGCATGATGCATACCTGCTTTATGGTTGCTGTGTCTTTTATAACTCATGTGTGCAGGCTTCCACATTCTGATTTGTTGGCCATATCCAATTTTGCAGTTTTGCATTTCTTTTTTTAGTACTGACACCAACATTAGTGGTATTTGTATAAACTGAGGATCAGAGATCAGTATATGTACAGTAGGCAATGAATATTTAAGATTCTATAAATTATCCCATTGTTTTAATTGCTCTTGTTGAAAGATAAAACACATGAAATGCAACCTCTCTTTGAACTAAAAGGTGTTTTTCTCAAGAGACCCCAAAGTACCCAAGATTCATATCCACTTCTGCTGCCTTATCTCCTAGTTTGGTGTGATTTATGGCAAGCACGCTCCTACACTAGCAATGATTCATCCCTTGCTACATGTTACTAATCAGTGAGATTCTGCTGATTCTATATTGCACCTAAATGCACTTCAGTCAAGTATCAACTCTCTAGAGCTATTATACCTTTTTCTTAAGCAGCTAATGGAGTTTATAAGGGAAGGTTAGAGGAAAGTTCCAGGTAAGTTCAATCACTACGCTAAACAAATAGCAACCAAATAAACATGAGTGCCACTAACTGAAAATCACTACATGAAAATAACAAGTCAGTTGGCGTCTACTGTCATGTAAATGGAGTAGAGACATGAGGAAGTGTTTGACTGATGATCCAGGAATTGAGTGGGAAAAATAATAGTGACGTGTTTAATTACAAGTTTTCAGGAACTTTGCTTACTTAAGCCCTGGTTTTCTTGTCTTTTTAGAAGTGATTACAAATATTCGAATTATATTGCAAAATTATTTTTTTCGTTGCCTAAACACCAGTAAAATGCCCAATAAGAGCTTTTTGCCTTAATGATTTATCTAATTTAGTACTACCATTACAGCAATACAAACTATAATGTTACGGAACTAGAAAGTGTTTTGGATTTGTAGTTGTTGGTAACAAAGGGATGTTTCAGGTATTGCTGAGCAGTGTTCACACAGCATCAAGGTCTTTTCTCCTTCTCCCACTGCTGACCCAACTGAACATAAAGCTGGAGAAGAAGGAGAAAGGGAAGATGTTTGGTCATTAAATTTGTCTTCTCAAGTAACTATAATTTATGATGAAATCCTGTTTGCCTGGAAATAGCTAAACATCATCCTGCTGATAAGAAATAGTAAATTAATAACTTATTTTACTTTTGCTTTACCTATTAAACTGCCTTTGTGTCAACCCATGAGCTGTCACGGTTTTACCCTTCTGATTCTCTCCCCATGCCAGCTGAGGAAAGTTTGGTGAGAACCCATGTGATGCTTAGCTACTTACCAGGGTTAACCCACAAGATATAAGCTCCACATATTATTCCTTTCCAGAAGGGTGGGATTTTTTTAGCTCATTGCTGAGTAATGAGCATTAAATTTGTCAAAATTCTCAAGTTGATGATTTGTGAGTTACTTGTTATGAGACCATCATCACGCAGTTGTGGGTAAGATACTCTCATTGTCTGTGCATTTTTAAAATGTTTAATTTATTTTTAATGTCTGGTGATAAACTGTTTTAGCTTTGGTGTTTTACAAATGAAATGAAACTACATTAGTAAATTTCATTTAACAACATGACTTCTAGTGAGACACAATTAACCTATTATTGTTTAATAATTAATATTGTTTAATAATGTGTTGTTCTTTTAAGAGGACAGCTCTAGTTTACTGAAAAAGTAAAATTCAGAAAATTAATTTCAAGTTGTTAAAATAGGGGGAAACAAATCAGAATTTGAAACCTTCCTATCCTGTTTTCCAAGTTAATGGCTACCATTAGTGTTAAAATCATATTTAATAGGACAAAGAAGATGTCTTTAGTCTTTTCACTGGATTAAAAGAGCAAACTGATATTTCAAATAAAACTTTTTTTTTTTGAGATGTCACTATTCCTTACATTTTTAGCAAGTATTTTTTAACTATTTCCTATTGTAAATAAAGAGTTCTCACTATGCTAGGGAGACTATTTCTGCTTGCTTTTTGTCAGAGCCATTGACAAATTCCACAAAAATGCTGTTCCGGCTGGCAAAAACAGTTACAGATAAAAGACTGCCCACATTGCCTGTAAATCAGTGGATAGGCTGATTTCCTCACTATCCTAATTAGTTTTTTGTAATTTGGCATATTGCTTCCTGAAACAACGATTTAATCTAATTAAGATTTTTTTTTTCAGATATCTTTTAAATGAATTAATTAAGGACTTTATCTCCAAAACCCAGAAATTATTATCACTGAGAATAATGCTGGCACCTTATTTGAGAGTAAAATTTTATTTTCCCTGTAAACTGACGCTGCTGCTAACCTATGCATAGCTAAGTGATTAGGTGAAAAATATCCCTGGATTTCCCACCTTCCTGGTAATCCCTAGGCAAGGTTTGCAGTCCAACAACTTGTGGAAATGGGGTGTAGTCTTCCCTGTCTTATTAGGATATCTATCTACACTAATGATATCTATGTGCAAATGAGAGAATAAATGATTATTTGATATTACTGATAAAATCATCATTGTAGGGGAGAAAAGAGTAATAAATTACTATTTCTAATATATAATGATGTGTTATTAACTGGGCTAGATTTGGCATTTTTGTTGTTGTTTTGTTCATTTCTTTGTTTCCCAGTAGACCTATTATGTGGCTTGCAATGACAAAATAATTTTTCATAACTTGGATGTATCATCTATCAATCATAAATATTTTCTTCCTATTAAAGGCAGAATGAGGAATAACACCTTGCTGGACTCACTGGACAACATGTATTCAGTAACTGCTAGCTGTTGTTCAAAAAACTTTACTGATATGATGAAGTCAGATTCATCTGACTGGATGATGTACTGGAGAAGAGTTAATGGTTTTTAAAAATTATTATATGAGGTGTAAGGTCTCTCTTACTTAGATATTTGGTCTCAGGTGAAAGCTGAATGTACCTGCCTGTATATAGAGTGTATTCCAGATCCAAAACTCAGCCGATTCAATGGAGGAAAAAGTACTTTTGACAAATTCTGAATTATGATAAGGAATTGAAGAAGAATTCTGTTTAGATGGTCAGACTGTTTGTTTTTTAGCCAGGAAACGGAAGAGGTTAATTCTCTTGAGCAAAATGCCTAGATCAGCAAATTAAGGAAGATACCCTATTTCAACACAAGAATTTTGGGGTTGATTACTGCAGGATCCTTGAATTAAAGGCATATGAAAAGAGGAAATATTGTCAGTGCTACTTATAACACTGCTTATAGATTCCATCTGAAAAGGAGAAATGTGTCTTATATGAGTAATTTCCAGAGGTGCAGAGATTTTGTCCCCAGAGGAGACTTAAGATGAGTTTCAGGAAGTGTAGGAAAATGGAACACTTCTGGTATTTGTAAGCTCTGAATTTCAGTACCTACATTGGTGGCACTACAGTGTTTGTAACAGAACAAGTGGATGTCCCTGGAGATGCAGATGAAAATCAGGGCACCTTTTTCCTGTTTGCTTTGACCAGACCTGTCAGAAGGCCCAATTACAGACTTACAGTCTGCAATACCAATCCATTTTACAATGTCATGTTCAATTGCAGTAAGTACAAGGTCTAGTAATGTTAAAATCTATGAGAATTTATTAATCTAAATGGTGAAATTATCTCTGAGCTAGACAATAAGTTTGTATTGTGACTATGCTAATGTGAGGACTGGGAGTAATCTTTAAAATTATTGTAGAATTCTTTCTTCAAGGCATATTGTTGGTTGCATTTTTCAGTAATTTTCAGTCTTTACTCTGAAAGGTATGAGTTGCATTTATCTGTTTTCTGAGTATATTTCTAAATATTCGTTATAAACTTATTTTTAGAAAGGGTATTTTACAGATGAAATTAAGTCTCTGAGCCAATGATTAGACTTAAAAAACATATGAAGATTAATAAATAGTAAAATAAATAATTTTATTAACATAACTATGTAACCATTAGGAGATTTTTAGATTCTACCCTGATAGTATGATATATTCCACTCACAGCCAAAATTAATTAGTACATTTTTTGTTGCAACTAATTTACACCGATAAATGATGAACTGATTTCTGAAAAATTGCTGATGCCAAAAGCATCTAGTTAAGTAGAGTATAGCAACACTGACTCAGAATCTGTAACTGCTACATTAGTGTAATGAACATAGAGTGGCAGGAGAGTAAAACAAAAAAAAGACACTTTAATCAAGCAGAAAATTGAAAAACACCCTTTACACACTGAATCACACTGCCAGTTCATCCTTGAGTACGTGCTGTGCTTAATGTTCACTCACAGAATTTTTTAGTACTGCACTCTCAGCTAAAGATGACTTTGTTAGCGAGAATGAAGTGCAGTCATTGCAAAAATATGCCAAGTTATAAAATTCTTTACTATTCCTACCAAATTTATATCATAAAACTTATTTTCCTGATAAATAAAAGTGATTATAATCACATATATCTCTGCTGAAAGCCATATCTAGTACTTAGCTGTGATAAAAATGAACAACAAAAAACATCAAAGACCATTGACTGCCACAGAAACTGTTCTCCCTAAGCCAAAATTTTCAGCACAAAGCACTGTACTGTACATACTTGCTGTATAAGAAGTACTAACCAGAGGGCAGAAACCTCCTGAATTTTCTTCCTCATACCTCACCGACCCTAATTTCCTGGGTACGATTATGCCTTCCCTCCACCACCCTTTCTATCAGATGTGTGAGCCTCTGCAAGTTCATGGATCATCCCCTAGCAGCATGTTTCTTGTCTCTCTTACATCCATTTTCTGAAAGATCCCTGAAGACAAATGTTACTTCAGTCTGGAGTCGGTTCAGAGGTGTCACAGTGTGACCAGCCCTGTGCCTGGGCAAGCTCCCTTGCGAGTGGCGTGAGAGAAGGTGCTGCACTTTTGGAGTCCCTCGGACCTGACTGGGGATGCAGAAAGACTTAGAGGTTTCCTTCCATATACCACACTGTGGGTTTAATCACTGAAAAATAAGCTGAAATCTTTCAGTATAGTACCTAGTAGATACTGCTGTTAACAGTGAGCGGTAGCCAAATTGTCCTCAGGAAAAATTTACTGTTGAAATTTTAGTATTGCATTTATTCTTTTTATCACGCAAATCTGCCCACATATTTGAATAAATTGATTTTCCTGCTCCTGGCTGCCTTTGCTAAAGATTTATGCTAGTTGTTTGTCAGTGGAAATAATTGTTTTAAATTACCTTTGGGTTTTTTTTTCAAATCAGTAAATAGGGAAAATTAATCTGTAGTAAACATACATCTGCTATAGATTGGTTGATTCTAACTCATTTTTAGTCTCTCATTTAAAGAGACCCAATCAAAGTATGCAACTAAATTTCCATGGTTACCAGACCTGTCAGAAGGCATTCATATACTTTCATATTAACTGACACTTGAATTTCAGAGAATGAAATCTGAAGATCTCCATGAGAAACTAATTTCAGAAAGCATCTTTAATGAGAAAAATGGATAGAGCTTTTCTTGATTGCATACTGATTTTTATAACGAAACCATGGAAACAGTTGCTTTCAATCCTGCTTTTGTTTCATATTTCCTTAATAAAAACAGAAGTTATTAATTTTATATGTTTTTAAAGATACTCAATCACTTTTTCTTTATTTACTTTGAAATGTGACAGTTTTTTGGTAGTTTTGTAGGGGATTTGGAAACTGCTTTGATATTTTGTAAACACTGCTAATCATATAAGTTTTTTTCACAGGTACTTATTTTTTTAAAAATGGAAATCTAAATTTAGATTTTTAATCTCCATATAAACACTTAAATATTTATTCAATGACTCGGTATTAAGATCTGATTCCTGAAAAACTTAAAATACAGCTTATCAGTGCTTTGCATGCTTCATCTAATTCTCTTACTCATTCAAGGAAGTCCAAAGTCCTGCAAGTCCTTTACTGAGGAAGAAAAAAAAGATGCCTTGATTGCTGGAAATAATAAAATTTAACCATTTGTTATATTTTATACTTCTGGCTAATTGTCTTAGATATACAAAACCAATGATCCTCTTATTTGGCATGAGATAGTTTAAGTTATATTTGAGAAAAATAGTCAAGCAAAGGATGTACATGCTGACCAGTTGTCAGTCTGCTAATTTTATAACCTCTGTTTTCATGAAGGTCTGCTTGTTTGGGGAATGGTACATGAAATATATAAAGCTGTTTTATTTGGTATATAGTTGTTGGCACATTTTTAATACATACTAGATTGTTATTTCCTCTATTATCACAAGTGTTCTCTTAATTTCTAGTGCCACTAAAAATTTCTCATAAGAACGAGCACAGAGATAATTAGCTGGGTTTGAGCCTATATGGTGTATCAAACAAAACAAATTGTAGATGAAAAGAAGAAAAGACCGGGTTTTACATCATCAGTATTTTAGGAACTGAAAACAAATTCTAAGTGCATAGATACCTTGAAAAGTTTCACAGGTAATATTTTTTTTCTGTCTGTTTTATTGTTTGAGGTATGTATTTCAAATTTCATGTTTATTTTGAACTTCATATGACACAAACACTTTAAACATACTTTGACTTTAAACATGTTATCAAAACTCAATGGGCACAGACTGAAACACAAAATGTTCCGTTTGAACACAAGGAAACAGTGGCACAGGTTGCCCAGGAAGATTGTAGAGTCTCCATTCTTGGAGATATTCAAAGGACATCTGGACATAGTCCTGGGCAACCTTCCTTGAGTAGCCCTGCTTGAGTGATCTCCAAAGGCCCCTTCCAACCCCAATGTTCTATGATTCTGTTACAGAAAGTCTTGTAAACTTGTATCAAACATTGTCACATTAGCTTTATGAAAAACTTCAACTGCCTCAAGCTAAAAGTCATAAATGTATTGATTCTAATTACAAAGTAGACTGAATTTTATCCATTGTGAATATTACTAGAACAGTGATTTCTTGTTAAGATATATGTCTGAGAGAACAGTTCATACAATGAAACTGTCTGCAAAAATAGTGGTGCTTTTGTGTACATTAATAATTGTGCTGGTTTGAAAGCAAAACCAGTGAGAAACTCCAAGTCAGAAGTACAATTTAATAGGAAAAACTAAAATAAATGCAATAGTACAATAAAAAGAAACCACTGACAGAGTCAGGATACAACCTGACGCCCTGTCAGTCAGGGTGTTGGTAGCAGTCCAATAAAATGGTGGCTGCAGTCCTCCAGAGTTCTGCTGAAGATGGTCCTGTTGAAGCAGTGATCCTGTAGAAAAGGTCTGGTCTTCACCTGAAGGTCCAGTGGCAGCTCTTGTCCTCTGGGAATCCAGTAGGTAAGGGCTGCTTCTGGTGTTCGAAGTCTTAGCTTATATCCAGGATGGGATGCTTGGTCCCTCCCTCTGGGCAGAGCATCTCACAATGGGAGGATGTAATTTTATCAGTCAATGTGGTGAGACTGGATGGCCCATTAACAGGAGATATCCCCCCTAGAGGGAGGATGGGTCATGGGAGAGATAAGGAACGCTGCCCCACCCGGTTTTGACAGCTGGCCTATTAACAGAAGATAGTCCAGAGAGAGGACGCAGGGGACACAGCCCCACCTAGTTTTAACAGCTCCTGAAGATGGTAATAGAATACACTGCAACCCAGGACAATAATGAAACTATGAACATATGCCACTGTAGTATTGGACTAAGCTAAGAAAATTCTATTTCCCCATTACTGTCGATTAAAAATAAGCCAGACTTTTGATTGTGTCCAAATATCTTTCAGGACAATCAACATTACATTTTATGTTGTGTCTCATTGCTGATATAGTGTGTAGTTCTCTATGTTAATGATCACATAGGCAAAAATCAAGGAAGAAGTGTTTTACTTGAGAGCTTATATTACAGCTTTATCAAGAACAGAACTAGCTCAATGCTGCGGCACAGCAGCCAGTGAGACTCTCCTTCCAGATTTAAAAGGAACCTTCTTGACCTCCTTTGATTACCGGAATTGAAACAAACCTCATGGCCTTTTCATCTCTGAGAATAATGGGATTTTGTTCAGAGAGTTTAACTTTCTAAATTGCTTTTCAGAGGAAAGAACCATGAATTGTGCTCATAGGAATATGGAACTGAACTAAAACATAGTGTAATAAACAAACAAACAAACAAGCAAGCAAGTAAACAAAAAACACCAAAAACCCCAAAACCTCAAACCTCTGAAAAACTGCAGATGTGGGAACAGAATGGAAGAAGAAAAATGTTGTTCAATATAAACTTGACATCTTTCTGTAATGGGACAGAGCATCATGGACAAACTGAGGTGATTGAATACCCAATTTCTGTGTCAGAATACCTTTAAACTAATAAATGACAAAGACAGCAGCTGTTACACAGTAATGTATTTTCAGCAGAAAGTCACTGGAATAACAATATATCAAAACAAAATAAAACAAATAATCAAAAATACTTTCTCTTAGCCACCAAAAGGCAAAACAAGCAGAGAAGGATCTGAGAATTTGATCTTTCAATTTTATTGTAATTTTTTGTGTACATGGGGAAACAAGATCTTATACCATTGCTTTCTGATTTATGGAACATGTCCGGTCCTTCCCTTTGATCTTCTGTGTACAAGGCCAACAGTGAATCAAAAGAGTGTCACAATTTTTAGGAAACCAACCAACAAAGAGAAAATTATGGCCTCTCCTGAAAGAAAGATGATTCAGGCTGAAAAGCCAAGCTGAGAGCTAGAGTATGGGACATTTAGCTGTTCAGAGGCCATGCCCAGGGCAAAAAGGCTTTACAAGCTCAGAATAAAACCCTTTATACAAACAGAGCTATTTTCCTTTGATATTTCTTTTCTAGCTTCAGATAAACTTCCTAAAATCACAAATTTGTGTGTCTGACTTTCCCAAGTTTGGTCTAGGTAAGCAAAGAGTGATCAGACAATAATGCCACATATAATGCCTCATATTTGCAGTTTTCCACTCATCCGCTTGAAGATGATTATTTTGGCCTTACTTTTCTGTTATGAGATCCTGTAAGTGTGTACAGGTTTATTAGAGTGCACTTTTTCTTTCTCATATTCTGTTTTTCAAGTACTCATAGAAAAACCTTTCTGGCTTAACTCTGATTAGTGAAAGATATCTCTTCCCTCTGCCCTCTAGTTTAGTCAGGTCTTAACATTGTCGTGGGCAGGTGCCTTTGAACAGCTTCTGGCGGTATATTTACATGGAGAATTGGAAATAGCCATAGTTTTAGGGGTCATCAAGATACTGATCATCTCTCTGTATCTACACTCTCTATCGACATGTCCTCAACTTTCATCCTGTGATGAGTGTCTGTTTACATTTCTTGTTACAAGATTTCAAGTGTGCTATCCAAAATACATCAAAGGGTCATAGGAAATGAAATACAATAGTAAAAATATAGTTGCACATAATTTCTTCAGACATAACATTAAATGTTTCTGGGGTGATCTAGGTCCTCTTTAAAGGTGCTGTTCAAGCATGTTGAAAGAAATTGGTTTCTACCTCAGACAGTTAAATGAATGGAAATAAGTAAATTCATACCTTGTAACTGTCAAGATTTGTAATGCTTTTCTAACACAAAATAAACATCATATAGAACTAAAGCTAGATATACCCATAGAACAACTGACAGTCACTAATCAGTTATAGCTAGGGTATTTCACAGGTGTTTCGGTTTTTAAGACTGGTGCTGACAATTACCTTGTCAGTTATGTTGAGAAAGACTCCTAATTCATGGTTGCGAGACTTGATCTTCCCCTGAAATTTCACACTTCTTGAATACTAATACCTGCAGTTGAAACCTTGCAATTACAATGCCCATTTCCTATTTTATAGTTCTTTAAGTGGTTAGTCTATATATGTAATCAATCACAACTTCAAGCCACTGTTCACATGGACAATTAAAACACAAAGAAAGTGAAAGGAAGTGAAATTTAAATCAGTCCAATAAATATATTTTAAGTGGTTTTAAATTCTGGTAGAAGTCTCTAAGGGTGAATTTTTATGCTTCAATTAATTTACCCACTTCCACATAATCCAGAGCCAATTTTTGCATATAAAGTTGATAACAGTTAATGGGAATGGATATGCAAGCATATGTTCCCTTCCACGTATAGATATCCAGTTTTTTTAACAAAATATATGCTGTGTATACACACAAAAGAAATATCAGTTTGTATGCATTCCTTTGTAATACTGTAAGACTTTATAACTTCCTGGCATGGATCTTTTTGACTGTCAAATCAATAAAACTATTTATTAAAAATAAACTTTTAAATACAAGAATAACAGTGTTTAAACTGTGCACCAAAGTGCATTGTCAAATGGATGCAGTTCTGTTCACTTGAAGGGTACAAATGATGTTATGCAAAACTGAAGGGTTGCCTCCATGTGATTTGAGACACCATAAAGACTTAGGCAAGCCTAAAGGTTTGACAATTTTACCTGTATTGTCTATTGAAATCGGCAGCGTTCAGATTTTGTCTCACTCTAATGCAGACTATAGAATAAATCAGTAGACTTGTTCTTTTGAAGTACTTATGCTACTTCATCAGCTAGAAAAGAAGGCTGAGCATGTCTGCTCAGATGTTGATGGTTATGATGCCATCATGACTTTAGGATTCTATGGTGGAAAGGAAGGATGATTAAGGCAAGTGACAATGTGCCTCAGAACAAATATTTACTCAGTATATATGTTTTGATTTTTTAAAGATACAAAATCAGGCACCATGCCTTTGCTTTCCATTTGTTTGTCCAACATCGTACAGCATATCATCAGTTCTGCCAGTCATTTATTTCCCTGTCATCATAAGAATTTTTCCTTGTATATATTTCTGTGCAGAAACCATTCTTTTCAACAAACATAAAACTAAATAATGTTCCAGATGTTTTAAATAGCCATATTTATTGCCTGATAAAACATCATCTCCAACAAGCTAGTGCAGTGGTAGCTTCACCCTTCTTGCTTCTTTCTTTGACAGGTAGTATGATCTTTCTTAATGTCTTTCAGCAAGATGTCTCTGTTACTGTTCTCACTGGGAAGGGTCCTTAGTCCTCATTTCATTGTTAAACTCGATGATTGTCTACAGCATGTGTTCAGTCCACCTCCTGTGGACATCCTTCCTTCAAAGAACATAGAATAACCTGTTCTTTGTGATGTACAATGTTGGTCGATTTTTTATTCTGATCACTTTTATAACTCTGGATTAATAGCTTGGCCCAATGCTCACAGGAGCATCTTGACATCAAAGCAATGCAGATAATACATTCTATGTATTAGCTTCTTACCTTTGTGCTTTTATTGACTAGGAGAGATAAATGAGACTTTCTAACTGATTCCTTTACTTTGAAATACAACTGACATTCAATGCTCACTTTATATCTTCTACTTTTTTTCTCATATATCAGCCTTGGCCCACCTTCTTCCTTCCACTGAGTGATCCTCATCCTGGTCAATCTCTTGTCTGGTGGGTTTTAATGCTGAGGCTGAGTGATCTTCATGCTTCTGACACACATGCATTCACTCGGACTGAACTGGTATTAACTGATATTTTTACATCTTGAGTCAGATTTCCTTCCTTCTATAAACTTTATATAACCTCTCTACATTTGTTACAGGTTCAGAGATGAGGCTAACCACTTCTGAAAACCTTCTCCATTCCAGTGTGAAATTCAGTGAAAATAGTAAGATTGCTCAGGGCCACGTCTTCTAATAGTATCAGAGTGTAGCTCCAGGAAAGAAGAGGCGTATAGCTTTTTCTTTTGATTAAAAGAAAGAAATGCAAAAAGAAAGATCTCTTTTAAAGCAGATGAGAGTTTGTTGTTTGCTTGTTTTAGTTTTTTTTTCTGGTTTTCTCTGCTGCAAAATGACAAAGATCCAATGCAGACAGAGTTCTCTTAGTGGAAAACTTGATGAATAAACAATGTTAGGATGTTTAAATATAATGGCAGAATCTCAATACAAGCAGAATATGAGATCCTGTTCAAAGAGCTGTTTGAGGCAGAGTGGACTGATGGCTTTTAAAATTATCATTTGGGCAATAAAAATATGTGTTTTAATTCACTGAGATTTGGAATTCTTATTACCTAAAACTGTAGTTTTTAAAGAAGGAGAATAAAATGCCCAAATCTATTGAATTTCAATGGGATATATTCACTGGACCTCCTTTTGAGTCAGATATTTTTTAAAATCACAAACTTCTGAAAAAAGGCATCAAGTCTTGGGGTATTTATAAAAATTTCTTCTGTTTCTGAATATTTCAACACCGTTGAAGTATTGTGGGAGAGGAAGGAAGGGAGGAGAGAATAAATATGGAGAAAATGTTGTGGGGCTATAAGGCAAAGGAGTAAGTACATAGGACCACCCTTTAAACCACAGATATTTGTGCATGATAAATATTATTGTACTAAAAAATGAACAAGCAAAAATGATCTAGCATTAGAAGTAACCCTGTTAACATCAAATTGTATGTGTGCGAATCACAATGAGCAGTTTCTCTTTTTTTAATATAAAATAGAATTAGAACTTCATGGACTTAAAAGCAATTTGAACTTTAACCATAGAAGAGAAGATTGAATCATACTAAAATTAACAGCCTTAAAATTTCTTTTAAAATGGCATAGAATAAAAAAACCTATTAAAATTAATACATAATTAATTTTTTAAACGTTTCTGTTAAGTCACAGAATCATAGAATCGTTTGGGTTAGAAAGAGCTTTAAAGATCATCTTGTTCCAACACCCCTGCCATGGGCCGGGAACCAGGTTACTCAGAGCCCCATCCAACTTGGCCTCGAACACTTCCAGGAATGGGGAGTCCACAACCTCTCTGGGCAACCTGTACCAGTGACTCACCACCCTCACAGTAAAGGTTTCTTCCTAACATCTAATATAAACCTATCCACCTTCAGCTTAAAGCCATTCCCCTTTTTTCTATCACTATACACCCTTATGAGAAGTCCTTCTCCAGCCTTCTTCTAAGTCCCCCTTCAGGTATGCAGAGGCTGTTCTCAGGTGTCCTCAGAGTCTCTTATTCGGTACGTTGAACAGCCCCAACTCTCTCAGCATGCCCTCATAGAAGAGGTGCTCCAGCTCCGTGATGAGCTTAGCGGCCCTCCTCCAGACTCCTTCCGACAGGTCCATGTCCTTCTTGTGTTGGGGGCCCCAGAGATGGACACAGTGCTGCAGGTGGGGTCTTAACAGAGCAGAGCAGAGCAGAGCAGAGGGGCAGCCCTTGACCTGCTGGTCGCTCCTCTTTTGATGCAGCCCAGGATGCAATTGGCCTTCTGGGCTGCAGGCACACATAGCTGTGTCATTTTGAACTTTTCATGTCCAAACACCCCCAAGTCTTTCTTCCCAGGGCTAGTCTTGATCCATTCTCCTCTCAGCCTGTGCTTGTGCCTGGGATTGCCCTGACCCAGGTGCAGGACCTTGCACTTGGTCTAGCTAAATATCTTGAGGTTTGCTCAGGCCCACTCCTCAATCCTGCAAAGGTTCCTCTTGATGTCATCCCTTTCCAACAGCTTGTCAACCACACCACACAGCTTGGTGTTGTCAGCAACCTTGCTGAAGTTCTCTCAATCCCAATGTCTGTGTCACTGCCAAAAATGTTAAAAAATGCCAGTCCCAATACTGAATTCTGAGGAAGGTCACTCATCACTGCTTCCACTTGAGCTGAAAATCTAAAATCTAGAATCTGAAATCTAAAAATCTGAAAATCTGAAAATCTGAAAATAAAAAATTAAGAACTCCTGAAACTATTGAAGAGAATTATGTAAGACACCAAATTTTTGATGTGGGATGCAGAAGGACTTTCACACATAGTTTTTCATCTGAACTTCTTTTCAATGCTTCTGGTGGTTCATCATCTTAGGAATTGTTCTACTTAAACTTCTGCTCCTTAAATCGGAAAAGAGTTTAGAAAATATAATTTTGTAAATTTGTTTAGTTCACTATGAAACCCCATTTAGAGGACTTAGCTGCTAGTTGAAGACATTCACTCAGCTTTCTTCCTTATGTCATGTAAATGAAAATCAATGTTTACTCAATCACTCAAAGACTCTGTACAGTCTTTAACCCTTACACTTTATATTTCTCTCTCTCAACTTTTGGCTTTGGAGGTAAAGAAAAAATAAAGTAGACAGAGTGGTTTAACTCTTTAGATAAATCTTGGTTTGGAAAAGTTAAATGTAAGAGTGGAAATATTACGGAGGACAAAGAGAAAGAAGGAAGATGTGGAGGATTGTAAATCTTTTCACTATGATATTACTCGGTCTGCTTAAAAGATTTGTCCTGGATGTTTAGGTTTAGCATCTTAGTCTCCAGAGAGACGAAAAAGGCTGTGACATAACATCATTTGTGATAAAAGAACCGCGTTAATTTATTGAGAGGTATGTTTTTGTTGTATGTCTAGTCTTATATAAGCCTGTTCATTATGATAAGAAATGTCATAATTTTTTCCGTGCTGGACTCATGCATACACACCACCACCACCACCTCCACCACAATGTTCCTCTATAACAAAATAACATTTGGTGAGAAGTAGTAAGAATGACTCTAGTGTAAATGAACAAGAAAAATCTCTAAAGATGTTTTCTTTCTGCTGCATCTTGGATAAGACATACAGGAGAAAGGGGACTACAGAATATGGCAAAAAAATAATACATGTTATCAAGGCTGAAATTTGACAGATGAGTAGGAACCACATGAGCAACTTTATTCCACACAAGAGTCACAGAAATATATTTCAGTAATTGCCTATTGTCTTCAAAAGCCTCACAAGAAATATCCAAAGATAATTTTAAAAAGAATTTGAGCTTGTTTTGGAGGGCTGCCAGTACTCGGATGTGCAGAAACTCAGTCTTTTATTGTCCCAGAAGCCAGACAGTGCTGCAACACAGATGTCATGGCAAAGAGAGAAGCATATGAGTGTCAGGAAACTGGCTCAAGTTCTGCATAGGCAAAGAGGAAAGGAACAGCAGACAGAAAATGTTCAGGATAACAATGCCTTCGTGAGGTGTTAACAAAGTGGAGGAGAGAACAGCTTGCTGAGATATTTATGTCTTTAGGAGAACTTGCTTGAACCTGGAACATAAAGCAGAACTACATCTATGAACTTGCTAGAGAGAAGAAAGCATACATGACAATATTGTAGAGAGATAAAGCAAAAAATGGGACAAAATGAAAGGATACAAATACAGTATCCAATTGCATGATCCTTTGGCATCAAAGATTGCAGCTTTCATTGGTCCCAAATGCACACAATTCAGTTCCTATCTGCTGTAAAATTGTATGTGAAGGCAGAAGGTGGCTTAGATCTTAATCAGTACTAGCAGCAGTGTCAGGCTATTTTTTTTGCTTGAAACTTCCACTAATTCCTAGACTTGATAATAGCTTTCTTCCCCTATGACACAGAATAATTTTTAAGTGATTGACACTAAATTTTATTATACTGTTACCGGACTCAACATTAATTTTAATCAAATGGGGTAGAAATGCTTTAACTGTGTTGCCAATGTGTTGCTGCAGTTACATACAGAGCTGCTAATTTATAATTTACTGCATATGCCAATTAACGTATTAATGTTCAATATCTTTATAGAAAATGCATAAATAAATGTAATATCTCAAGCAACGCTTCTTACAAATGTTAAATAAAGTATTTAAGGATGCAAAAGCAGAAAAATAATCCCGTCCTTGAGAGGAAATGGTCTAAAATTCAAAAAGTGATGTGCTTCAGAGTGTAAAATAATGGCTATTTAAATGTCTTCTGAATTCACTGGGCCAAATTTTTCATTATGCTTAAGTGACTCCAGTTCTGGGTTAGTCAGCAACAGAAGTCAGTTGCTTTATTATTTATTTTGTTTGGAGTCAGTTGGAATATGGACCAACCTTTCATTAAGCTGTTCCAATGATGGGTATCAGCAGAACCATTCCCATGTGGCTTGTTTTGGCTACGTCTACTGGACAGATTCAGCAGAGAGCACCACAAATTTTTTTCGTATCTTATCTTCATACATCAATTATCCTTACAACAATGCTGTAGGGAAGGCAATTATGATTGTCTTCATGAGTAGCTTCTATCTTTTTCTTCTCTTATTTGATATAGATCTGTAATCTGGGGATTCAAAAATCTTCACTGATTCCTTCCATTTTGTTTGTCTGCCTTTGCTCTCTAAGAGGTGAGTTAATAAGACAGGGAGCGACGGAAAAAATGAGACTTCATTTCCTTCCTGCTCATTGAAATTACTGGTGAATTTGGGACAAGAAAAGCTCTGCCTGGTGCAAAATAATCTAACAGATGGGAACTGGCCCTACAGCCTTTGTCTAAACTACAGAAGGCTCTGTTTTACCAAAAGTGGTGAAACTTGCAGGAACGTAGTATTTTTTGAAAACTCTGTTCCTTTGTTGAGAGAGATGAAGACTGGCAAAATTTTTTAAGTAATTAAGAGGAATATACAGATGAAAAGACAGAACTTGGTTACTTCAGCGTTTTGTCCCTGAGAAAACAAACTGAAAAACAACTACCCACCCCTAATTTTGACTGTGGTTTAGGGATTACAAATAACAAATACCTCTATCTCTCAATTACTTTCTATGTTTCAAGGCTTTTAAAAAATTTTCCAATGTTCTCACCTGAAAGTAGAGCTTTACATAATAAAAAAAAAATCAGTCAGAATTTTGTGTGTCTGATTAACATTTCAGGGACAACTTTGGCTTACTCTACCTATTCTTACTCTGCTGTGTTTGGTAGAATACTTTGACAGTGCCGGCTAGAAATACTGAGGATACTTCAGTGAAAGTAATACTCAAATAAATGATAAATGGAAATTTTAAATTATGTTACATTAATTTACATTGGTCTGAAATCTAAATTCCATGATTTATCTATCTACATTCTAAAAACTTTCACTGTGGTAGTTAATAGCCTTTTAACTATTCAGAGGGGTATCAATTCACTTAAATCTTGCTATAATGGTATAATAATGCCTCCAAAAGGAGCATATGTAATTTCTTTATCTTTGTATCAGTATAAATTTGCATCCTAACATGTAAATTCTCAGTAGAGAACTCACAGACCCTTGAGACTTACTGTAGAATTTGTAAAAGGAGTATTTCAAAAGATTTTGTAAGGTACGAAAAAACAGCAGCTAACTATTAGTCTGAGATAGTGTACACTGTGTGCATAAAGTCTCAGCATTTGAGAATAATAAGGCCAGATAGAAGCATCTCTCATTCATTATACATGACTTAAAGATTCTCCTTCTTTGAAGGCAGGCATACTATCCCATCTCCCACCATCTTAAATGATTTACTGCAAACTATGATTCTCTGACATGTGAGGAGTAAATTTTGCCAGAAAAGAGAAAAATTACTCAAAATATTACCTCTGGCCACTGAATTTGGAATTTCTTCACTGAGGAGTGTCTGATGAGCATCTGACTTTATAACAGAAATACTTTTTCCAACTATAACAGTAATGCTTTTTCTGTAGCATAATCTAGACTAATTTCTGAGGTTGGAATTTTTAAACAAAATTAAAAAGTATATGTATGTGGCATCGTAATGATTCCTTACACAGTCCAATGACAGGGTTAAACTATGCAGAGCTAACCTCGTTAGTGGCTTGGTACCTTCCACAGAGACCAGTCTGTAGAAGGGAGTGATGAAATTAAGGGTTTCAGAAGAAGTTACTGACAGCAGGACACTGCTGGATTGAGGGATTTCTTTAACATATTTGAAGAAAAATACAAACTCTAAAGTGTATCAGACTGGAATATGATACACTGTTCAGCTTGGTCTCTCTTCCTCCAGCACATCCTCTTAGTCTTTCCTCAGTGTTCCCACTTGAGTGTCTTTCAGCTATTACCAAATGGGAATCTGTGCAGCATGCTATGTTTAAGTCACATATTTATCTGATACTGCAAGGAATTATTGGAAAAATCTTGGTCCCTAATCTTATCCTGTCTATGGTAAAAAGATAAGGCTGCCTTCCATATCTGCTGGTAAGAATTAATTCAAAAGATTGTCCACTCTTTTGTGACGTCCATGATAAAAATAAGACATTTTGGACCTCAATTCCATAAAATTATTGACCTGTACTTTCATTCCATTCTTTAATGGGACTACTCTAAACTGTGTGACTCATGAGGATCTTGAGTCTTTTAAGAGCAGACATTGGAGAAGTAGATCTAGACTCACAGAAGATACAATAAATCTCTCCTGTTCAGACCTTCCATATATAAGAATTTGCCAATATGTGGAATCGTTTTCCTAAAGGTCTAGAAAAAAGCTCAACTGTTCCTAAAGGTGCAGTGATTCAAAAACACATTTGAATTAATTTTGTTTGGATGCAAATTTGTTAAGTAGGTTTAATACCATGCCTGGATTTCTATTTTTTCCTATAAAAAATTATTAAACTACAGTTATTTTCTCAAAGTTTTCTGTTCTGCTAATATAATAATTTTCTCTTCCTAGCTATGGTCAGTCACTGGTCTACATAGTGTTTTCGAAAGTTGGTAAAATCAACTATATTTAAAACAAAGGTTGCAATATAAGGTTGTTGGGATTTTTTGGTTTTTTTTCTGAAGTGGTTTATTAGACAATCCTTTGCCAATAGTATTTTCCTTTAAAGAGACATTTCTGTAGAATTTTGGAAATAGAATTGAAAGACAAACATAAGATGTTCGTTCATTTTATTTAAATAAAATATTTTCTGGAGTGACAGTATCTGAGCAACAAGTCTGCAAGTTAATTAAACAATTCTGTGATAAAACATTTGGAGAATCTTTAAAAAATCCCTCTGGTGTTTAGAAATCTGAATAAGAGCAGAGGGAATTTGTGGATTGTTGTTAAACTTTCAAAGTACTGTATTAGAACATTTAAAAGTCTTCCGACATTTGAAACTTTTAAGACCTACCCACCAGGGTAACTTGCTTGGTAAGGAATACATTAGACAGAATAATCCTTAAAATAAATTATGATAGTCTGTTGAACTTCATTATACTGACTGAATTAAAATAATTAATTCAAAGAAAATATTCAGTCAAGAATGCCAAGAGGAATCTCAGAATCACTATATTTCATGCAACAAAACTTAGTTTGCATAATTATGGCTGAACATTGCATAAGTAGTATATGAGGGACAATGCAGGGAGAAAAAAATTTGATTTAAAATGCATTTTAAAATGATTGCTCAGTTGATGGATCAAAGACCTGATGATTTTTAGGCCATCTGAGTGGCTGTGGGCTTTCAGTTATTATTCAGAGACTGAAATGCTAAACATAAGGACATTTGTGTGATTTGCACACCCAAACCAGCTGCATATTTTTCTAGATTCCAATATAAATATTAGCAATAAAGTATGGTCTTGATCACTTTCAGGCACATTGCCCTGAATTAAAACCCAAGTAAGCCATTTCCCTTCTGCCCATCCCCTACAGTGAGAGTGACAAAGGCAGAGACTATGGGTAATGATAAAAGTATACAAAAAGAGGAGGTGTTTTACACACAAAAGGTGCTCACCACCTTGACTTAGTTCCACGTGGCCCCTGAGACAAAAACAATATGGTGAATGCTCCTGCAGCTCAGCAGGGACAAGTGTTCATTCCTGAAATAACCGCAGAGAGACAAGGAACTCTGCTCTATGCCAGGGAAGGAGAGAGGAATGAACTCTGCTTTATGTCAGAGAAAATACTCTATTCAATAAAATTTGCCTCGTATTATCCATCCATATGTATAACTTTCAATACTACCAAACAAATTTTTTTTTACCGATAACCTACGTTAGTACGTTAGTCACATTAAAATATGGCAACTTGCAAGAATTATTCATTTTGCAAATATAAAGTTTAATAAATTCCAGTTACAACTGGGACTTTCAGTACTTTGCAAGTTCATACAGTAACACCTTCTCAGAAGCTTAGGGGGGAAAAAAGCTAAGAAATGTTAATATTGCAGTGTCATTTTATGAGATTAATATTCCATGAATTTTCAAGTACTTTCTGAGTCTGAAACTCACAGAAGCTTCAAACATGACTATATGCTATTGCTAAAAGTGGCTTGAGGAATGGGGGTACATGTTAAGTTAGAAAGCATGGATAAAAAACTGTGTGTGCTCTTGAACCAGAAGAAAGATTTTAGTCAAGCAACTTACTATTACATCTAAAACAAACATCAGGATTAATTAATAGTTAGGGGGTCTTATGATATTTGTGGAGACAAAATTTCTAGCCCCATATGAGTCCAGATATGGCTGATCTTTAAAAATTAATTCACTCGCTAGTTTGCTTAGATTTCTTCTGTAGTGAGTTTTATTTAGAAAGCAATTCAAAGAGTTATTCTTGTTTTGTCACCATAAATTAATGAATACCATGGTCCATGAATGGGGAAATAACCAGCTAAGATTTGGTAAAGGTGGATACCAAAAACTTTAAAAACTAAAATTATCTCTGTAATGTGTAATTGTAGGGGAAAAATTTATAGTAGCCAGCTGGAAGCAAAGTTTAGATAGAAGGCTATGTAAAGATCCCGTTCTGAGGATGGTAACTTCGATGTTTGACCCTGCAGAGCTGGCAAAAATTTCCGCATTCTTCAGAGAGCAAGAGAATCTGTTTGTACTCAGATTCCTCTTACATGAAAATCCTCATGAGAAAAAAAATAATCCTCCAGATTGTTCTCCCCTGACACAACCGTTACACAGTTGGGTTGAGCCTTAGCAACTTCTTTGGTCATACTAGAGGAACAGTCATCATTATCAGGCCAGATGTGGCTTTGTGAGCAGTCTCATAGGAAGGGTGATGTGGTTTGAATGGTAATGTTCTCTGACAGCACACTATAATTCAAACTATGTTAAGAAAGATGAGCAACGATGCACACACATGGTGACTTAGTGGATCACTGACAGCAATCGTGGGACTGTAAGTGATGCTATAGCTCTGGTGGACTGTCAGGAACACTTCATGTCGGGGTCATCTTATCCATCCTGATGTTGGTGCGTCATGGAGCAGGGTGTCAGTGTTTTAAACATACGAATATAATACAATTTTGGATGTTCGTCTACTGCTACCACATAAGAGGTGCAGAACTCCCTAAGACCAATTATTAACTCTCAGCACCCTGTAGATATTCTGCATTGTAAAGGCCCTGAGAAGCTGACTGTAGTTGTGGGATGGATGGTGCATTTGTGCCCCAAGTAATAAACTTTTACTTCTTAGCATGTATTTTCTTTCATAACAAAGAGACAGACCTAGAAGTCTTAAAAAAAAAAAAAAGTGCAATTTTTTGAAGGGTTTCAAGTTTTTATATAAAGTGTCTGGTAGATTAATGGCTTTCATGATTCATATGCTGAGAGTAAGAGACTTCTTGCTCAACTGCTGTGCTATCAGTTAGTTTGACCCAATAGTACTGCCAAGTTGTCCTACTGCTCAGAACTTGTACTTTGTCTCTTCCTTACAGACTGATTCTTACCAAAACTCTCCCAAAATTGTAGGCAGTTTTCAGATAGTGACCCTTTACTGGTATCTCTGTCCATTCATAACTCTGAACTTCAAAAAACCAAATAAGTGCTTGTGCTGACTCCCAAAATACAGCCTACATTAGCCATGTCTTGAAAAATTGAAGATAGCTCAGTATGATTACAAATGCAGTGCTTGAATGATTTTAATGACCTTGGCTACTGAGATGACTGTAAAATTAACAGACTTACACTGGAACTCTGGAACATTTGGATGGGCTTTTCCTTCACCTGGACAGGAATGCTGACATCAAAATTCTCTGGTGCTGGATGATGCTGCAAGCCCATCTATGGCCTAAAATGCCCACAAAACACCAAATACTTCATATTTTGCTCCTCATCTCTCTTACTGCTAGCTAAAAGCAGCACCAAAATTTCTAATTGTTCGTATATGCCTTGTGCTTTTTTAAAACTCTTGAGCGCATTCCACCTGCAAGAAGCATAATCTGCTCCAACTTCTTCATTCTTAGAGTATTTTCTTGAAATATTTTTCTTGAAGTATTTAAAAATGAATAAATTTCTAAACCCATCCTAAATAATTCTTTATATCACAGTAATCATCTTAAAAAATATACATAAAATTTGGTTGTCAGTGTATATTGTTTTACAGCATGAAGCGTGTTATTTACTGCTGCCCTATTCTTCTCATAATTCTGCTTCCTACTGATTTTTTAATAGCTTTTACATGTCTTCAGTTGTCAACTGTAAATTGAATGTCTGTGGATATTGAAATCATAGAAATAAGAACACATGAAAATCCAAGCTATTTTTATTGCCTATTGCTTTCTTTTCCTGGTGTGTTACTTATAAAGAAATATTTATGCTTTAGGCATAGGCAGGCATAAATAAACCAGTTTATACATGTGTAGACATATATGTTCTCTTGCAATAATTGTAAGTGGCATTACAAGGTCTCAATCTTTGAGAAAAGAAGGAATCTCAGCAAGGAAATCTGTATAAATAACACTTCTTTTTGTTTCTGAGAATTCACAGTCATGTAAAAAGAACTGGATAGGTAATGTGCTTTGTTTTCCATTTTCTTGATGTCACTAGTAGAGTTTTTCCTGCAATGAAAAAAGTGGGTCATATTCATTATTTGAAAATTGCATAAAAATTCTCGTTTTTCCTTTTTTCTTCTGCACTGAATTACTAACAGAGACATATTACAGAACTGACAGGAACACCACTTGCAACATAGTGGTAATGAAAATAAAATAAAGCTATTATTACTGTCTTATGTTTTGTTCTTTTTCTCTCATCAGAAACCAATATTGTTTAGAGCACTGGTGAGCTCTAGAAAAACCTTTTGGCTTGCACAATAGGTTTGTCTTTCCTTTCACTTATTAGAATCACCTATTCTTCCCCTCACTTTTATCTGCTTGCTACTTAGCAATAAATCTCATTGCAATCCAGTGTTAAGTCCAGTTTTCCAATCTCAAAGCATACAAACAGTGCTCACTCTTTCTGAAGGAGGATTCTGAAGCCAAAGGAAAAATATTGAAGAGCAGTGTTACCCTCTAGTCCTTCTTTAGAGCAACTTCTAACATAAAAAAAGACCTGTTTACTGAATGCCTGTACTCACTACATCTGTACAAAGGAATATTTTTGTCCCCAAATTAGAAAGTTGTGTCTTTAAATTGCGTAGAAAGGTATGAATAAATATAGGTAAATAAGGCGTTGGTTAATTTATCTTACATAGTAGCCACTAAGAGGGATTTATCAAGAGTTCTGGATAGAATCAAAGTTGCCGTTTCCTAGAATAATACTTTAAAGAGACTGGAGGTAGAACACTGCCTACGGTCAGTCAAGGATTCATTCCAGTTGAACTTTATTGGCAAAGAAACATAAAATTTTATCTTCATACACAGTAAACTTACATTGCGGTGCCTAAAGCCACAAAAGGAATTACACTTCTAGGCACCACCTCAGTTGCAATTTAAGCAGCTCAGCTCAGTAATGACACTGTAAATGCATCATCTTCAGAGCAATCTAATTCATAGATTCCCTTTCCAGCCATTTATTACAGTGTTCATGCATTTTACATTTCTGTATATTCTGTTCAAATGAAAATATTTTCCTTCTAGTCTTTCAAAGGACATTTTAGACTTGTGTTGCCATTGTGGTTTATATTCTTGCTTCGGTCTCTTAAGTTTAAATGCTCTTGTGTGTTGAATAGAGTATTACAAACCTAGACAGTAAAATGCAAACCACAAACACTTTAAAATTCAACTAGATTTAATATTTAACCCTCTTCCTCCATCACCACCCCTTTCCCCTCCTTTTTTTCTTGATTATAGTAAACTTCTCCCTTTTTAATATCTCTGTTTAAATTCTTACACAAAATTATTTGGAAAGTAGGTGTTCTGATGCATGAAAGAAATTACGCTTTTCCAAATCATGCAATGAAAGAAGTCAGTTAGTGTTCAAATGTGTCTAAGGTGGAAACTTCATGCCTATATTTCAACAGTATTACTGAATCTGTAGGGGCGAAACTGCACTCTGTTTCATTAAAAATGGTATTGCTAATGACTTGTCTGAAGACAATGTTAGTCATTAATGCTCAGTAAACGTTAATTGTTTTACATGATTTGGAAGATACTTTAGTACATCATTTTCATTGTTGCCATTTTAGATTTCTTTCCATTCTACTACTGTCTCCTAATGCAATTAACATTAAGAAGATGTTTGTCAAGGATACAATTTTAAGGACACCTTCTGCCAAAGAAGCCTCATTAAGGGCTTTTGAAATACAGAATACTAATGAAAGCCCCTTGTGGCAAGACATTTAGTTAAGGACCCATGCAGCTTAGGATGTCTCAGTTTAAGATATTACTGCTGATGATGCAGACAGACTCATTTTAAAAAGTATCTGTTCTGTTCCAGTGAACTCAGTTATGGCAATAAAGATGAGGCCTAACAAAATCACATATTCAGAGGAAAAAAAGTGAAATAAAAATATAAACATTTATTTACTTTTCTTTCTGGAAATGAATTAAAGAGAGAATACAGTAAATATCATCGATACACTGGGAAAGTGCAAGTTTGTAGTACCTGGTTTGAATTCCTGTTTGCTTTTATCATTTTAATGGAATAAAATTTCAGTCACAAAACTACTGCGTAAATTCTGCCTGTAGCACTTCAATCCTAAAAGGCCCATACCTTTTCATTCCAGAGCTGTGCCTTGATGGGACACTCATGGTATGTGTTTCTGGAATCGGAATTCTTGATATGGTTCTACCGGTTTTAGATGTACAACTGCTTGCTAGAACCACTAAAGAGTAGAACTGCATGCTTATGGGGTCAGGCAAAGGGTAAATGAGGATTTTGAGGATACTAGTACTGCATGAATACAAGGCAGCTAGGATTAAGTGTCATGTAATGTGTTTCAGCCTTCCACACCATCCTCTGGCCAGCCTTCCAGCACTTCCATGACCACAGTGACTATATCAAATGCTGTGTGACTGCGAGCTTGTCCTTTCTTTCACCTCTTTTCAAGATGTTCACTGTCAGAGGAAGGGCACCGTCAGAGGCAGGAAAATAGAACAGACGGATCCTTCATCCGAGGGCATGACTATCTCATGTTATTTTCTTATGCTGGTTCTCTTTTCTCCCTGTGCACCTCATGCTTTTACAGCCATAGCCTCTTTATATAATGACTTCCATTAAACAGAGAGTGACTACACAGATAGTTTTCCTCAGATGGGGTTTTTCCTTATACACAGTGAAAAAATAGACAGTGTTAAATAGCATTTTATTGTACCTACTGGTTAATGCTGATAAGTGATGAACTTAAATGAATATTCTTTCTTTTGAACATTTATTTCCTTTACATAACACATCAAGAATGTTCCTCATTCTATCTCAATGTTCTTTCAAGTTGTTTTTTTTTTCAATGTAACAATGAATCTAGTATGTTGGTGCTGACCAAATGAATGAGAGTTTTCAAAAATTATATTTAACCTCTTTAAAATGGAAATACTTCCATGGTCTGAAATAGAAGAGAGCATGAGCAGAATGTTTTACACACTAAAGAGATTGGAAATACTTTGTAAAAAACAGGGGGTTTTGAGAGACTTGTCTAATCTTGTACCTTGTCATTGTACCTAATGATGCTGCTCAGTTTCACAGGCATTATTTAATTGCTTTTCATGCTGTCAGATTAGTAAGCATCAATTGTTTCACAGCCTAACTTAAGATATCTTTTTCTTTTTTTTTAATGACATGTATAATGACATGAAGACATATATACTATCTGTACAGTATATATATGTAAATACTGTAAAGACATATATATATTATCAGAGAATCAGTCCAGTATTTACATACAGTTTCTTCAGTAAGAAAGTATTCTCACCAGTGATTAAATACCCTGTAATATTTTGTATCTGTTTCTGGGCATCCTGTCCCATCTGGCTTACTGTCTGTCCTTTGCCTCTTTCCAGCTCTCCTCACTCCTACTAAAAACAAGTTCTAGTCAAGGGGTGTTCGAGAGAAAAGCAATTTAGGGAAAAGGAATAAAGAATGCCTGAAAACTGGGTGTGCACTGAAAGTGAGAGAGTGCTTGCATGACTCTCTTTCTAAAATATAATAGTCCCTGAGAAGAAACATTCCTTTTTACTCTGTAATGTATAACTATATATGTATCTTGATTTATGCAGTTGGGAGTTCTTTGCCATTCTTGATCAGTCAGCTGGAGTCAAGTTGAAGATAACATGTGCTGGGATTGAATGTCATACCTCAGTAGTGTCCCTCACTTTTTTCCCAGAAGACCTGGAAGTTCAGAAGTCAGAAATACTAACATTCCTTGCTGCCCCAAACCAGGCAAAATACAGTCCTGTTTTTTGTTGTCTGAAAATTAAGATGGGTTCCCGGATAACTCAGGTCATTAAACAAGCAAATTTAAGATTTAGAGCTATGTGAGTTTTTAAAAATGGGTTTGGCTTCTAGCTCTGGAAATAAGCATCTGGAGCATTCTGTCACCTCCAGCATTTACAGAGAATTTGTGAATTAGGCATGTTTGTAATTATTCGTTTGTGATATTATGTACAGGGCACTTGTACTCAGTTTCGCAAAAATAGGTGTCTGTTTAGAACTGAATATGTTAGTCTATTTTATCGTGTCAATAAATACAGA
This sequence comes from Callaeas wilsoni, assembly GCA_013398955.1. NCBI lineage: Eukaryota > Metazoa > Chordata > Aves > Passeriformes > Callaeidae > Callaeas > Callaeas wilsoni. The sequence goes on from VWPU01004584.1 coordinate 244,811, forward strand.
AACCATTATCTACTGATTTATCATAGTTCTCAGAGTTGTGCTATAGTTTATGACAATTTACTTACCAAATAAAGCATGCATATTGTTTTCAATTTCTTTGTGCTCCCAAGAGAGTGGCAAAATGATTTTGTTTAATAGGCTAGTAAAAATAAGAGAGTTAAAGTTGGAGGGGTTCTAGGGTTCCTGGAAAGACGTATTTCAGCTTGAACCACAACAATTTCTTGTAGCATAAATATAATAATATGACACTTACAGATTGTGTGGGTCATTCAAAAATTATCTGAACCACCTAAACATCTATATTTATATAAATGGTAAAAAGGCACGCAAAAAGATGCAAATCTTTGCATGTAAATGTTAATTTTCTTTATAATTAATTTGCTAGTTTATTTACTACCTTTCTGTATATATCTTTTAATCTTTTACTGTTTCATTTTTAAAAGTGTTTGTACACCATCACTTCCATGCTTTCTTAGCAGCCTGACCATTGTTTGTAACCCTGAGTTCCTAGGAGCAGCACAGTCTCACCATGGCTTGAGCCAATCCATATTCTTTGGAGAAGGCTTAGGTAGTGATTTATTTAACTAAATTTGCCTTTCTCTCCTCAATACTTCTACTATCTTACTGGAGTTTCTTGTGGTGGGAAAGAGGATCTCTTGTTGCTTCATGTACTGGCTCCTTTCCTGTATCTGCCAGATTGAATCTGATTTGCTCACTTTTCTCAGGGACTTGAGCCCACAGGGAACATGCATCAGCTCAAACTCTTTCCTTACCTGACTAACAACGCAGCCAATGCCCTCCTGGACCAAAGACTCTGCCTTTGTCACCTGCTGCTATCTACAGGGCACAGTAAGAGATCTGCTTGACATAAACAAACTACTGCAGGGAGTTTCATCTCCCACCCTAGCTATATTGCAGGTGGGCACCATCTGAAAGATACAAAAATAAATGGCAGTATTTTGCAGCAGCTCTTTGGTGTTTGCATGTGAGTGCTTCGGGCCATATTAAAGTTCACTAGATTTTGCAAACACAATGAAATCTTGTTTCTCTAGACATTGCTGCTGTGCAGCAATTGTATGCTATATCATTTGTCTTTTACTGCTTGTACTTGCCTAGGGAGCACTAAAACTACTTGGTCTGTTGCAGAAAGATGTACCTGGATGGCCAGGTAGGAGTCAGCTATGCAGCTGTGCAGGCTCTCGGTTGACAGGTATTGAATCAGAAGCCATGCATCTGCATTATTGTTATTGTGACTGACTTATTATGGCCAAAAACACATCTAGTTCTAGCTGATGGCTTAGAGCAGGTTTGCATCCTTTTGCCCTGTCATACTGTAAATAAAAGACTCAGGTCTTAATAAAGTTAGCCCAGAGTCATATGGGATATTTTCAAGTCTCATTTTATGTTCATAGCTATTAGGAACAAATGAAAAATGCACATTATAGAGATATTGAGGTTCCAGAGATAAAAGGTCTTGATAACTGAAGCCAGAAATGACTACACAAGAAGCAATCTGTGGGAAGAGACTCATCAGAGAAAGAGAAATATGCTCAGGTTCTTTCAAAATTATGATTTCTCTTTTTTTACTATGTTACTCACCGTATCTGTGGGCAAGGTGTTTTGTATCTGGTGTAATATTTTTCTATTCACAAAAATCAATTTTGTAATTCACAAAAAACAATTTGAAAAACCAATGGCAATGTCATATTTGTTTTAAGAATGGTGTCTCACTGGTTGCTATATGACTCCTTGTTCCAGCATTGTGCACTGGTGGCATAAATATATAATTTTTCAACCATAACAAATATTTGCTTTAATTTCCATTCTATAACAAATGATTCCATCTTATCTAACTAAGAATTAGCTGAAATAAATTTTGAAATAGAAAGAAACTCAATTTGTGGTTCATGTTTTTCATTTTCAAATGTTTTCCTCATGGTTAATATATTCCTATTGTGCCTGAACAGCAACAGAACTAACATCAGCATTGCTGTGCAATGAGGTTGCATTTAGCTATCTATATGGAAAATAACAACTTTACTCAGACTTCCCTTGCAAAAGAATGAGGATGATTTTATCATATAAAGGCAGAATTTGAAAAGTAGAAACTTTAAGTCCAAGTAAATTAAAGAAACAAATGTCCAACAATGGCTCATTATAAGTGACCAAATAGCTGAATTATAGAATTGCTGAGGTGGGAAGGCACCCTGGATATCCACTAGTCTAACTCCTGTGCTCACAGCATGGCCAGCTAGAGCAGATCCATAAGGAAGGCATCCAGTGGGATTTTGAATATCTCCAAGACTGGAGACTGACAGTTCTGATGTTTAAGTGGAATTTCCTTTGCTTCAGTTTGTGCCTGCTGCCTCACTGGGCACCACTGAGAGGAATTTGTCTCCATCTTATTTAGCTCTCCATCGGGTATTTATATACATGGATAAGAGCTCCTTGAACATTCCCTTCTCAGGCTGAACATTGCAAGCTCTCTCTGCTGCACCTGGTATGTCCGATGCTCCGAGCCCCTTGCTGTCTCTCAACTCCATGTCCGTGACTCTTGTACTGGGATGTGTCTTACTGGTGTTGAGTAGAGGGGAAGGGTCACCTCCCTCAAACTGCTGGTGACACTTTTCCTAACACCTGTCGGGAGCCTTCTTTTCTGCAAGGTCACAGTGATGGCTTCTGACTAGATTACTGTCTGTAGGGACTCCCAGGATCTTTTCTGTAAAGCAGCTTTCCAACTGGTTAGCCTATACTGTGTGTATTAATGCACCAGGCTATTCCTACTTAGGTGCAGAACTCAGCGTTTTACTTTGGTCACCTCCACGAGTTTCCTGTCAGGCCATGTCTCCAGCTTGCTGAAGCTCCTCTGAATGGGAGAACACCCATCGGGTGTATCAGCGATTACTCTCAAGTGTGTATCATCACGCTTGCTGAGAGTGCAGTCTGCCTCATTGTCCAGGTCGTTAACGAAGAAGTAAGTCAGTGCCTTCCTGGAATGAGCCCCTGGAGTATACTAGCAGTGGCTGACCTATCAGGCTGGTCAGAACAGTCCATGCTGACTGTTTGCAGTCACTCTTGGTGGCTTGGTGGCCAAACCTTTATAATAGATTTGGAAATATCTCCCAGGATTATGTGCCCCGTTACCTTCCAAGGGATCATGATCAGGCTGACAACGCTGTAGTTCCCTGGGTCTCCTTTCCTGCCCTTCTTGAAGACAGAAGTCTTCAGGTCCTCAGGAACCTCCTTCAACTCCCATGAACTTTCAAAGACAATTGAGAGTGGCCTACCAATGACATAGATCATCTTCCTCAGCATGGAAATTAAAACAAAGCGTGTTTTGAAAGGAGCAATTTTATTCATCCCAGCTATTTGTGCTAAAATAAGATTTACTATAGCATAATGATTTACAAAAATCATGTTTATCTTTAACATTTAAAATTTATTCATACCTTATACAGAAATAGGTTGTGTTTATACCACAAACACTAAAATTGTTTGGAATTTCAGGTTAGTGTGGAGTGAATCTGACTTCTTGGTGAGAGGTCTCTGACACTGTTATTGAAAGTAGTGTGTGAACTTCTGATAACTTTTCCAATAGAATATAACACTTGGCTTTTGACCCAGAAGTGCCAAAGTGATTCTGATTTCCTAAAAGAAATTCTTTCTTCACAGACTGTACTGCCATAATTCAGATCACTGGCAGTTTTCAAGTAGGAGCATTTGAACAGAAGTGACTGTTGAAGAGAGGAGACCAAAATGGTAGTTGGTACTGGTTTGTTCCTTTCAAGTGGAGTAAGGACACATCTGTGAACTCCACATCTGTATCTCTGCCTGCTGCAGGAGTCCTGAACTTCCTGCAACTACATAGGAGATACAAATACTTTTATTCCCTGCATGAACTGCTGCCTAGAATCTGTACCTTAAATAGAATGAACCACCTTGACATTGTTAGATCAATTCTAATAGCGTTCTAGTCAACCTACTGTCATTCACTGTCATTGCTTATTGTCACATTTTCCTGGTGAAATAAAAATCTTAATATCTTGGGTTGCAATAGATTGAAATACATACGGTTACCATAATTTATACGTATTTGTCATCTTATGAGCACAGTGCATGTGAAGTTTTTTGCTACCTTGGATGGTGGGAATCACTAATCTAGCACATAGAATGCTTCACAGCTCTTGGAGAGGACAGGTCCGATTCAGTGATACATAAAAGGCTTTGAGGGCTCTTTAGCACCTGTATATGGTCAATTCGATGTAATGTAAAAAACAGAAAAAACATTATTGTCTCCAAATGACTTTAGTAGTTTAAAATGTTTAAAATAATTACTTCCTAAAATACTGTTCTAAAATTTCTTTCATCCAGCTGGGAGTAATTGTCTTTTTCCTTGCACTACCTCAGCCTAAGTAAGAATAACTGCCACTGAACTTGTCAATCTTATGCTAGAGTAAAAGTGGCATAATAAACGTAAATATCTTTCCAGAAAAGCGTTGATCCAGAGCCAGTCCAGTGGAAGCACTATCGGATTTCAAAAAAAATAATGCATAGATGATCTATACACCCAGCAGTTTGGCTATTTTCTAATGAATTATTTTCTGTGCAATAAATGCTGTCACTTATCACAGGCCTGAAACAATCCCATAAAAATGGCATTAAGAAAACCTTAATACATGACAATCTGTACAATGGCATTATGGCAGGCAACAAATGAAAAAAATTTTCTCAATATGTGGCAGCTACTCGCCTTACTGAACAAAAAGATAACTGTCACCGAATTACTCAGCCCTCCTTTCACTTTGATGCAAAGCGTGTCTCTTGGTTGCTTTTGTTTCTTTCTACCATATGGGTAGAAAGTAAACTGTACTTTCTTGATCTTCTTTCTGCTTAATATCTGAAAACCTCAGCCTACACAGGAATAATTTTTCTCCAGCATTCCAAGGAAAGAATCTTCTTGCTGCCAAGATCTGTTTAATTGATATACACCTTTAGAAAACAATGGCAATGCTTCCTAAAGTGATTTATTCTAAGATTATGATAATAGCCAGTCTGGTAATACTTCCCTATGGGTAAGACTAACACCGAACAGCCACAACATTGGAAATCTGATGACTGACATGACCTCTCAGCAGTTCATTGATAGTGAAAACCACTAGTCTAGCTGAGAAAACAATGCTGTACAGCTCTATATGTCAGTTAAAAATATGGCATTGACTCTACACACAACGTGTTGTTGTTTGTTTGCAGAATAATTATTCTGATCTCATAAAGTACATGCAATTTTCGTTTATTAGTAACAGATCACCTTCTATTCCATGACAATTGCTTTTGAGTTACTGTTCTCTGCTGAATGCCATCTCATTTAATGATGCAGTATCACCTTATTAGAATGCACCTAGGAAAGTGTCACCATGGCCAGGGCACTTCTGAAATAGTTGAGACAAATTAATATTGTCAAACCCAAGAGAGAGATTATAAATTCCCCTTTAAGCTGTCTTCATGTCTTTCAAGGACAATTTACCCCCTGCAGATTCAGCTGATGCTTTAAGTATCTCACACTGTCATCCTTCAAGTGTTTTAAATTGTTTTTAAACTTGGATTTTTTTGAATACTGTTTATATATAAAAGAAAATATAATATTAGTGCAAGTTTAAAGTTGTTATATATAATAAACACAGATGCAAACAGCATTGTCGGGGAAGAAAATAATTTTAAGTAATTTTAAACTGTAATAATTATGTTTAGCTGATACAGCTAGAGAGCAGGATCAGCTGAATTAGTCACCATTCAGGTTCAGTTTAATTGCCAATAATTTATTTAGAAAGCACGAGACCTATAATATTGGATATTTATTTCCTTACAGACACAATTATATTGAACTATAAAGGAATCCTTATTTCAAGTTCAATTCAGCTTTAATGATTCTTGTTTAAGAAATTCATCATAGACATTATCTATGATGCCCAAAACACATCCTGCCGTGACATTGCTCCCAAAATTTCAGCCTCTTTATATCAGACAGGTGCAAACTCAAATGATCTTTATATTTTTACAATATACTTTTCTTCTTTCAGCTTCTCAAAGTGAGGGCTCTGCAGATTAGAGCAACAAAGGCACCCTTCACACACTCCACCTTACTCAATGAACTCAAAAGGAAAGGGTTTTGCTCCTTTCTTGTAGATAAACCTCCACTTATGTCTTCTTACCAAGCATGCTGTGAGAGTTTCCCTGCTCCCCACCATCCTTGTCGATGGGGCACCTGCTCAGTGTCCCCTGCTACTGATGGGGAAGTTTGCTTGTGCGTTGTTTTTGACCCCGTGAAACCTGACCCACAAAAACATGATCATTTACAAACAGATTAGACCTAAAAAGATCCAGATCGTTAATGAGAATGTTGTATTTGTCTTCTGGACTTTTGTCCTTCAGGGTGAAATTTGAGCACACAACTAAAATTTATTCCATAACAGTGAGAATGTGATATTTCTCTCTTTTATAGCTAAAGTTTACAACTGATTAAAGAATTTGAAGAACTGAGGCTTGAATAAGACACTAAATATTTAAAGACTTACTATAAATGTTTCAGACCAAGTATCTGGAACACATTCATAAAAATCAAAACATTACACAGAGATATGACAACTCAGTAGAAATTCTACTGAGGAAGAAACTCAGTTCTTCAATGTTTTTTCTCTTCAAAAAAACTACTCCTCTCTATTTAGTATATCATTAATGAATATTTTAAAATTTTAAACCAAATACTTCTGCTGATTTAAACAAATTATTTAAAAATATTTAGAAAGAATTTTCAAATATTTATCTGGCTATACAAATTTATGCTAATTTGGGCAATGATTGTACTTGAAAATACCAATAGAACCGAAACTCTAAATTTTGAGAGAACTGTATCATGACAATATTTGGCAACATTTCTCCTTCCTTTTTCTGAAGGAAATTTGACATTATTTAAAGGGAATAAAACAAGATTCAAGCAATCAAGTGGGCGAGAATCCTTACCTGAAGTAAGGTAGTCAGACTAATTCTGATTACAATGGTACAGGTACCATATTCAGTTTCCCCCAAGTACTTGCCTTCATCCAATATCCCTTCTATCTTACACCAACATGTAATTTCAGTGCAGACTTAGAGGTCCAGAAGTTGCACAAAAGAAGAATGCTCTGACTTATAATAGACCATAAAAAATTGTATAAGGAGAGATCACAAGGTCTAGGTATAGTGCAACTTCTTCTTTGAGCTATATTCGTTGCATTTCAAATGATATTGATTTATTGGGATCATAGGTTCAATTACATTTATGGATCCTAGTCTTCAACATGCTCTCATTTTATTGATATTCATACTTCCATTTACATGTTTCTTTGATTTTTTACCTTTGTCAGCCTCTTAGTCCTTTGTCATTTGAGATATGAAATAGTAATTTTAAGAATATGCACCACTGACACGATTTCAAAATATTTTTGATAAGCGTTTTCCTTTGCCTCAAAGAAGACTTTCAGCTAATTTTAGTGCCACCCTAATCTTGAAGTACAGCAGCTCTAATGTGCTTTGTATTACTGTCCTTAAATCAAAAATTAAAGCAAACTGTCAAGCTCAGTCAAAAAGAAAACTATCTTTAACCTCCAGAATATTTCTTATGTAGAGGAGAATTCTATATTGCTAAATACAAATCCTATTACAGTCATTGCTTGTTTAGAAACACTGACATTTTTACAACTGGTTTTAAAATAATATGGTATAAGGGAACATAGCTAAATATTTTAAGAGTCTTGGGCTCTCCAAGAGTTTTGTACTTCCCAAAAGTTCATTGCTGATATATAAACTTTATGTTGTACAATGTGCTTGCCTCTGGGGTAAAGGTGGGCTTGCAGATGGGAAAGATGGGGGGATGGAAAGACAAAGTACAATAATATTTTGAAAATAGCTGTTCCTTGCTTTTTTCTCCATCCCCAGCTTACTATCTGCAATAAACCTACCTATTCATTTCTTTGACTTCAAGACCATTAATTTTTCTGATAAAAGTAACTACTGCACTTAATGATTCAATATAATATCCAGTCTCTCACACTAGGTGACTCAGGACTCTTGTTTTACAATAATAGGTGTATTTGGCTCGATCTTGCCAGGATATTTTTGAAGCCCAGAATGAATTAAGAACAGCAAGGAAGCAAAAGTTAAAAACCTGGATGTTAAACTCATGACTCTTCAGACCAATGAAGTAGACTTTTTCAATGTCTGCAGACTTGTGTCCTAGGCAATCTAAAGAGGTGTTTTATAGACAGAAGGAAATTCATTTGTATATTGAAGTGAAGTAAAAAATGGCACACATTATGCCTGGCTATCCGAAGGAAACAGCCTATCTTTTTGTCAAACCAATGAGATGCGTAGGAAATGGAAGAGATTTCCTAACAGTTTATTTACACAAGAAACAGGAAACAGTAGTTTCCTTTTTAGATGAAAGAATGTGAAGTACTATAAATTTAGTATGATATTTAAGAAAACATTGGCACTACATTCTCTCTTTTTCTCACCCACTTATCCTGTAAAGATGATTTTAAATGGATTTCAGTTTCATACTGCTGAAAATATAGTAACACATGCTGTGTTAGAGTGAAATTGCTTAGAATCATTCAAAGTCAAATAATCATGGGTTGGGAACCCAAGCTTATTTCCTTAAATATGAAGAAGTCTTCTACCTAGATGTTCACATCTATGTTACTTTCATCTTTCTTGGAGAGAGCAAAATGAAAGACAGCCTTGACATAAGGACAGTAACTGAAGAATCATCAGTGTGGACAATGAGTACCTGATCTTTTACTGACTCTAGGACCTTGGGCAAATCTTCTATGACCAAGTCAAGAAATCAAATTTTATTTTGAACCAAAAGAAGGGATTCATAGCCCTCTGTCACATTCATGAAATCAAGCATACTGGCTAAAGGATTGTTTCAGATAATTTAGGATGCTGAGGATGGGAATAAATAATTTACTTCCCCACAGTTTAAGTACCAGCCCACCTCCAAGACTGTACTACTAAACACAAATTTGTAATTAATTACCTAATGTCATTCCTTTCAGCCCAGGGAGACACATGCTAAGTGTTTCATCCCTCCATGAAGATTGGAAGCCATATGTCTCAGAAGAGTCTTTTAATCATCAGGTAGATGAGCTGAGGGACCTTCAATCTGCCTGCTTGGTATTGTTCCACTTTGCCTAAGAAAATATGTATCTTCCAAAAAGATTGATTTAATTGCACTTGCTAGAGCACTCATTCTCGAGGAGAGAATCAGGGTTCCAGTTCCTTCTTCCACTAATATTATATTAGTTTGTGTTGGAAAGGGAAATCCATGTTTCCTTTCACCTCTGCATGTAAACTGACCAGTTAAATAAGCAGTTTCTTATGGTCTTTGGCTGAGTCAATATTTAATTACATTGTGTAAGTGGAAAAACTTCAAAAGAAAAAGAAAAACAGGAACACCCAAATTCTTATCAGGTACAAGCAGCTACGAGTTCTTACTATTTTGGGTTTCTCAGTGAAATATCAAAAATCACAGAATGAGAATGGAAAAGAACAAGATATTCTGTATCCTGAAAACACTGTTTACTTGTTAGCTGAAAGACAGTTTAGGCACAATTCTCAGCTGTTTAATTTTGCTCTCTCTGTGACCTGATCTGCGCAATGTTCTTGGTGAATGTTTTGCTTAAGCTCTGCAGATAAGTACTTAGTGTACTTGTCAAAGTACTCAAGGCAGACCCATCTCAAACAGATTTAGAAGTAACCAGGAGGTCTCTATGCACCTAAGGAAATTTAATGTTGGAAATTTACATCCCAATGGACTTCGGTTAACTCAAGCCTTTACATGATGTTTTGGCATACAATTGGGAATTTAAACTTCTGACATTTTAGTTTTATGATCCAGTAATTTTATTTTCTATAAAGTGCTTCAATCCTAAGGAGCTCTATTAAAAATACAGAGCAGAATTTCTCCAGTGTACAAGTATTGTATAAACAAATGTTTTAAATCTCATAAAATTTAAGGATCAGCTATGTGGCAGTGGAGCAAAATGCCAACTCATACTGATAATTAATAAAAGACACCTGCTACTATGATATAGCAGAATTTATTCAGTGGCATTACAAAATATTTCACCTTTGCCAGCAAAAATGTCCTGCAATGATAACACCTTAACAGTAATAGCTAGAATTTCTTTTTCATATTCATGGGCTCTGCAGACATAAACTAATGTATAAACAACAATTTCTTAATATAAAATGAGTGTATAGGAAATGGGATGAAGTTTGGAAATAGAGGAAATAGAGATTTTCCTTTTTAAATTGGCTCAGTAATTAATGCTTTATTTCAGTGTAATATGAAAATATTTCCAAGGTGGTAGAATGCATAAATCTAGAGTAGCCACAGAAATTCAAAATTAGAAATGGGGTAGACCTATGTCGCAAGAGGATGTGTCTATCAGAGGGTGCAGATGAGCATGGGACTTCTGCTATAAGTTTCAGATATGCCAAAAATTTGCACCTTTGTTAGCTCAGCTTTTCAACTGAGCCTTAGTCTGAGCTGATGAAAAACATCTTGACCAGATAGAGGATGCTCATCGTAACTGCCTTCGGTGTTGATGTCTTGCAGCACCATGAATACTGACAATAGCTAATAAGGAAAATGAACAGTAGGTGACAGTTTAACAAAAGGAACTTTTTGCTTAGCACTTCACCATCTTCATTAGAGCAGATTTATGCTAACTGTAGAGACAATATCACTACACGTATAGACCCAAAGTAATAAGAGACAAAGTTACTCCTTACTGAATAGAAACACCATTGTGGAGATTTATATTAGAAAGTCACTTCATCAGCTTCTGATTAATAATTAATGAACAGCATGGATTCATTCAATTATTTCCTTCTAATATTTTCACCCTTTTTCTTTCTCTACCAAAAATGCAATTCATTATAAAATGCTGCCAAAGATGACTAATGCAATTGAAGACAAACCTCTTCAATATAAATTTCTTGTTCAGAAAAAAGATGACAAGTTTCACATCCACAAACTAATAACTAATAATAAACAAAAAATTACTAGTAATGATAAATTTAAAACAATACTTGACCATCCACTATTTCTTCCTGGAGGCAAAAAATCTGAGAAACATTTTTTCAGAGCTGAATAATTTTGTTACGTGCAATATCATCTGTAGTTATAGAAGCTGAATTCTTGATAGGAGTAACAGGATTAAACTAAGGATAAGAAAATTTTGTCTGAATATTTAGACAAATTTCTAAACACTAAAATCTATTATACCGTGCCGTCATTTCCAGGAGTACATTATTTTCATATTTATTTTGCTCTCACTGTCCCACAAGTCACGCTGATTTCAAGACTAAAGCACTTTGTGGAATTTGACATTAAACCCAGATGTCTGAAAAAGAAAATTACATATATTTCAAGTTATCATCTCAGTGATTGCTTCTCTTCAGTTTTTTTTTCCTACAACACCCATTTTCAAGGAATTCTAAAGCTTTTAATAAGAAGTATGTCTGTCTTGTGTCAAAAAAAGAAATTACTTTTTTTTAACTCCATTTGCAAAATATTCTTCCAGATGTTATATTATTGTCTGAGATAAGATGACAATACACTTTAACTGTCCTTTCCAGACAGATTTTGACATAAGACATTCCTCTACATACTCTACTGTGCCACTTCATTGATTGATTTTTCAAAAAATCTGAACCATGCCTGGGAAGGAAAGAGGTCACATAATCATACTGCAATACCAGTTGTTCACATATATTTTCCCTGATAGTTTGAACTGGTGACACCGGACATTAGAGAGTCTTTCATTATCCCCAAAATCATCTTCCTTGAACCAATTAAAAAGAAGAAATATCAGAAAAAGAATTGTTTGGTTTGGGGAGGGAAACTTCACCAATGATGACCAGTGGTGATTTCTTGGATTTGTTGCCTACATGAGGCAATAGATACTTATATTGTACGCACCTATAACTGGACTTGTAAGAAAAGCTGCACTAAATTTCTTGTTGTTTTGCACTTTCTTGGTCAACTCGCATCCTGGCAGATGGTGATGAGTAAATTTAGCAGCATCTTAGTCATTATGAGGAATACCAATCATATTGGTTAATGTCACATAAAGCAGTGTGTGACCAGTCATAACTCTTTACAGCCATCTGCTCTTGCTGGGTATGAGTAGACTATTTTGGTATGGACTATGTTTTTTATATACCAAATACTTTATTGCATCCAACCACCATGAGGGTATATACACTTATGTACCAGATGGGTATAAATAGGACACAATGGTAAGTTTTAGTAAGTATTATTTATTCATATTTATTCTTCACAGATTCTTCAGAGGAAAACTAGGCATTTTAAATTCTTAGACGTATTGGTAATAAAGAAGATTGTACATAAAATGTTAAGGGACCTGAGGATAAGAGTAAAAGCTTTTTATTGAAGAATTCACTACAGATGTAGAATTAGTTATATCATACATTGCCTCTCTTCCCATGCTATTCCTCCACAGCTGAGATTCATGACTTAGAGGTTATATTCCTGCTGTGATTTTTAATACACAATATACTAGTGCTCCTATGTCTTTAAATAAGCATCTGTAGAAGAGGGCACATAGTGGTCAGATGGTCAATACCAGCCTCCCATCACTGACAGTGGCCAGCAGGATATGCTCAGTGAAGATCAGCTAGCAAAGAGTGATCTTTTCCCCTCAGAATTTTCTCTAAACCTTCTGTGATGTGTGGTGCAGAAAGCCCCTGAGCCAGAAATGAAAGGGACTGTGGTTTTATTGATCTCTATCATACCTTCTTTCCATCACCTTTATCTTAGCCTGACCAATCCTAGCCGTTCCTTCTACAGAGGCAGGTTGCCTATCAATAAAATGTGGAATCCCTACAAGTATATTTTGGCTTTTGAGGATTCCTTCCTTTTTTAGTATCTTTGCTTTCAAATCCCTTTCTAAAATTTCTCCTTTTATAATCCAAAGTTTTGTCTGAATGCAGAGAAACGCACAAGATCTGGATATGGTTAAAAGAGAAAGAAAGAGAACCCTCAAACATTTAGTTGCATGTACTATGTTTTTTCATAATCCCTTCTCTTTGAGACCTAACTTCTGCAAAGTCCTTGGATTTTAAATTATTTATTCAGTGAGTAGTTGGCAACACTCAACAATTACCTCTAGAACATTTTTTACTCTCAAAGTCCTTAGACAATCATGGTGTATTACATGCCAATTACAAATGCAAATAAAAATTTTAGCATATATTAATACGTTATTTTTCCCTACTAGAATCATAGAAGTGACATATATTGGAAAATCATTAGGAATGATTTATCTTCAAAGCAAACTTGTTATTATATGATAATGGTTTTGCTATTTTCAGCCCTAATTAAGGATATTATATAATTTATCAAGATAAATATGCTTACAGCACTGCTGGAGAAAGCAGCTGTGGATAATATATTTTCTGAATTTTGAAATATTAAATTATGTCAGCCAATCAAACATTAAAAGTCTTTTATTATGAGTAGTTTCTGTGACGTTTAAGTGACCTATTATTTAATTTTGACTGTTTGTGGAAAAAAGATTGACAGGCTTAAAATAGTTAATCTCCATTATATGTACTTTCTAAGAAACTAGTTGCAAATTTGGAATGCCAATAAGAATTTTCCTTTTAAACTACTGATCACATCCACTATCCATTCCAGATATGGAACTATTGCCTGAAAGCTGCTAAGGGATCCCCTTGTGCCTTCCTCTCAGTGAGAATTAAAAACATTCAGCATTGTACTCTGCTTCTCTTCCAAAACTATACATAAATTTTAAATATAGTTTGTTAAAATATGTCACCTTTTGCATACAGAAATTTTGGTCAGCTCAGGATTTCTGCTTAACATGCCATTACTTTTTCAAAATTTTCAGGCTCCTGCTGAGACTAAAAGAGTGGTGGTGACCATTTAGAAAAGGATATATACAAGAAAGCCAGATCTAGACAACTGACTAAAGTTTTTTACAAAGTACAGTCTGTAGGCCGAAAGTATCTGGAAAAAGAGAATACTTACAAGTGAGATGTCATATTCGACAAAGTTTTTCTGATGTCGATGTGAATAGGAAGAAGATGAAAACAGAAAATAGGTAAAAAAAATCCCATAGATCTTATTTTTATGCAGAATTAGGTCCCTGTCAGTTAGAGTAAAATTTATTCTTTTTTAAATAATTGGAATACACCTGTGCCTAACTGAATTCTCTCTTTGTACTGTGTCTTCTGCCTTGAATCATACTCTCCATCAAAATCATCTTATAAAATCTCCACTTCGAATTATGCTAGAGATTTAAATGATATCCAAGGTAAGAAGAAATTTATTGCATTAAAAATCACAGTGGACAATTACAGATGTTCTACTTCAAAATGTCTGAAATCTGTAACTTACTTCTTATATGCAATGCATTTGGTATAGATATAAATACGTTTTTATAGCTGAAGCCAGATATCCCTTGGAATAGTGGGAAATTGTGAACTATCTTAATTTTCCAAATAGCTGTGAAGCTGAAGATACAATATTATCTGGAACCTACACCCAGACCTGGGTAGGAAGGCCATGGAAATTACACAGAAGCATTCTGGTGCTTATTCACGTTAAAATTATGTTAGGATTAAGCCATACACAAAAAAAAAAAAAGGAAAAAATACTCTGTTTGACAAAGAAAGCAATGTTTTACAGGTCAGGAAGTAATCAAATAAGATAAGAATTGCCAGAAGTCCAACACAGCTAGATCCCGCAAAACAAATTATCCAATAACAAAACCGAGTGTATGCACTGCTTGAGCTTTCCACTTTCCATACTTTTAAAAATTAGGTGTTCTCAGCAAATAACTGTTATTTACAATCTGATAGATTCCAAAGCATATTACAAAGTTTTTGTTCTTTTGGGAGTTCTGGGAACTTTTTTTAAAGTTTCTTGATGAAATGTTCCTCCTCTGCTCTCTGGATTACAAGTGGAGATGGCATGTAAGAAGAAAAAAAAGACGGCTCATCTTTCAGGAGTAAGGCTTTGCAGCTAGGATTTTGATATCTGTGAAGAAATGTGTGTATATAAAATGCCCTAAAGGGCATTATGGTATGTAGGACTTTGGACACATTGGCCTATCCTAAGCAGTATATTCTGCCTGCTAATCCCCTTTCTCCTCCGTTCCTGTATCCTATACACAGAATTGATGTGGTGGTGGTGGATGTTAGTACAAATTTGTATTGGACTAGACCTTGTTTTCCAGTGCTTTGGAGATTCAAAGGCATGACAGAGTAGGGGCTACCAGGAGGTGGGTGGCAAGTGCCTTCACTGTGTCAGAGGCCCAGTCCCTTACGCACCTGAAGATTTTTGTTTTAAGTTCTCCGTTATTTCCTGTTCAACCACCTCTATTATATAATTTGAAAGATAAGATAACATGACATAGACAATCAAATTGGGACTGATAGATCACCATGAAATGTTGCCTGAAAACAAAGAAATGAAATGGTCTTCTATAAAATAGACTTTATGGAAACACTGCCTCTCAGTATATAAAGAATTACATTTTTAAGAACTTTGAAACATCAAACTTTTGCATCTTGTCAAACTTCACAAAATCTGAGGTTGGTTCAAAGCTCCATTTAGCTGCCACGTATTTTTCCCTTTTATTTCCTTTTCCATCATTTTTGATCACCAAGATTTGATGAATTGTTATCGCAAAAACATAAGAACTGGCCACTTGAATCAACTTGCTTTTCTGACAAGAATGTCTCAGCGGTAGCTTTCATTCCTTCTTTGAAAGATTTCTTTTCAAGTCAAATGGAGAGCATTATTTTATAAAAAAGTAGCTTAGTGCTTTATAGCGCAATTTTCCAATTCTTCTGGAGAGAGATAGACTTAAGAGTTGAAGGCACTTGGCACCCTGCAGGAGACACTCTGCACAGCAGAGGACTGAATCATTAAATACAGTACTTTTTATAGTGCACATACAAAAAATATTGGCTTGGAGCTCTGTTTTGTGCATCTGTACTATGTTGCATTTCCTGGTAATATTTTTACAAGTGCTGTACTTTCCATATTTTAATTGAGGGTTGATTTTTAACCTGCTTCCGTATTATAGAAGATCTGTAATTGCGAAATATAGTGTTAAATATGGCTACATTAAGGAGTTTCACAAGAAAGGGATTTATTCTTTTATCTGTTGAGGAATGTATTTGAGGTAGAGTGAATGTTGCTTATTTGTTTCTGTGTTTTCCAATACATCTACAAAGTTTTAAAAATTATTATAATAATTACTATTATTTTTATTATTGTTATTATATGGATCAGAGCAAGTAGCAAAGGAGAGCAGAAATGGCATGCACTGAGGTCAGCTGCAATTCTGATAGCTAGATAAAACAATATGGCAAAGTGAGGAGACATTAAAGAGGATGGGGACTGATGTGAAAGCAGGTGGGAAAGTTACATCAAGACCACCTGAAGTGCTAGGAATGAAAATTAGTGAAATGAGACTTTCAAAGACTAAGAGCAAAGAGATGCTTTCTCAGGAGAGCAATTGCAGGAGCTCTGCTGGGTGCTTTCCACAGTCTTAGGCAGAGCAATAGATAATAGTGGAAAATAAAAGAGAGAACCCAGAGCCTGTTGAGCAGTGGACCAGAAACCCTCAGCCACAGAAGCAGCGAGAACCTGGGGAGGGAAGGGAAGGATGATGAAGTCAGGGAAACCCATGGAAAAGCACAGGCAGTTTTCCAGCAATGCTTACTCGCTACCATAAAATCTACTCATGCTTTGATCAACTATTCAGGTGCCCATAAGCATTTTGCCACATTTTTCTTTGCAGCCTCCTTTTCATGCCAGTACATATGCAGACATATGTCCTTTACCCAGACATATGCAACATTGGTACCTATGGGACACTGGTGCTTGTATTCTCTGATATGGAATCTAAATTTGTCAGCTTAGAAACCTAAATTTCAGTATTTTATTGCTATTGAACAGGAAGGGAAGAAAGACTACCATAAGTGAGAATGTGGTCAGGGAGATCTGAAATGAGTGGAAGAGAATACACAGAAAATAATGTACTGAAAGTGTATAGAAAGAGTATAAAAGATGATTGAATAAACCAGTGAATTCAATTATGTTGCAAAAATACTACCAAAAAGACCACACGGATTTATGTACCAGACAAGCTACTTCAAATTGAGAATTTTTCTTTAATTAAAATTATAGGGTATGTTTTTCTTTCCATTTTGAAACAAAAGGCAGAATGTTTGGACTATATATAGGAGAGGTATTTAAAGTGCATTTTGGGGGACAAAATCTAAACATTTTAGTAGAAAATAGGATTTCAAAATAGATTAGGAAATGACTGCATTTAAAACCACTGAAGCTTCTCTTAATTTCTTCAAAATATTGCTTTTAAAATACTCTCATCTTAGTATCGTTTTATTCATATTTCATGCTTATGTTTTTTCTACTAAGTTGTATTTGCATTGTTTCTAATTTATTTTTCATTTTGCAGTAATTAAAACTAGCTTTTATTCTGGACACAAGATTTTTTACATTATACTTGTTTTACTTCCTTTTTGAACATGTCCCTTGTTTGATATCACAATATAATATACAGAAGAAGAAAATTAGGCAAGTGCTCAGGATCTTTATGAGTAGTAAAGCTTTACATTATTTTTAAATTATTAAATAAAGTGAGATAGGCAGGAAACTTGGGTTTCTCTTTTGTTACTTCTTTTCTTCAGTTTACTGTTCCCTGGGGGAACATGTGAAGATATGACACAATGCTTGAGACAAATGGAATGTGGCTGAGAAGTGAAGATATTCACAAGTAAATGGTGCAAGACCAGCTATTTTATTATGTCGAGTACAGTAATAGAATATGCTCAGATCCACCTTGCTTAGAGCAAGAGTGTGCAGGCTCTGTGTGTCTGTCTGCAAGTGGTTGAATATGTCATACTTGGTTTGTGTTTCCACAATATGTTTTGTGGAAACTGAGACATCCAGTCAAGAAGTCTATGGTGCAGAATCTCCACTAGAGTGTTTCTTAGCTGCTGACTGACAAACAGAGATTTTCAAAACTTTTTTTGTGTCTTGAATTATATCATGCATTGTTGTAATGAACTTCTAATGGGCTAGAATCTGTAGAAAACCATTTCTTATTCAATACACCCCATAAATATCAAGAGAGATTTCATAGCTGGACATAGTCTAAAGGACTTTAAATTTTTACCATCCCAGGTATTTTAACAATTATTCATACAACATCAAGTTAGAGGTGTAATCCTACATTTTACAAAAGCACTAGGACCACTTGGGATAATAAACACAAAATACGATTGGAATAGGCCTACTGAATAATGGCACTTTAGGTGAGCAAAAATCAAAAAGGAAAGTCTCCTTGCTTCAGCCAGAATTCTTCATTTTCAGCTCTTTTTTGGGACTCTGTAAACACCGGAGAACAACCTTGGGAAGATAATTTAGTCTTTTTTCACCCTTTGATTCTCATTTTTACTTTTACTGTGATTTAATTGATGAGTGAACAATTCACTGTAATAAAGTAAACAGAATACCATATTCAAACATATAACCTTTTCTTTAAACAAATGAGGTAATTCAACTGGTTTAATTTATTCCATAAATTTGATATTTTTGGCAATTTAACAAAATTTATTAAGCACTGCATTCAATTGGATTGTGCTCCATTAGATAATTAAGTGAATATAGCTCAATAATAATGTCAGAATAAGAACAAATACTGAAAAATGATGAACTTTTACTTTGCCGGTTTCATGAAGAGGTGAAATTTCATATAACAGAGAATGTAGTTTGTGTTAGGCAAAATTGCCTTTTTTTGTATTTTCCGTTTAATATAAGGAGGAGAAACATTGAAACATTTATTTTATATGGGTCTTGCACATTGAGTAAGAGTGCAATAAGAAAGAATATCTCAATAACGTGATGTCCCACTGGCACATCTATAATGCCATCATTTCACCATATCTGTTAATGGCCACAAATCTAAAATTCAAGTTCACTTACGTGAATACCGTGTGGTTCTTAAAGAATTGCTTTTAGCAGAAAAATTGCTCCTCTCTGTTGTCCTGTGTTTCCAAATTCAGGAGCTCCATTTTGACAAATATATGAACTTAGTCTTCTAGGTTTATAGTGGAACGCCATGGAGATAACAGGACTCTCTAAGCTGTGGCAACGATCAGCAGGAAATGTCAATGTGCTCACAGTATTGCTTTGTTTTTTCAGACCTTCACGATTTTCCAGAGCCACCACACCTCTCAGAATCTTTAGTCTGAAATACTGTGGTGAAAGTCTCTAAGAAATAGCTTTGCTGGTTTTTTTCTATTTCAGTTTTTCTCATGGATAACACTGAAGAATATTTTTCAAAACTATTCTTAGTGTTTCTTACTTCTGGAAATTAAACTGAAAAAGCTGGAGTCACTTTGCACTTTTACCCAAAAAATGAAGTTTTTACTTCAGTATTAGAAATGGTCAAATGTTTGATGACTTTTTTCCCTATGTACCCATAAAATTACCCATACTTAAAGTATGGGTAAGTAATAGAAGAAGTAACCCATGCTTTAAGAAGTACTCTTGCCACTTAAAGCCTCTTGTGAACAATACATGTTAGTAGAGACTACCCACATCTCCTCTACAAACAATACAGGGCTGGTTTTGCTTATTTGTTTGTTTCCTTCTGGGGTTTTGTTTTGATTTGTTTTGTTGAGTTGGTTTTTTTGTTTGGGTTTTTTTAAGGTAAACTGGTGATTCAGAAACTTGACAAGGAAATGTGAATTCCAGATTAAGTATACCATGCCCAAACACCAGACTTCACGCATCACCTTAACATGTGAATGCAAGTGCCTACACCTTTTTGTTTCAATTCCATCATCCTAAATGCTTATTTCATTATTCTTTTCAACTCAATAGATCAGAATATCAAAGACCGAAATTTTTGAACATTTCCCACCAGGCAGAGTTCATTCCTTCTGTTTACTGGTGTCAAGCAGGTTTCATTCGCATGCTGAGCAGATGCTTTACTAATGTTTTGCACAGTGGTTAATCAAATATTTATGCAGCGCACGAAGGAAATACTTACATTTCACTGCAGACGATTGAATAAGTTCTATACCATTTCCCTAGTGAATAGTCACATCCAAACACTTTCAATTATTCATGTACTAATTTGTAAATATTGCAAGGGGTTCTTACCTGGAAATGCCTGCTAGTCCTGTAGCTGAGGAGAAAAAATTTTAAAATTGCTTCCAGGTATAGCAGATATATGATAAAAAATGATTCTGCTCTTTCAGTATGCATGTTCAGTGCCAGCTCCTGGCTAATTTAGAAATTAATGCTAATCCATAATCACATATAATTTTTCTTACCTTTATTACAGCTGAAACATTCTGATACTTTGTACACTCTTATGGTTTGAAATGCATGGGTGGTTTAATCCTAAATAAAAAGAAAAAATCTTGGGAAAGTAGTATTGTAATTCAGTAATGTATGTAATACCTTGCGTCTGCTCTCTAAAATGAGGATAAAAGCATTTTGAGGAATTTGAAATTAACAGATACCCAAATCAAAGTCCTAATTTGGCAGAGTCCTTGTTTAGGTAGTCCTTACTTATATAAATAGTTCATTTAAATTTTTCTGGATTAGGCAATAATGCACAATGTACATGTTATTACTTTTCAGTTGGATTTTTTTGTTGTGACAGTCAGAATGCTTGATTTGATTCCTAGGTAATACATTAGACATTGTAATTCTATGCATAATTAAGATAAATGAGCACTTAACTGATACACAGTTACTATATATTTAAGCAAAATTTTTTATATATATATATGTGTGTATAAGGAAGCAAACATTGCTTCTTAAATCTGAGCTGGCATCTAACTGGGAGGAACTTCAAATCTGCATGAGCAAGAAAAAGTAATTCAGCAAGGAGAAACACCAGGATTTACATACAGGTAGGGACAACCAAGTCCAATATTGTAGAATAATAATTATACATCCAGGCAACAAAACTGTAAGAGGTCTGCAGGTCTGGAGGCTAAAATGGATCCAAACTGATCATGACTGAATAGTGTTACAGTGTGGTAAACAGGCAGAGAGGTACTGTCAATGTGTCTGCTCGAGGCATTACTGACAGATAAGGCTCCAGTAAGAATATTTTGTACAGATTTTCCTTGCTATAAGCAAGAAATGAGCCATTGACAGAGCACAGAAAAGATGACAAGAAGCAACACTGGTCTGACCTGCAAGAGAGACTGAAGAGGTTGTAATTTAGAGAGACGAGACTGGTGGCTCCAGTTTCAACTTGTGAAAAAGAGCTGTTTGGTACAAGAGAAAATCTAGCTGTGAAAGTAAAGGGCATAATCTGTAGAAAGTGAGATTTATAGCAGACATCAAGAAAACTATAGAATATGATAAATGCTAGGAAAAGTGGAAACTGAAATTTTTAGGAAAAACTTCAATTATCTCCTGTCAGAAACAGCTTATGGAGCACTTTGTCTAGAACTAACTAACTAACTAAATAACTAACTGAAGTCCTCCTGTTACTTTTCTGTGGATATGGACATATGTTTAAACCACCCATTGAGACTTCTGTATTTTTCACTTTGTACAGTGGCATATGCACAAACACGTCTGTCTGCACAGCTAGCAATAATGCATAATTAAAAGGAAATCCTCTGGCCTTTGTATGTAACTGTTATTCATGACTTTTTCTCTCTTCAGTTCCAGAGTCATAGAATATACACAGTCTTCTGACAGTACCCTTGGCTTACGAACCCTCTTCAAGAAGTACGAGTGTTGTTATATAATGAGCCTTCCATGTTGCTATTCTCTTCCTGTAGAATTTCTGATTGACAGACAAAAAGATTTTTTTGAGTCAAAAATTGCAAAATAAAATTTTTAGTGGAATATAGTTAATTTATAATGCTTGGGTTACCTTGGCTTTTCCTATTTAGCCACTAGTGTTGTATGGTAAATTCTTGTGTTTGTGTGAAACAGAGGTACTCTCAGGCTCTCAGCCTCCATCATTGAGACATTTATAACAGGAACAAATGTTTTTTGGATAGACCTTCCCATTTTGCCTCAGATGTATAGAAAAACTTTCTAAATGATTAAGGGATCATATATGATTTGACCCGTGTATGGAAGCCCAGAATGTCCATGATCTCTCTAACCAAGAATTCAGTATTTCTTCAATCAAATGTAAAATCTTCCTTGATTTATTCTGATGTTTTGCCTCATTTTTTCCCAATCCTTTCAGTTGTATCTATTCAGGTCCTGTCACAACCCTGTCTGTTCCTGCCTCTCCCATCCACGCTCCACCGTTTCCTCCCCAATGCTCCGACTTCTGCCACAGCCAGATAACTTAACTAAAGAGATGTGTTTTCCCAGTTCTGCCATCCGGGATGGGGACAGTTTCATTTTCCCCAGCCCTTCTGTCTCTCACCTCTTTCACTGTGGACTCAGAAACCTGGAACTCTTTTGTGGCTCCTCTGCATGTTCTGTCTCGAGTCTTAGGGCAACACTGAGCAGTGCACCAGTCCCACTCCTCTTCTTTGCAGCAGACTTCTTCCTTGGTAAACATATTTTCATGAAGTATAAATCTGGTGTGAGGAATAGTTGTTATTTTCTAAAAAGAACCATATTTACAGAATAAATCATCAGGATCATGGTGCATGCAGCCCAGCAGGTAAGGAGAGGTTGTGCAGCACTTAACATATCCATGGATAGCAGTTCATCACAACTTTGCATTCTAAATTTAGAATTAATACAGCCTTTACCTGGTTTCTTACTTGGCAATCACCTCTGAAAAGGTCTTGTTTCTTCCTCGATAATGCCAGTAACACTCACACAGACATGGGGAATGAAAATAAACTTGTCTCTGATGTGACTTTTTTTATAATTGTACAGTTCTGACCTTGCATGACTCCAGTGATCTTTCTGCAATAATGTCTCAAAACTTTGCAAATTTCTCATCAGTCCAAGCCAAAGTTATTCAACTGAACCTTATCAATTTGAGCTTTGAACCCTTGGTCTCAAGCAGCTAAACCTCTGTGGAAAGGGGAAGTTTACATAGAGAAGGGATTAGGGGAACGCTGCATAGAGAGGGGGTTAGAGTAAGATTCTAGGCTCTCACATAGCAAAATAAGATCTTCTATGAATTTGGAATACTTTCAGCCTGGTTCAGTTGGCTTGAATACCTCTCACAGGAGTGGACGTGAAGCTGGAGCCTCACAATTTTGTTTTAAATCGCCTCTGCAAATCTGTCAGGGGCCTAATTTAACGTCTTTATCTCATATCCTTCCAAAGTATTTTGCCTCAAAGAATTAATGTGATAGGCCTCTGAAAGCAATTTATTAATGTTTGAAAAGTCTCTAGAAGCCAGAAAATGAAAGGCTGAAGTTTTTATTTGTATAGTGATGAAATCAAGGTAAATAATTAATACACATTTCTAGGGACAACTGTACATTTGCAATAAGATTTTATTCAATTTGAAAAGGCAATGCCTGTCTTCTAAGTACAGCAAAAATGTAGTAGGAAAATATTAGGCTCTTGTTTTTGAACTTTGAGGAATGTTTTCTCTTTTTGTCTGAAATGCAAAATATTTTTCAAATGTGGGTTTGAATGATGAGGAGGAGCAGAGACTTGTAATCTGTAACACAATACACTTCTCATTCTCTCAGTATTGGCAAAGCATTGCTGCTCTGTGCATGTGTATGCAGGCATGTGCATAAATCAATTGCTCAGGTGAAAAGTTTACACTAGCAGCAGTTGTGCTGAGTCACGTGGTAAGGAAAATCAGAGGCTGACAAAAAAAATGGCAAATATATTGCAGCATAAAAGGTCACTTCAAAAATTTCTGACACCTTGGAACATTAGAATGTCAAAACTCAACAGTACATTGTCCTGTTTGGTTAGATTGTGCTACTACACTCTCTACGCACTCTTATTTTTTAAAATAATTGCATGCACTTTTGAATCAGCCAGCCATTCAAAGACCATATTTCCCATTTTATTGAGAAATGAATGAAGTGTAGAGAACAACTCATTTTATTCCAGCAGTCCTTTTAACACGCAGATAGTGGAGTCTCTCAATGAACGCACTTCTGTTTGTGCTATTAAAGATAATGCAGGAGCAATTGATAATTGTCCAGTTTAGAAAATATGTGCCTAAAGCTTATCTGTATTTTCTCCTATGTAATAATGAAAGATCTGATAAAAACATTTATTTTCTAACTTTCCACATATTTCTTGCCTGAGTCTGGACGAGTAAGACAATCGCTGCTGATTACTTATTTATCAAACTGCCTATCATATAATTTGTAAATTTCAGCCTCAAACAACTGGGAGTTTTTCTGTTTGTCTTGTTTTGAAAAGCCTTACAATATTGTAGGAGAAAAGGCACTGAAGAGTTAGGCTGGGAAAAGTCTTGTGGATCATCATTGAAAGAGAAGAAGATACAAAAGAAATTTTCCCAATTCACCCCAGCACTTCCTAACCAAAAAACCTTCTTCCACAAAACATAGAGATACCTAGAAAGTACACAAGCTGCTCTTGACAGCTCCTTAAAGTAAGGATATCTTGGAATCTATTTTCTCATCCTTTTTTTACCAATCTCTCCTATTTCACAACATGCAGACCCTGTACCTCAGAGAGAGTTCTATAAATGCATTCTACTGTCTCCACAAAGACACTGTGAGATCCATGTTCAGAGGGGTGTCACTGTCAAAAGATCTACAAGTCATGATCTTGGACAAACCTTAGAACAGGTTTTAGCAGCATTGTGACATTGAGCAGTACCTGGAATTCTACTAGTGGAAAATCTTGAAAGTTTTGTCATGAGTTTACTTGTATTTCTTAATACTTGAAAATATATGAATCTGGAATAGAGTTGTAAAGGATATCAAGAATAAATGGAGAAATTATTTTCTGCAAAAGGAACATGAATGGTACTTCAAACACTTAGAAGCAAAACATATTGAATTTGTGTGAATTTGTAAACAGTTTTCCTTTGTTGGGTATGTCATTATAGCTCTGAATAGGTTTATAGAATTATTTTAAAGTAACTTGTATGGATAGCAACTGCAGCAACTCACAGATATTGTGAGTTACACTTTGAATACAGAGACTGGACATATTTCAGTGTATTTCATCTCCTAATGTCATTTTTATTAGAGCCAAAGAGGAAATGTTTGACTTCTTTTTTACAAGCAGGACTGCTTAGAAAACAGTAACATAAAAGATATAAAACCAGTAACACTTAAAGGCATTGCTTAGCTGGAGAAGCTCTGATGCAGTCACTGGGAGTCAGGAAAGATCAGCTTGATCCTCTGTTACTGAGACATCAGTCTTTAGAGGTAACCAAAAATTTTTTTTTCAGAAGTTTGCAAAACTTAAAGAAAAAAATGCAACAAAACATTTAATGTAATGTAGGTTATTGACATACCTTTCTTAAAAAACCAAAATCTAGCTTCGTAGAAAATGAAAGGTAGAGGATAAACATTTGCCACACTAGCATGTGAGGTACAATAACTGATTTTTGCATATTCCACTCCTGATCTGTAACCATGCCATCTAAAAAGTCATCTGCTAAGATGGAAACCCCGCCGTGGTTTGGATCTTTTTCCAAACCCCCCAGTGTTTGTTTGTGACTTAAAAGACACAGGTGCAATCATTGGATCTAACTTTGCACTTGATGTAGAGGAAGAAAGTTATCTCAGGTCCAGGTCATTGCTAAAGACAGACTTTAAATGCAATAAAAAAATTCCTGGTTTTATAAAAGGAGATTTTATCCTTGCAGAATAAGCCAGAGTTGTCACCTGTTTTGCTTTGTGATTTGTTCTTTCTGGGAAGAATTAATTAAAATGTTGAGATAAATAAATCCTAGGTCTTCTCTTGAGGCTTTCTCTTTTTGGCATATGAATCACTAACCTCTCTGTTGCCACAGATTTAAAATAAAACCCAAACCTTTAATTTTTGAAGGAGAGTTTATGCAGAAAACTAATTCTAACCTTCTCTTCTGATTCCTGTGATAATAGTCCTGTCTCTATGCAAGCAGAACTGCCTGCCAGAAAATTTCTCAGATGTCAAGAGTCAAAGTATAAATATTAGTGAATTTAAGTTTTCTGTAGACAACAAAGCTCAGAATAATTTTGTGACCTTTCGTTTAAGTCATGCATAATGTGGTTTTTTTGCTCTTATCCTCAATTTCTTTTTGGCTTCTGTGTCTAAGCCAAAAACTTGAAATGCATTTAGCTGGGGAAAAAACAATACACAGAATAATGTAAAAGTTTGTTTTATACTATTTTATAGAACTGAAACTTGCTATAACTCATGGCTCTGGAGTTTGTCTACAAGGAAGTTCTTACCTGTTAGAATATACTAGCTAGCATCTACTAGGTACTTTTAAATGCTTCTGTTCTTTGCTGCTGATGGGAAAAGGCCCATCGTGGTCTTCTGTAAGTAATAGTAGGCTTGTTCTCTGCTAAGAGGTATAAATAAAATATGTAAAGTAATAGAAAAATCCCCCTTAGGAAGTATTCTGTAAATCTGTAATATTACCATATCCCATAAAAAAAGACCATAATAAATTGGGTGCCAGAGGTAAAATACATTTTACTTAACTTTAGAAGTTTTATGACCAAGCTGAGCTCCTTTCACAGTTGGGAGAGGACTGAGCATTTTTGAAGAGTGATTTATCAGACCTTTTTTAGACATCTACTTTAGGGTGAGAGTCACTGTGTCCAGGTAGTGGCTATTTCTCTCTAGCTCTGCAGGGAGTGTAGGATGACTCTTTTGGTGTAGATGATTACCAGCAATAGGTGCCTGCATTTCTCTGATGAATCCCATATACGACTGTATGGGATCCCATACACCCATTTGATTAAAGACTTTGACTAATGTCCAAGTGCACAGCTGCTGTAGCTTACTACCAAGAAATTGTGCACCTCACAATATTTTAATCTCTTACTACAGATGTCAAGATGTCAAGATGTTTAGTCAGCCAGACAAAATTGGATTACCTACAATTCAAATTATCTTAGCAATGTAAAAATTATCAGGACAGGTGGAGTAAGCATGTCACTATGCAGCAAAGGCAGCAGATCCCATAAGATTGCTGTGCCAGGAATGGTGAGCCCCTCACCAGCTGAGAATCTCTCAAACCCAATTCTCTAAATGTCATCTCAGTTGACATATATACACAGTGTGTATGCAAGACAAGTATTTACAATGTGCATATCCATATCTGCCATCAGAATAATGATGTTTTTCATCTAGGCTTTTACTCAAACCTGATTTATTTTTATGACAAGATAACTTGCCCACTTGACCAAGGGAAGCCAGCTGATGTAATCTTTTTGGATTTCATTACAGCTTTTGATACTATATCTCACAGGAGACTGCTGGACAAAACATCCAGCACTCAGCTGGATAAACACAACATGCAATGGGTGAGCAGCTGGCTCACAAGTTGGGCAAAAAGGGTTACAGTGACATCAGGCATCAAACTGGTGACCTGTCGGTAGTGGGGTTCCACAGGGCTCCATCCTCAGCCCTGTGCCCTTCAACACCTTCGTAAATGACTTGGACGCAGGACTGGAAGGGATACTGAGGAAGTTTGCAAATGATACAAAACTGACAGGAGCTGTTGACTCTCATGAGGGCAGGGAAGCCCTGCAGAGAGGCCTTGACAAGCTAGAGGACTGGGCAATCACCATTTCTATGAATTTTAACAAAGGCAAGTACCAGATTCTGCACCTGGGTAGGGGCAGCCCTGAATGTACAGACTGGGGAACGAGAGGCTGGAGAGTTGCAACACAGAAAGGGATCTGAGAGTCCTGGTCAATGGCAAGTTCAATTTGAGTCAGCAGTGCTCTGGCATCCAGGAGGGCCACCCATGTCCTGGGGGCATCAGGCACTGCATCACCAGTTGGGCAAGGGAAGGGATTGTCCCGCTCTGCTCTGCTCTGCTCTGAGGTGGCCTCACCTAAAGTGCTAGGGGCAGTTTTGGGAGCCACAATATAAGAAAGATATAAAGCTATCAGAGTGTCCAAAGGAGGGCAACCAAGATGGTGAAGGGTCTTGAGGGGAAGCCGTATGAGGAGTGGCTGAGGTCACTTGGTCTGTTCAGCCTGGAGAAGGGAAGGCTGAGGGGAGACCTCATTGCAGTCTGCACCTTCCTTGTTAGGGGAAGAGGAGGAACAGACTCTGTTGTGACCACTGACAGAACCCAAGGGAATGGCCTGAAGTTGTGTCAGGGGAGGTTTAGGTTGGACATTAGGAAAAGGTTCTTCACCCAGAGGGTGGTTGAGCACTGGAACAGGCTCCCCAGAGAAGTGTTTATAGGACCAAGCCTAAGAGAATTCAAGAAGCATTGGACAGCACTCTCAGGCACATTGTGTGACTCTTAGGGATGGTCCTGTGCAGGGCCAGGAGAGCTGGACTCGATGATACTGATGGGTTCCTTCCAACTCAGCTTATTCTGTGATTCTGTGATTCTTAGTCAAGAGAAGTGGCAAAACCCTTCCATATTTT
The DNA here is from genome assembly GCA_013398955.1 of Callaeas wilsoni. Taxonomy (NCBI): domain Eukaryota; kingdom Metazoa; phylum Chordata; class Aves; order Passeriformes; family Callaeidae; genus Callaeas; species Callaeas wilsoni. Next base: position 273,456 of record VWPU01004584.1, read on the forward strand.
TTCCCTTTAACTGCTGTTATTCTTGCATAGCATATAGCCTTTAGAAAGTCTCTGTTTCAAAGAATCTTCTTAACAGTCTTTTTCATAGCTTTAAGATGGATTCAATTTTTCCTCAAATCCTCACATATTGCTTATATGAGACGAAATCTATAACTTAGCTCAGGTCAGTTCAGTAAAAGTAATAACTTTTTGTATGCAAAATGTGTAATCCCCTTTTCACCTCAGTTGGTTTTCTGCTCTGTTATTACTGCTCCTTAGCATTTTAAGATTCTGGTTATTACACGCTTTTATTCTATTAGTAAGAAAAATCTGAATTAATTTTCAGAGAGTTTTTCAAAAATACACCACTAGATTGTAGACTGAAGTAAAAAAGTAAGTTTCAAACCCATAGTTTCACAAGATTAATAAAATACATAACCAGAAGTTATAAGGAAAATTCTAACTCTATTGTTAGTGCTAGGAAAAAAACCCCTATAATCACAATGACAAATACATGCACAAAAATTTGCTTGCCACATAACGTGTTAGTGAAATAAATCACTGCTTAGATGTCAGATAAAAAGGTATTCAGGAAGCACCAAATCATGGAAGCTCATGAATGACAGTTACTGATCATTTGTTGCGTAAAAATCTCATCCATTCAACCTAATGTTGAACCTCATATTCTAAGGGTTTGCAGGTTTCACTTCCAAGTGAGAAAGAGGTTTCTCTCCAGAACTCCTAAGACACCTTTGATATAATAAAATTGTTACTTTGAGATTACAAACATTTGAAGAAACTATGTAAATACTTATTTTTGACAGGGCAAATAAAATTGCAGTTTTATTTTTCATGACAATGTACAAAAACATGACATCCTTCATCTCTGAAATACCTCTCTTTTGTCTCTTAGGCTATTTTCAGCTGTATTTGTAAACACAGTCATAAGGTGGCTCCAAAAGAAATGAAACTCTTAATTTCGTACGCATATAGATATGTGTTTTTACACATATGGATCTTTCTTGATATTTTCTAAAAAGCAACCTTGAACCAAACACTCAGAGGAAAACCTAGTGCTCTGAGGAAACACAACAGATTGTTGTTATGAGAGTGAAGAACTTCCACCTAGCCACTCTCTGTGTGTAATTCAAGGTGATATTCCTTGTACTCCTGATGGACCAATGCACAATTACTCTCTCAGAGAGGCTGGCTGTTACACTGTCAGACTTTGGAATTTTCTGTGGGAAATAACATAGGGAGATGAAGCTCCCAAAGAAATTCCCCAAAGAAAAAGAAAAGATCTCTTCATGTCAGTTTTGGTAATATAGATATGTGAATTAGCTGCAACCAGAGCTTCCTCATTTTTCTGAAGGATGTTGGGGATTTCATGCTGGGGGTTCTGTTCTTATCTGTTAGTGTATAATTAGACAATATCTGACAGAATCAGATTAATATTAGTTATTACCTGCAATTCCTCTACATTCAGTCCTTCAACATCTTGTCTATTTAGCCAGAAATTCTCAAGTGACATGAATTCAGCATGAAGAGTTTCCCAAGCTGTTGTGAGAAAATGAAACCCTGCAGGGATATTCTGGTAAGTCAGTGTAACATTTTGAAAATCTCTGAAGGAAACATGAAGTGGGATTAAAAACAGAAGATAAAAATAGAAAAAGGCAAGGACAAAAAACCAGGCAAAGGAAATGTAGGACATGAGCAAAAGAGTAGATTGAGATATAGCACAGCGGAACTGCAGACAAGCAAATAATAAGCAAGCTATGGGCAGGAAGTAGATGATGTCCTGTCATTACAGGATTATAGAAAAGCAAGAATTCCACAAAAGGAGCACCAGAAGCTGAAAATATGGATGATGTTCTGATCCGTTTTAGATCACTGTCAGAACTTCAGTTGACAGAAGAATTAGGCTATTAATACATAGGGAAAAGAAGATATACATACATATATAGGCATATATATGTGTCCATGTGTATATATTCATATCTGTCAGGGAAAACTAGAAAAAATCTACATATATTCTTAGAGCACAGTTATAAAAATAATGTAATTATAATAAAGACACACCTGAACATACTGAAACATTTCTTTATTGGGTTCTGATAGCAGTCTGGAAAGAACATTTTTGCTGAATATTTGTCATCTGGAAACAGTGTGGAATAATGAAAAGACCTTGAAAGAAGACAATATTCTGTGTTCACAGAATCATTCTTCTAGTTTCAGAATGGGATTCAGCAAACTTTAAGTGAAAAAACCACACTTTATGAATAACATTTCTATGCCCATGGATTCCTCTTGGTCTGGACACTGATATGCTATGTTTTCAAGTCTGAATAAATATTTAATTGCATTTTCATGGAGATTTTCTCAAAAGAAAGTAAGAAGCAGAGTTAATTTTCTGACAAGGTTTGCTGTCCCTAGTCTGGTGACCTGCTCCAAAATGGAAACACAAAAAATATTGTCTGTAGAAAACCTATTTGAGAGGATGTGTCTAGGAACTTTCAACGTCTTAAAAAGAAAGGGATTTGTGTGTCAGTGTGAGTGTCTGGCAAACAGATTATCATCTCTACTCCACAGCAATTCTGGCATGCCACCTTGCACCTCTAGTCTATGACTGAATGTCAAGCACCTTTGCAGGCCTTTCAGCCTTTACTCAACTCCTGGGTGGCAAGGCAGCCTCCCTTTGCCTCTGCACACCCATGCTCTCTGTGGAACAACAATTTTGGCTGTAGCAAGATATGCAGCCTTTCCAAAAATAGCTCTTAAAAAGAAATTACTTCCCATTACACTTAACAGCAAAATAAAAACATCCCTCAAGCAGGATCCAATTTAGTTAGAATAGCCTCTAGAGGCAGCCTCTCCCCCGGGATGCAATTCTACTAGAAAATGGTGCACTGTACATGTACACAATAAAGCATTTGTTTAGGGATGTTTCATATTCAAAAGATACCAGGAGACAGCTCTGGTCAACACTTTCATATCATTATTCTGAAAAGGAATTGTACAAGGAATGAAAAAGAAATGTCTTTCTAGAAATACAAACAATTACTTTGGTGCATTTTGCAGCAAGTAATTCAGGTATAACTGTGTTTGAAATCTACACAAAAATAACCTTATACAGACATTGATATACAGAGTTTGATGTAAAACAATGATTGTAAACAAAAAAAAAGAAGACAAAAGCAAACCAATTTGATCTAGTTGCATAAGCTGTTGCAGACTGCTGATTTTCTTTTCCTTTATTGTAGTTCAGAATGTTTTTCCCTCCTACTGAGATGGCCGTTATGTGTGTACACATCACAGAGAAATGATGAAAGAGATTTTTTTGTTTGTTCAATCGAGAAATAAAGCTTTTCTGTTTTTATGTGCTGCATTACTGGCTCAGAGTAGAAGCAGACAGCAAAACAGATGTATCCTGTGTGTAGCCAGCCTGAAATGTGCTGCAGCAGGACAGTCTAGACCAATATGCTGTACTATCTGTAAGGGAAAACAAAACTGCTGAAGACATCAGGCCAGATTTCTAAAAAAAAAAACCCAGTGGTGTCCTGAAGTTTCCCCTTCTTCTTCTCTATATTCTTGTTATTTGAAGTTCACCTGTAATAGCTTTAAAAATTGTGTTACATCCTTGCTTTCTGTACGTACAACACACAGGTTTATTAAAGTAAATGTGCCTAACATACCCCTGTCTGAAAGCTCCGCTTGGTGTCAAGGGAGGCAAACCAGCAGAGCAAAGCACACATATCCATAATCACCCTCGGGAATCTTGCTTCAGTGAAAATTGTGTTTTGATATTTTAAATTGTTATCTTATTAACAGATTTATTTCAGTGCATGTTTACAGTGTCTATTCTGCTTTATATTCCACTTGCTGGCATGGAACTTTTCGCTTGAAAAATATTTTATAATCAACACACTTCCTTTCAACATTCCAGGGTGTAATCAAATATCTGTACAATGTCTTTCTTAAATGAAAAAAAAAACACGGAAAAAAGTAAATAAAAGGCAAAGAAATTGAAACGGCTTGAAAAGATTGGTGATGCTAACAACTCAGGTGCTTCAGCTCTTTATTTCAAGCAATTTAACCAATGAAACATTTTCTTCTGACAGAGAGCTGCTCACAACTGAACATGATTTTAAAAAACTTATCATTACATTTGAAATTCAAATGAAAGGTGTTACCAGAATATTTGTGCTGTAGATGAAGTTCCCACTTACAAGCTGTAATCACAGACAAAGAATAAAGGATGTATTGACCTTGGTTGAGAATACTCGTGCATGTGTGGCTCCAGACAGGTTTTCTAAAACCTTCTTCTCTCCTGTACTTTTCATGATAAAAAAATTGTCACCACAGACAGTTTGGGGTGCAGTTTTGTTTCAGCACTTTTTTGAGGGAAATTACCTGGTTATTTGAGTTCCTAAATGTCTGGCTGATGCCTAAAACTGAAGTCAAAACAAGAGTGACTGTATATGCACTTAAACAAGCAGGAGAGGGCGGGTAGCTGAATCTATTCTAACAGTTGTGATAATTGGTATTTTTATCTCTTTGAATCATAGAATACCATAATATATTCTACTTTCTGGTTACTAAAGGGCATACAGCAGAGAGATAGTGAAGTTGGCAATGAACTCAGGAGCACTGAATGGAAGCTCATGGAAATGGAAGCACTGAATGGTCGCATGGAAAAGATGAACATTCTATTATTTTGAACTGTTAAATACCAGCAAAATGTGACCACATGGAAAATTAGTATACTTTGTTATATTACTGTTTGGGTTTTTCCCTTTCTGCAGGTGAGAGAAAAGAAAAACTAAAATTAAAACAAGCCCAGAATGGGGGAAAAGTGAGTTTGGTTGTTCATCTGCTATAGCAACCAGAAGTACCTGTGGCTTCAAATTTATGAGAAAAAGTTTTGCTTCGAATTAAATTGATAACTGCTTAAAGACAGCCTATTTATTTAGCATTGAACACGGATGAGACTGAGCCAGATGGAGTGCAGAATGCTGTCATTTTTGTGTTGATTTAATTGATCAGAGTAAGCAGAAATTGATCTGAAGAAAGAAACAGATATACTACAAAGCATAAAAAAGTGTAAACAGTTGGGGCTCAGCAAAGAGGGTCATTTAGACATCAGCCCATAGAAAGTTCCACCAAGGCTATAAGTCCTTTCTACTTCAGTAATGATTAGTTCCTAACACATTTTTTCTTTATAAATTCGAGTATTGGAGTTGCGTGTTTTGGGTTTTTTTTGGTTTGTGGTTGTCCATTTTGGTCTTTAAATCAAGTCAGACTGCCCTTTTTTTTCCCATTTTTTTTGGTCTCTTTTTTATTTTTCTTTTTTCCCCCTTTTTTTCTTTTTTTTTTGTTTGTTTGTTTGTTTTTCGGGTTTTTTTTTTTGTTTGTTTGTTTGTTTTTTCCTTTTTGGAATAACTAAAAACACAGTAAAGTTAAAAAAAAAAGTTTTCCTTCCTGGACTCACCCAGCTGCTATACCAGTAAAAATTTGTCTTTGTGAGGACAGAAGAGCAGGAGCACTGATTAGCTCCTCTTGCTCATTCAGCCTGTCAAGAAGCTGTAGCACCTTATCTCATAAAGCAAAATGAAAAACAGGAAACCTTTTTCTGTCGTAAATGGGAGCACTTTAGATCAACTGAATGCTTCTAAAGTCTCCTCACTGGAACAAGAGTAACATCAGGTCATACAAAATCTGAGATTTTTTCCCCCGGCTTGGTAAAGACGTGGATACAAATGAGAATTTCAGAAGAGTAATACTACAGACAGCAGCATTTAGGTGCTGGGATAGACTCCATAAATATACATATAACTGAGAATATAACAGTATTCTCAGTTAATAATGAGCTTGCACTTCAGTGTTTTGTTGTATCAAAAACCTCATGAATGACTGGTTTCTGGACAGCGATAAGGAAAAGCCTAGTCAGTCCATCTTGAAAAACACAGATCTTGTCCACATAAGAGCAGAATAGGGACAAGAGAAAAAAGGAGATTATTCTGAGAGCCCTGAAAATTTTGTGATTGGTGCACAGGAAAAGTGAGAAGGGCCATTATTAAGTCAATGTTAAAAGCTGAGAAACCAGCTGTTCCAGAATAGCCGTGTTTATATTTACTTAACTTTCTTGGGACAAAGATAATGAGAAATGAAACAAACTGCAATAAACTGAGGAAAAAGTGTGATTTGCAGTAAACTGCTTAAATGAATCTTAAAGGTCTTCATATTGTAAAAAACTTAATTCAGGAAGCACAAGAAAGAGCAACAGAATGTGAGTTTATTATTATGTATGACTGTATAAGCCTTAACTAGGTTAGAAATACATGAATTAAAAATTAATTCAAAGAATGATACTTCTGACATTTTTCTGCACTACTATTAATTATTACTGTACCTTTGGAACTCTGTGTACAGTATGATAATACTCAAAATTTAAGTTTTTAACTTAAACAAAGGCTTTGCTTCACCTTTGATCTCTGTCAACCCCAGAAGTTTAGTATTCTGCAAGGATAATTTAAAAAACTAAAGTTCAAATGACTACAGGAAAGAAGATAAAAATATTAGTCTAGAACATTAAATTATATTTCTGGACAATGTACTCTCATATGAAAAGCCAAAATAATGTGGGAATTATAAAATTAAATGTCACTTTGATTCCCTGGTAATTACTGTAGAATTGCAGGAAAAAAAAAACTGAGAATTTTGTTCTCAAAAAAAATTCTTAAAACTGGTCTAATGATGTGGAAAATTAAGATGTTAAAGAAGTAGTAGAAATCGTGTATAGGTAACTGTGATTACTTGTTTATGAACTGTTGCCCTAGCCTGAATTAACCCTGTCCCTGGAGTCACATAACATTCTTGCTCAATGACTGACAGTTGTTTTGAAAGATGTCAAGATTTGTGATGACTGTATAGTTCATGATGTGATTTGTTTCCCCCTCATGCAAAAGAGTGAGTTATACTGTCTGTCATGCGCTGTCCGTATTTATTCCGCACACACTAATACCATTATCTTTGCTATTTTCACACAGCTGTGCAGCATAGAGAAACGGCCTCAGAACTACTTAAAGTCTTCAGGGTTATCAGCTTCAAGTCATCTATACCTTTGTCTACACTATCATTTTATACTCACTATCTTATTGACTCTACTCGAACATTAGAAAATATATGCTATGAGTCTCAAACTCTAAAGCCTTGATTGCTTGTTCATCTTTACTATGAATAAAATATTACCATGAGGATTATTCAGTATTGTGGACAGAAATACCTAATTTATAATTTAAAAGTATGTTCAATTGAACTGAAAATTTACAATGGAAAGCTCAGTAAATTCTACATCTTTGTGAAGGGAAATTATGTAGAAGAGTTAAATAGTCTCTAGAAATAATTTTACGTATATGTGAACAAGAGGTTGAATGGTATGTGGAAGATTTCTGTGAATTATCAATAGTGCATTTCCTACTTTGAAAACAAAAGACTGCTCATACCTGATGCAACTGATGGCCAGATTCAAATTGAACCACTGGTACACATGTGTGCCAAAATGAGCTGGATACAAAACTAAACATTTCCCAGAATGCAGTTTGAGATGAATGAATGCCTTCAGTCACTTATTTCATTAAGTCAACTGATGTAAGATTAGACTTCTATTCAGATCTTTTTAAATAGTTTTTGAACAAGTCAAAATCTTTAAATCACCAGATATGTTAAATATTCAAAATACATTACACATTCATGCAACTGCTGTAATAAGCTAATAAAATAGCATAAATTGAGGTCTTTGAATCACAGTAACAGTAAATAGATCTTGGTCTAGGCCCATTTTACTAAAGTATCAAAATAGAGATGTGAATCAGTGTTACATATTGTCTGATATTTAGTTTGCCAATCACAAATGAAAGGATTAACTATATCATGTATATAGGCAAACAGCTATATATATACATCTCCTACCTATATCATAGAATCAAAGAATGGTTTGGGTTGGAAGAACCCTTAAGGATTGCCTAGTTCCAATCCCCTGCCATGGGCAGGGACACCTTCCACTAGACCAGGTTCCTCCAAGCCCTATCCAACCTGGCCATGCTCCCAGGGATGGAGCATCCACAACTTCTCTGCTGTCTCACCACCCTCAAAGTAATGTATTTCTTCCTCATATCAGATCTAAACCTACTCTCTTTCAGTTTGAAGCCATTCCCCCTTGTCCTGTCCCTACATGACCTTGTAAATAGTCCCTCTCCCTCTTTCTTGTGGGCTCCCTTCAGGCACTGCGAGGCTGCAGTCAGGTCACCCTAAAGCCTTCTCTTCTCCAGGCTGAACAATCACAATTCCCTCAGACTTTCCTTGTAGGTGAGATGCTCCATCCTTATTGTGAATAAGATATTTGTCAAGTTCTTAAATCATTACGGCTATTTTCTGTTTATGTATTTAAAGGCCAATGGTGCCTTTCCAACAAGACCTGCATGACTAATTCATAAATACCAAAAAAGGAAGCTTTTTAAAGGGATTTTTTTAAAATCACAGTGGTAGAAGTTTATCTAAAGTAGCATGTTCTTCCCAACCCAAACTGGAAATAATTATTTGTAGCAAATGCACCTGGACTGCAGGAATATATTATGTAAAGTCCAAGTATGTTTTATAAGCACATTACCAAATAGTATCAGCTATTATTGACACATTTTGATTTTGAAATGAGCAAGCATGCATTTTGAAGACAAAAGCATGTCTCTTGTGAGACTAGGGCATATCTGAAAAAAATCATAATTAAATTGAGATTATGAAAGCACACTGACGGCTGGAGATGGATGCTACTCATTTTGTTTAGAAATCCCATATTTTTCTTTTCCAGTGTTGTTACTATGAATCGAGTTCCTTACATAAGCCATTTCTTCTTTCCGGGAGTATGTAACAGTGCTATTGTTAGTGTGCCTTATAACGGAGAATTATTTTTAAAGCAGGAGACCAGAATGAAATGCAATGGTAACTACCAGCCCACAATGAGTATTTTACTACTATGACTGGGTATGTAGAAATCTAACATTTATTAGAGTCTCTCACTCCAGGCTCTTACAGTGCTTTATAAATACAGCCCAGCTTTCCCAGTGCTGTACTTCTGAAGCACAGTCACCCCAGAGTGGAGTGTAGCAGCTATTTTGTTCCCACTTGACAGCTGCTGGTTATTATGACATGCTTCTTTCCTAGAGTTATTTTTCTGGAAAATATATGAGAGAGAAATCCACCCACCAGGAATAGTCAGAGACCATCTGCTGTGACTAATTTCACATTTATTCCAGGCAGCAGTTATACCAAAATTCCAAATGTACCAAAATGAAAGCCCAGTTACTATTATAACTTGAACCAGTGGATGTAAAATGAAATAATATGTTCAGGATCTTTCCATTATATTACCCATAAACATAGATCTCCATTAAGATTGTAAGGATTTTTGAATGCCTTTCTAAATTCAAGCAGGGCTCCTTTGAAATGTTTGGGTTTTTAGGTCACTTAAAACAGGGTCATGTTTCCTGGACAACTGTACTTAAGCTTAGAAAACTGATTAGAGAGATTGTTGCCATATCCTAACAGACAAAGCAAAATAGAACATGTGATCTGTGGTCAGAGCATTGATCGTTCTACCTTTAGGTACTGAAGTACATATGATATATTAATACAATTATTGCTTTCAGTTTCCCCTGTGGTCAATGGAAAGAAATAGATACTCTACAGGGAAAATAAAAATTATTCTCTGAAGATAAGTCTCTCTTTCCCTTTCTTGATTTACTGATTACAGAAGCATCACAGTGTGACTGTGTTCTTAATCTACATTTTAGCTGATCTATGTTCCTGTGATCTAAGTCAATGGAGAGCCAGACTTCATAGCTCAGTGGTCTGCATTGGCTTAAATAAGTTTACATGGGTCTGCCTGCCTGGAGGAAGACCTTGTGACGCTCCAGATTAAATCCTGCTCTTTGAAAGAGATTTGAACTTCTTCCATTAACTTGTCTAGACTCAGAATTTTATGTTTGTTTATGTTTTCTATAAAAACAGATGGGGAATAATTCTTGGGTATACTTAAAATAACTATTCCTCTCAGAAATGCACTTCTGCTGCTGTATGTTGCATGAAGTCTCAGTTTCCTTCTTACTCATGCTGGTTTACCCATCCCCAGTTACCACCAAGTTGTAAGAGAAATTTTTAAAATTTCTGTATAGATCTCATTCGTTTAAGTTTTTCTGCTTTGAGGCAGTACATGCATTTGTATATGTATGTAAGCAAAAGTGCTTTGAAGACATGATCTGAATCTTACACAGCAAATTGAAAATTGATCTGTCTGTTATCCAACACATTTTATGTGAACTAAATCAAATAGAGCCAAATCATAATCCATTCCAAATGCCGTAACTCAGCAGCTCAGATAATACGGGACGAAATCAATAAGAACAAGAAAAAAATGTAAGGCAGGTTGTAAGGTTCAGCAAAAAATTGATTAGAGAAAGATCACGTTAAGAAAAGGATGAAAAAAAGGAACAATTTACCATACTTTTTGCAACTACAGGCCTCCTGTTTCTTTAAAATTCAGCAATTTAAAAAAAAAAAAATCAGCTAATAAAATCAGTGCTTTCCCCTCAAGCTAGTTGGACCACCATTTTCCAAGCTACATCTAAACTTCAGGCTTTGAATTTCTTTGCCTTCATGTAACTCCCACACCCATAAAATTCACTCAGCAGCGGGAATACCACAGGAAATGGTGGAAACGATATATGGAGAGCAGATGGGGATCTAGTATGTTTGGATCCATATCTCTCAAGCTTGACTTTAAATCATTCAACCATGCATTATACAAGTCTTAATAAGATGGCAGCACATCATACAATATTTTGGCTCCCTGGCCTTCTACAGCCAATTTTTACGTAGTCCTATAGTTAGAGTTGAGCCTGAAAGGCACAAGATTGATTCCTTCTTGATAAAGCAGCAGCAGATTTTAGATATAAATTCCAAGTTAAGATACTTCTGGGAAAAGACTTTTACACTTTTTCAGTTATTGGAGAAGGATGAGGCTTCGGGTCACTAGCACAGAGAGAAAACACTTAATGATCTTAATAGCTGCAGTCAGTACATGGGAATGACTGAGGAAAGGGATCTTGAAATTTGTATATATTTTGTGCCTTTAGTTTCCCTTGCTGACTAGCAGAAACAAAACTGAGTCATAGCCCAACTCTTTAATTTGCCGAATCTTAGAGTGGTCTTTGGATTTTTTTCCAGAGCACAGCTACTTAACAGATTTTTATGAGAACTTTTTCCAAGAGAAAAAGAGTAGCATTGGCTGATCAAAAAATTACTTAATTTAAATGTTTATAATGTGACAGTGAAAAGTAATGGAATTAAACAATATTGCCTTTTATTAATGAAAATTATGTTAAATACTTATTACAATATCCAAAATATCTAAACAAATTATTAGCAATAATGTCTTAAAATTATTATTAATAATCTTATCAACAACAACAACCAACCTAAGGAAGGTCCTTATTTGACATAAATTGCAAAAAAAATTATAAATGCAATGAAGTAAAAAATTTTTAAGATGTTACTATCCTGATGATCTGAAAATGATATTTGAACAGCTCGGAGAACAACATCTTTTTTTGCTGCGTAGGTCTTGACTAATCACATTTTCAAACTTGTGTAGCTTACTTTGGTTTTAATGGAAGCATTAATAAATTTTAGTATTCATAGAAGTGTCTGCCTTTTTGGACAAGAAACTGAGAGATCACTTCTAGACAAGGTAAGATGAGTTTCTGTGATAGCAGCAGTTGTCCTGAAACCAAGACAAACATTTTAAAATGAGCAAACTTACTTATGAGGTGATATTTATGTTGACTTTAGAGCTAGAGAGGTGCCAAAAGAGGTTCAAGCTTTATGTAATATCTGGAAGTGAATGTCTTTTATACATGTGAAAAGTGCATGGGTCGTTAAATGATTTTATTAGTATTAACCCTCAAAGTCTGTTGATAGAATAATGGGGTCCCCAAAAGCATGAGAAAGAACATATAGTTAACAGAGGAGGTAAAATTTGTAAGTTAAAGTAAATTGCAGCTCCCAAGGACACATTAAATCAAGGTTACTAGATCTAAGAATATTTCTTAGTCATCCATTAATTTTCACATTATCCTTCTTCACTATAATAAGGAAGTACCGAGCTAACTAATTGCGCATGCAAGGTGAACGATGGTACTAAGAGATATTCCAAACATTTTCTGGAGGCATAGTTTAAAGCAGGAAAAATTTCTACGCAAAATACTCAGAAGGAATTGATCCTAGTCTGAGTTCAACTGTGGTGCAAAGATTAGAGGTTTGAACTTGCAATGGATGTGGAAAATATGGAGAAAAACTCTTATCATTTTTAATAATGCCAATATGTACCTAACGCTACTAATAAATGCCATATTATTGGCAGAGAAGGGATGTGTGTGTGTGACATATTTCTTCATTCAGATAAAATTTTCTTTTAATGCTACAAACAGGGAAACCTGAAAAAAGAAACTACAAGCAAAAATAATATAGCAGATCATTTCATATATGATTGGGGAAGCAATATCAGAAAACCAATTTAATAAAATACTATGTCCTACCTTAAACTAGTCAGATCTTCAAGAAAATGACTGGTTATAGGAATCTACTCCACAACCTCACTTCCCTGATGCTTAAAAACTTTCCAAGACAGAGAAAGTTTCTGTTCCTGGCCAGCAGTTTTATTCAAATACTTTGTGAGCCCTCCCTCCTCTTCTAGTTTGTATCCTTAGGACTTTGAATTGTTTGGTGCAGAAAAACTTTGTAAGCCTTCTCACAGTGAGTCATCATTACTTGGATTATCTGCCCATTTTATTTCACAACTTTATCTCAGTACATTTTTGTTTAATACAGGTGATTAAGTTGGTAAAAGATATTGTAGGCAAAATTCTCTAAGTGGTGTTTTGTCCAACAGCACAGTTTCCCACATAAAACACCAAAATCACATCTACTTTTTCATAAGTCCATCATAATATCAGTTTTTAATATCACAGGAAGCTGCTACTCTGTCAGACTTTTCTGTTTCTAAGTAATTGCCAATTGATAAGTTTCCAGATAATGATGAAAAAATATTATTAGTTCCTCTTCATAAGGCTTCATATTTCAGTTAAATTCCAACCCACTTCTATTACTGTAGTCGTCAAGATCATCATATGCTTTCTGCATGATATGCAAATTGTCTTTTATAATTACTTGCCTCTTAATTTTATATGATAAACATTTTTCATCAAGGTTCTATTTTTGTGCCAAATTCATCAATGTAAATATTAAAGATCTGCTAGATAAGTCCTTGAGAAATTCTGCTACTGATCTTCCTCTAGTCTGTTATTTTAATTTTTTATTACTATTTTTAGTAATTTTTTAGTTGGCACATATTTTTTATTGTCTTCTATGCTTCCACATACAAAAAAAGGCAGAAAATAAGTCTTTACCTGGGCTTTTAAGTCCAGTTGACTTGAGTAACTAGGTCCCCTAATAGTTCTAAGTTTGAGACATAAATTTTTAGTTTCAGAATGAGTTTTTGCTTATATTTCTATGTTAAACCATAATAGTTTGATGTAAATTTGAGTAACCATAACTTACATGAACCTTAAAATTTACCAAATATAACATGGAAAATAGCATAACATCTTTCAGGCGTCAGAGGTATGTGAGGTATTTTTTTATCCATCACATTTTGTTTTCAAAGTACATGCATAAAATTAATCTGTATAACAATATTACTGTATAGCATTGCTGCTGCTAAACTCAGAATCCTTTTATGGACAATGAGGAAACAGGTATTATTTTTAGTGTTATTGAAATCTTAATAGTCTGAAGAATTTTTATTATAGAAAAAAAGAACGAATGTCTTTATGCAGAACAGTTTCAATGATAAAATAGAATAACAATAATAACAATATGATTACAATTACTACTCACAATCATTTTCTACACCTTATTCTGATGTTATGTGCACCCTATGGTCACAAGGTGTTTATGGTCACAAGATTTTAAGACTAAAACCATGGTACTACCATACGTAGGTAGGAAAATAAAAAGAAAACAACAGCCATAGTCCCCCTCCAACTAGAAAAATAGCTGCCAAGAGCTAAACCAAGTAAAGTCAATCTGTAAATAGGTCAGGAGCAGTTCAGAGGGAGCAAACTTGGCAAAACTCAGTCATGAGTCCTTGCAACACAGTATTTAGATTGTTATTATTTAGACTGTTACTAGCCAAGGCTACAAGAGTTGTTATGTTTATGAAAACAACTGTAATTAACTAGAGTGTAAAAACCATAAGCAGGTCTCCTCACTTCTCAGTTTAAATATTTAAAGCTATCTAATGATTCCAGATGAATCCAGGAAAGCCTATGGAATGAATCCAGATTAATCCAGATCTTTGAGAAAATCTGCATTTCTCAGAGCTGGTCATTTACCTTCTGTTTCACCTTCCTTCTCCCTCCCCTCTCAACTGATGCCCTGGGTATATTGTGAGAATGAATGAGTGAAAATCAGATAAATTTTGCCAGACTATGATAATATGGCATTCTGAATCCCCAAAATAAAATCTATTTGTGGTACAAATCCGTAGTCTTAAATTCATGGTGGTGCTTTGATTTTCATTTTTTTCTACAGGACTTAAAAGAGGAAAGGCAATTTGGAACTCTTCTTTTATTCTGCGATCTTAAGTCACTGCATTTTATTAAGGGTTACTTTGTTGCATGTAATTCAAGTCCATCAATGGATATCTAAACATAGCAACTTAAATATTTTTCATAGAGTTATTAACTGTTTAAATAACATCATCTAAATTTCATTAAATTTTTAGCGCTTATTAATTCCTGATTTGTGTGTTTCAGATGTTTTTTCACAGTGCTGACATTTGAGAGTTGTACTTACCAACCCATGCTTCGTATAAAGGCGCAAAATAAAAAGCCAAATATATCCTTGTTCTCATGTTGTGCATTATAAAATTGGTTGAAAAAGACTGAAAGGGTTTCTTACTTCCAAGTAGTCTGATTTCTCTTTAGTTGAGGTAATTTTTAAGGAAACATATCTGAAATGCTTAATATTTATTTTCAACATTTATTCTGAGCAAAAACACCCTCATATCTAAACATTTGAATATAATAAACCTTACAGGAAAGCACAGACAGTTTTGCAGAAAGAGTCAAATATAAAATGAGTTTTCCTGAAAATTGGAGTGTAAGTCTGAACACATGTTTTAGCATTTCCACATCTGCCAGTCTCTTAAATGGTCTGGTCCTTTAGGAGTCAAACAAATCTTTAACAGATAGAGAATACTGGGGGAAAGAAATGTGTGAACAGCCAAACTTGGAATGGATAAGAAGCAGTTTCTATGTGATTTTTTTCACATAAATCTTTTATACATACTGCTTTGATTGATAAGTATTTAACAGTTGTATATTCTGAGTGTTCTTCTCAAAATCTTGTTTGATTTTCCAGTTTTAGATTTAGCAGCTATATATTTTCTTACCCATGTAATGCCTGATTTTTACTTTTTGTTTTTCAGAATTTGTGTTGTAATGTTTTAACACTGTTACATTAAAACCTTATTTAAGGGCAAATAAGAAGCACATCTTGTATATAATTAAACTAAATAATTTATTAGTATAACTGAAATGTTAATACCTAAACATTCAGCATTTAGACCAAAAGTGTTACAGAAAAAGAAGAGCAATGCAGTTTAAGTTGTTTTACACAGATGTGGTTGCTACCCCTTTTTTCAGTGCTGTATTCAACCTTTCTAGGCTACCATCACTCTAAGGTTTCTGTCTCCATGGCTGTGGCCATGGTGGCATGGCTGCCAACACCTGGCCTACCCCACTGGGAGGAATGTGATGATGATGTTGATGGCTCCTCACACTGTAATCCACTTGGTGTCAATCCTCTTGCTTGCTAGCACACTTTCATACCTTTGCTCTGTCTTCGTTGGTCTGTAACATACAGGTGACATCTTAATTTGCTGTATATGTTACATTTTATTTGTGCGAGGTATTGTTTCTTTACTTTCTCTGCTACCCCGAAAAGTACTTTTGTCCAGCTGCAGGTCAGTATCTCCTCAACAGAGAGCAGGTGAGCTCTTTATGGGGTCTGCAGTGCAAACTGGGACCCCTCACCTGCCATCACATCTCTGCACCACATCCTATGTCTCTGCTTCTCAAGTCCTCTGCTGTCCTACAAGGGCTGTTTTTCTCTACATTGTAATAAGAATCATAAATATGTCATTCTGCCTAAAATAACTGCTAGTTCCTGTTAGGTGTAGAAAGCATAAGTACCATGCACAAGTAAACAAAAGTAAAACAAATTAACCACAGACACTCGTCCAATTAGAGGAAGTACTGTCACAGCTAAGCCAAGTTACAGATTAAGAAAATTTCAGAGAGAGTAAGCCTGAAAAACTGCAGTCTTGTGGCCTGTCCAGCTCAGCACAGCACTTAGGGCCTGCTACTAGCAATGGAAATACAACTTTTAAGGCTGCACAGTCACATCACATCACATTGCAGTAAAGTATTCATTGATGGTACTTAGTATCTTTTTTTAACACCCTCATCAAGTTGAACCTGCGTATGGATATTTTCCCCTTCCATTTCATTATGGAACAATTTAAATAAACATAAAATAATATTAGATGCAAATCCTGCAATGCTGGCAGAAGCCAGTTGAAGTACTAAATAGGAATTCTAATCACATTGACAGATGGCAGCACTTTGCATGCATCTTAGTGAATGAAAGTGAAACAGAAAAAATGAATTTGGCAGCCAGACCTATTAGCTGCCTATTCAAGATATTACCTTTAAAATTTTCTATTGCATTTCCTCAGTCTTATCAATAGGTGGTCATCAAAATGTATTTCGTACAACATACATCTGCAAAGTTCCCATCAGACTCATGAGTGGACCTGGTTCGCCAGAGATAGGACTCTCCCTGGTCTGTAGCAGTGCTTCTTGGCTTGTTAGATGCGCTCCATCTCCAAATTTTTCCTTTTCGTGAATGAAGGTGGTATTCTGCACTTGCAGCAGATGGGCTGGGATGTATCTGGGTCCACTGGTGGGTAGTCAGCTCTCCTACATTAAGAGCTATTCCTATCTCACCTTCCTAAGTAAAAAATCTTGTTTGAGACTCCTGTTGAAGATATCTTCTTTTTAAAAAGCATTCGAATGCCATTAACTATAGGCTACAAATTTTGCCTTAACCATACGAGTTCACAGAATTAAATATTGCATAAAAACTCAAACTGACGTTTGGATGCCAGTAGTAGAAACAAAAATGTGAGCAACAGTGTATGTGGATTGTCATGACCCAAGTGCCAAATAATCCCTCCCTTCCTCTGTCTGTCTTTTGTTTATCATCTGTTTGGTGTTTCAGGTTCAGTTTGGTTTTATTGGAACACTGCACATTGTTCAAGGCTCCACATGAGGACTTCACAAAATATTATGGGAGTTAGGAGCATCTGGCTGGTTTGGCTGAAATTCCCTAACAAGCTTGGTTACTCTGGGACGTAAAATAAAATGAGGAGCTCAAGAAAAAGATAATGAGAACATTTCTCGGCTTTTGCATCAGCAAAACAGAAATACAGCCAGGTTAATACCTTTGAAAAATTATAAAATGTCTCAGTAAATAAGAAACAGTTACTGTATATATCATCAAGTCACTGAGAACTACCAACCAAAATATACATTTTTTAAATCTAAGAACTTCCTTGAAAAGCTATCATTGGTTTACCCTTTCATTGTATAAAAAATAAAATTTTCTATCTAGTAAGTATTTCTAACCTGAATTTCAGGTTTTCAGTTTCTGAAGTTTTAGGTGAGAAGCCTACAAATAGACAGCCAGGGTACAGGTAGGTGTTTCAATCCCCAAGTGGACTTTTTGCTGCACTGTGGTGATCTCTGTGTCTATTTGCACATCAACATTATCAGCCTGACTAAGGGAGGGCGGGTGCCAGAAAATTTCTGCTGCTATAAACATTCTAAGCAAAATGTGTCCCTGGCAAGGGGGCTCCTTCCTTCTTTCTGTCCTTTCAGCTGTGTCCTGTGTATCTACAGTAAACCAGGTTACCTTTGAGATATGCAATCAATATGGAATATTGAATATTCCAATATAGAATCAATCTCTGATGGAAACCTGAGAGACACAACCTGTCCTGTTTCTCAATGGAGAAACAAATGAAATTCATATCAGTCTTTGTTGTGAAGATAAAGTCCAGCTTACAAATCAAAAGGAGTTATAGTCCTTCAGAAAAAGATTAATTAAATTTTTTCTTCTAAATTTCTTGCAACAAAAATTAACTGTGATGAGAAATTTTGATGAGAAATTCTGGTAATTTTGTTGACAAGCTGGCTGGGAATTTTTGAAGATTTTCACAGAATATTTATAATATTTTTTGCCCATGTGTATGACTGTGTGCTTTGACAGTTCAGTTGTAAAAAATCACTTTGGACATAGGAAACTGAGTGGGTTTTAGTCATTATTTTCATGTCCCTGAAAGATCTCACTGATAGAGAAGAATGAAGGTAGGTAACACAAAACACAAAAATATACCAGTGTCACTTGAAATCAGATTTGAATACACGTTAGTCCTGTAACCTGTCAGCAGTAAAACAACAGCATAAACCTGTATCTGGCAGATCAACGATAGCATAAGTGTTCAGATAAGAGAGAAGACTGCTGCATCAAGCAAACATTTCCCCATAGGTACTGTATAGATAATGATTTATACCTTAAACCATGAATTTTAATATACCTCTTCGATGAGGTTTATTATAATTAATGGCAACTTTTAATACTGTTCTTATCTGGTGTTCTTTGAAGTCTTGATCTCAGCCACTCTATAATCATGCACTTCACTGTTCAGTTAAACGCTGTGATGTGTTTCATTTATTCAATGAAATTGTGATAAGAAAAATGGAAATTGCCTTGAGTTGACCCATGGAGCACTCTTAAGATATGTGAATCATGAAGATCCACCTGGAATACCCTCTAGAACACAGCAGATCAAGGGACAAGGGCATGGGAACCAGAAGAAGATAGAGCTTTCTTCAGGAAATGTAAGGACTTATACTCCTGCGCTAACTAGTCCATATTTTATTGCAGTAATTTTTACAGTGTTTAAAATCCTTTTCATGCATTCTTATATATGTTTCTTTTCTGGAGAAAAAGAAAGTCAGAGTTGCTATAGCCACTTACAGGTAAGTTTTTTCATGGCCTTGTCACCCTTCTCAGAAACATTTATTTCATGCTGACATATTTCTGACGAATGCTCAGTGCACAATTGCAATGCAAATGAGGCAGTGCTGTTGGTTTCTGATAGCACAGTAATACTTCACCCTGAACATGACTTTGTTTGCATTTTTCCTACCACCTGCACATTGACAAGAAGTGAGATTTTTGCATTTTCCCAGATCCTCTCTGAAAAGTGACAGGTAATATAATTTTCTAAAGCATACAAGCCCTTTATTTGATTCCCCTGTCTTGGGAGATACTAGGAGTCCATTGATAATAGACCTCATTGTTATCCTGTACCTTTGCACAAATCTTATGTAGATATCTAAAATTCTCCAGCTATGTCTGGTTCCAGACTAATCCATATAGGTTCATTGCTCTGCAAGAGTGTCTATTTCTCTAATCACTTCATTTTAAAGTTATTTAATAAATATGCAAAACAAGTCCTTTATGAAAGAACTTACTAGCATACTTCGTGTAACATTTTGTGCTGATGGAAATCAAACATTAAGCCCTATTTTCTTTTTCTGCCGCCTAGGCAAGTTTGATTCGTGTTTTATTACATCTTACAGGAGTCAGGGAGGCTTCAGGGAGGCTGCAGTAGGTTAAAAGTCCACAAAACTACCAGCTGGTTCTCCATTATTTTGGACGTTTTAGAGCAAGAGATTTGTAAGGTGTTTTTTGCCTACAGAGCTGCAAACAGGACTACATTTTACTACCAAAATATCCAAGAGAGCCTCACTGGGTTCTGGTCTGACCGTCCTCAGGGCGCAGAGGGAGGAACCCTGTAATCAGCTGCCTTCCATGCAAATGCAGATAAGACCACAGATGTAGGTCACACACAAAAGGCAGAACTTAATCACTGGGCTTCCTTGGAAACATAGTTTAACTCTCAGCAGTGGCTTTATGGGCACTTAAAACAGTCTTTAAGAAGAAATGTCAAGCGGTTTAATTAGTGCTTTCTTCAGCCACGCTATCACGTCCTTAGATCTCTGCTTTTCTCCAGCTTTTCTCAGACTTTGCATGCTTTTCTGACGGAAGTGAAGCTGCAACTCGAGTAGAATACAACTTGGGCTGTTGCTTACAGCAAAAATCCTTGCCGTGATTTCTGTAACTAAAAACTGTGTGGGGATGAATCCAGCTCCTCTTCAACCAGTGGCTTCTGGGGCAACAGAGGAGTGTGAGAGCACCCTAAAAAAGTTATGTCACAAATATCAAAATCGGCTTTAAACATAGAGACATCTCACCAAGGCATTTTACCTTTAGATTAATTTAATGGAACAGTTGCTGTGAGGAGGAATAATATGAACTTAGTCTAGTCAAAACTTTAACTGGTGCAATTTATAGTCCTAGCCCTTCCAACAGAGTGTGAAGAAAGGAAAACTTAGAAGTGAAGAGTGCTTTGTGCAGTCTTTTCTGAGTGGTCTGTACATCAAAAAATCAGTCCTCTGATCTCACCAGCAACCAGATGCTGAAATTATATGGCCTGAATAGGATCAGAAGCCATTGAAAAATTCCTGTTGTCACATATCACAATGAAATGAGATTATTTTTGATATGGTGAAACATGTTTCTTTACAGTCAGTTGGAAGGAGACTGTAATCATGCAGACTATATTTACATTGTCATTTATTCTACTCCTAATTCTGCATTTGCATCTTGTCCCTTTGCCCCCACCCCAATATCAACACTCTGATGTTTAGATACAGCTGGATTTTGAATTGGTGCGTACCAGATGTCTTCTTGAATGAGGAAACTCACATGTAGGGAATAGATTCATTACACAATTCTGCACTTGCATGGATAATCAGTAGGCATAGTATGATTTGTATATTGGCAATACAGCTATAACTCTTAAAGACCTCATTCTGTTTAATCCTTCTGCAGTCTTTTAAAGATATATAGCAAGCTATGCACTTTCTCAGTAGTCGTGTTATGCTCAGTACTGGCAGGTTACTGTGAAAGGCCACGCCTTTTGACCGGTGAAAAAGCCTTCTCATTCCCTGGCTAAACACACATTGTCCTATCAGTTTTTTTTAAATGCTCGTATGTATATAGCCAATGCGAGATGATTCAAGTCCTTTTGAACATTTGCAAAGAGCATAAAAAGCGTTACTTAGTATTCAGGAAACTTTCCGTGCATTCATTGTACTTGGAACATTCGTAACAGGTGTCATTCTAACGGTGAATTAGCACTGATTCAAATGAAAAAGTTGAAGGTAGCTCCTTGCAGGCCTTACCCAGAGCACACAGTCATTGATTTGCCTGTCTCCCTGTAAGCCACCACGGAGACTTTCTGTCCAGATGCTGTCTGCAGCGCAAGACTGCTGCATGCATTGTTATCTAACAGGCTCAAATAGATACTTGAGCTGCTGAAAGCTGTAGAGGGAAAGCAGGGGGTCAAATGCCACCTTCTAAACACCATAAGTCTGTTTGAAACTTCTCTAGAACAGTGGACAGTCTCTGCCTGCATACAAGGATCAAGAATGAAAAGAATACACCAGAAACACCTCTTATGCTGTCCTTCCTTTTGACCTAGTCATCCACGCCTTCCTTAGCAGAGTGAAGTTGACAAGCTTCTAAGCATGACAAATATATGCTTTGTTTGATAAACAACACCTGCCCAGACAGGCATTTCTTGCAGAATGAGGAACTGAAAAAATTTGATCCGTACTAAGCACTTTTCTGTCTGACATGAACTGGTTCCTTCTCTCTCCTAGAGGTTTTGGTACAGCTCCAGCTCTCTCCTCTCCCTGATCACTCCCAGATACACACCCCTTTCAACATCAACAGTATACTTCCCCAGCAAAGACATTCAGACTCTATAGTTCATGCCTCAACTTTCCATACAGCAGGAAACACGACCTTGGGCGAACAACTTCAGTACTTAAAGGAGCAGTAAAAGAGTGAGATTTCCATGTATCAGCTTTTTTATAAGGAATGAGTTGTAATAATTGGATAATTTGGCTTATGAGTGTTATTAGTGAAACTACACTAATAATAATTCATTGATTAAACCCCCAAGACCATAACTGGACTAACCACATATTCCTGGCTTGACATATAAGGCATGTTTCTGTAGTCCAACTGAATTGCCTACCATATTTGCTCTGGAGCCACTTCCTGTGGAACAGCTGTTCAAATATAGATTCAGCAACTCCTGGGGAACACAGGAAGCCTAGGCTTTCATTTTCAGGGCAATAATTAGCTCCTTGCCATCTGCAGGTTGCCCCAACAATATCTACACTGTGCAAGACACAGAGTATTCTTAAGTGTCCTCACCATATCCTTGGCAAGGTCCTTCTAGGACATCCCCACACTTTATTTATACCCATTGAGCCACTCCATCACCTAACACAGAAACTCTGATTAAACTGTTACACTCAGTACGCAGACTGAACTTGTTGCACCTGCAGTTGAGGCAGAGTGAATGCTGTGGAGCTGAATGAAGAGAAGGCAGACTAAACACCAACACTGTGTGTCATCAGAAGAATGTGCACTGCTTTCACAATCCACTGAAAACAGTGATTTGCGGTAATCCAGCTAAACACATTCCCCTAGTCCTGACATAAAGCAAAATAAACAGCTGCTTTCAAAGGAACTCAAGTTTCAAAAGAGTGAGGAAACTCTACATCATCTACTAATGACTATTGTTGCGAATTTTACTTTATTCCAACAATTGGCTGATGGATGGCATAATACAGCTCTTACAATCCTAGAGGGGATTTCAGCAAAGGGCTGTTTCTTAGAATAGCAGTTTATTGTAAAGAAAAGGTCCTTATAATGGAGACAAAAGGGAGACTTTTAATCAGAGCACTAATGTGGGCTGTCAGTGATGAAGCTCTTATCATTCCACCACAAGCAGTGTATGGCACTCAAAGAGACATTCTGTACAACAGTAATAGAGGCTTTTAAATCATTATTTGTACTTTTAAAAATAGGGAGATATTTGATTGCTTCACAAAACATTACTCAGAAAGGAAAATAACTGTGAAGATGAGTTCTGACCTTTTTTTTTTTTTTTTTTCCTGGACACTAGGGCCTGTGGTTATCTCTTACTAAAAGCAAATCCAGTAGTTCAAGCCCAGTTAATTTAAATTCTGTCTGCGAGAAGCCTTCTAATTAGTGACAATTTCATTGTTCCAACTAAATGGGTATATCTCTATAATGGAAAATAACATGAAAGGAAAGTGACTGATCTGGTAGGAAGGCTAGTCCCATAACAGACTTAGAATATCAAGACTAAAAAATGCAGATAAGTAGGGGTCAGCTCAAGGGAAGCATAACCACCCATGGTGATACTTAAAGGTGAAGAAATACCTAACACATCTGTCTGAAGCATAAGGATAGAAGGTTTTCACTGGCACCTTCCGATGTAGATTAATCACATTAAGAAAGAGATTGCTGTAGCTTTAATGCAAAATGAAATAATCTGTAGCTATTAAAATAAGATGCCATAAAACATTATTTTGCCATAGCAAGAACTTCAGCTGCAGTCTTCTGGTCGCTTTCAGCTGGAGGGAAATCTTTTTTTGTCATGTTTTTGGTTTTTTGGGGGTTTTTTTGGTACTCCAAAACACTACAGAAGTCCAAGGGATTCCACAATGGAGTTCACTGAATTTGATAGTGAATGACATTCACTGAAGGTCATGTTACAGAGAAAGTTTTTAAGCTGCTGCTTCATTTTTTATTTTTATTACCTTAGGGCTTCCAGCTATTCTAGTCACAGGTGTTGATTTTGGCTATGTAGAGAAAAAGGTGAATGATGCTTGGAAGTTATTTATTTATTTATTTATGCATTAATTCATTTCATTCCAGTTGAATAGAAAAGGAATGAAACATTTGTAATTAGCTGAAGGATTCTGCTTCTTTTGTTCTGACGGCTTGTGATACAATTTCATACAGCTCTTGGTTATATGGAGGAATACTGTATCTAGCTGAACTCCAAGGATGATGTTGGCAATCCTGTCCAGAGCTGAAAAAGAGTCCAAGTATTTTGCATGTACTAACATGGTAGTCAGGACTGTTATTTCACACAAAAGGAATTGCACAGGGTCAACAAAAGTGACATTGAGTGCACTGACATATAAACAAAATTATTGACCCCCCATGAAATATCCCAAATAATAGACTTACATTGTGTAAGGCAAAATATAATTTAATAAGTTTATTTTGCACCATGAAAGCTGTTAGTTTTAGTTACAGTGTTTAATTTCATCAACAAAGAAACATGAAAATGAGGATTTAGTTGCCTAACAGCAAGATTCTATTGTTTACATACAGAATATAAAACTATATTTGTCCTTGCAAAAATCTGAAAAAAAAAATTCATAAATGGACGAAGCTGAGCTTGAGTTCTTTTCAAAATCCTTGATTTTATTTAAAGAATAATAAACAACTTTGTTTTGTGTGAATTTGCAAAACAATTAGTTTTTAATGCTTGTCTCTTGAGAACTTTGCAACTAGTAAATATCCTTAAATGCATCAAAGACACTGGAAGTGCTCAGAAAGATGGAGCTTTGGCCTAACATTCATTTCCTCTCTATTCACTGTCATGAAAATGAAAACAAATGTTCTTGGAAACATTGCTATAATATAAGAAATATTCAGATGTTGACATAGATTGTTTCCATTCAGTCTAAACTTGTTTTTAATATTACTGTATTTCAAGAACCAGCGAAAGTAATTTGAATTTTAATGCAAACACAACCAAACTATGAGTTTATTAGACTCTCTTTGCCTCTAATATTTTAACATCTATTTCAAATTTTATGCTTTGAATGATTACTTTGCCTTACATGTGAAGTGGAAATTCAGATTTTTTTTTTTCCATTTTAATGTTACTTTAAGTGCCATCCCCTCCTGCTAAGATAGTAAATTATTTGAGGGGATGAAGAGCATGATTACAATGGTTTTGTGTCATCACATAAATATTCCAAGAAGAAGTGCTGCATATTTATATCAGTATTTAATAGCAAGATTACATGACAAAGATGTGCTCAGTAGAAAATAAAGTAGAAAATAGTTCTTATACAGATCACACATATTTAAATGGTGCTAACTCTAATTTTCTAGTATACTGGATGAGATCAATCACCTTTCCTAGTCACATAAAATCATAGGACTTCTGTCTCTGAGGCTTACTCTCTTCGTCAAGATGTCCAAGAGGTAGAAGAGCCTGGGAAAAAAATGCCTTTTGAATATGAAGGAAAACAAAATCATTTTGTTGGGTAAAAGATTGAGGTCGAACACGGCAAATACTGAACACTGGCACCAAAGCACACAGTTTTTGTCCCTCCTCACTTACTACCCTACTAATTGTACCTTCCATTCCCATTCCTGTTGTTTTATTCTCTTTGCTGATGGCCTTCCAAAATATATAACTTACCTTTTACTTCCACTCTACATTCTGTTTGGCCTCATTATTTACTTCCCACATTCACCAACAGTGCCATACTCTTGAGATCAGTGTCATATTTCTCTCCTGCCCACCAGGTACCAGCCAGCATTCCTCCTGTGCCTAACCCTCTCCCCACCACACTACTTCCAGCAGCCCTGACGTGCCTTGCTTCTCTGCCCATCCCACCTCCACATCCTCTGGGACCTTCTTCCCTACACCTTGAGCTTGCTTCTTCTGCCTGTATTCTCAACACCTCAATCTTGAATCCCGTTGCTGACAAGTGGCATCCCTCAGTGCTATTTACAATCTTCATTAATGATACAGTAGAAAGGATCAAGTGCACCCTCAGCAAGTGGTGTGGTTGCCAAAACTGGTGGATGGGATGCCATCCAGAGGGACCTGGTCAAGCTCAAGAAGTGGGCCTGTGGGAATCTCTTGTTGTTTAATATGACCAAGTGCAAGGTGCTGCACTTGGGTTGGAGCAACCTCTGTTTTAACACAGGCTGAGGGATGAGCAGATCCAGAGTGGCCCTGCCAAGGACTTGGGGTGCGTGAGAGGCTGGAGATGAGCAGGCAAAGTGCCCTCCCAGCCCAGGAAGCCAATTGTATCCTGGGCTGCATCAAAAGCAGTTGTCAGTAGGACAAGGGAGAGGATTCTTCCCCATTGCTCCAGTCTGGTGAGACCCCACCTAGAGCCTACAAGAAAAGGCTAAGAGAATTAGGATTATTCATCCTGGAAAAGAGAAAGCTTCAGAGTGACATAATTGTGGCCTTCCAGTACCTGAAGGGAATTTACAAGAAAGATGAAAACAGACTATTTGCAAGAGCATGTAGTGATAGGACAAGGGGGAATGGCTTCAAACTGAAAGAGAGTAGGTTTATATTAGACATGATGAACTTCTTTACTGTGAAGGTGGTGAGGCACTAGCACAGGTTGCCCAAGAGAACTTGTGGATGCCCCATCCCTAGAAGTGCTCAAGGCCAGGTTGGATGGGGCTTAGAGTAACCTGGACTGGTGGAAGGTATCCCTGCCCACAGTATGGAAGGTTGGAAACAGATGATCTTTAAGGTTTCTTCCAACTCGAGCTATTCTATGATTCTATGATCCTTTACTTGTTATTTCTCTTCTCCAGTTCTGGGGAGTTTTCATTCCGTAAGAGTTTACAGTTGTTTCTAGTAACTAAGCTGATTTCCTTTTAATGCAATATATTCTCCTCTTGTAGGTAAATATTCTTTCCTTGGCAGTTTTCCCCCTCCTCCTCACAGATATTATATTCCAAATCCCAGTGTGTTTTTCCTAGTTAGGTCTGAATTTCTCTGGTCTGTATTAACAGCCTCAAAAAATGGGTTAAATTCCATTGAAGTATTTTTATCTCTTATGCTCAGACCTTAAACTGGGTCCCAAAATGCTTTGAGACTGCACTGGTTTTTGCAAAAAATACTCTTAGTTATGTTACTGGTTATGCTGAACTACGACTTTGGAAGATCAGGTCCTTTTTGTGTGTGACCCAATATTTCTCTACACAGGTGCATTATATTAATTGAAGTTAATACATAAGAGTAATAAAATAAACTTTGTGATGAAACAATACATAAATTTCTCTTAAGGTTTTTTTTTAATGGGTTTTTTTTAATGGAGAATTAACAACATGTGAAGGAGATGCAAGGAGATACAATTTAACATTGTGTCACTTTAAACTTAGATTAAATAAAGAGAAAAAAATCATGTGAAAGGATGTGTTTCTGACAGTGGTGAGGAGAAAACTAGAAATTAAAGGGATAAAATTAATTGTAAGTGGCCTATTAAGGGCTGGTTTTGTTGTCCTCTTTGCAAGCAAACTTTGCAAGCTCTCATTCAACAAATAAGTCAAGCTTTGCACTGGGGCAGGAGATCACTTAATAAACACACCAAGAAGTGTTTCATATGAACTGCAGAAATCTCTATCACCTTCTCCCATAAAAGATAATAACTTATCTCTGTAAATATACCCTATGTAATAGCAACGACTTCACAAATATACGCTAAGGGTAGCATTTCCAAATACAATGCCCTTCCTACATATGGAATTACTAATCTAAAGCTATGGATAAGGTTTTCTAAAGGTTTCACTTATGTGGACTCTTGACTGCCTAGGTAAAAAGTGGGAGACACTTGCTCTGTTTAAACCCAGACTGGACAAATTCATGGTAAACACTGTCAGGAAAATTGGCAAGTGAAGGGACTAAAAGTGTGTGTTTATCTGTATTTGTATGCATGAATGTATTCGTGAATGAATGTGAACAGGTATGTCCAGTTCTAAGTATTTCCATTTATTTTTCCATTTATTTCTGTGCTATTTCTAGCTCATCAAAATAGATTTTTTTCGAGAGAGATAGCAAAATGTAATATATTTTAACATAATCTCACTGGCAGAAAATTATCAAAGCTCTGGGACTTGTGTCTTTTAGTCATAGGGGAGTTTTATCATGGAATCTTTCAGAAAAACAGGAGAAATAAATATATGACAACCTGAGAGGCACTAATGAAAATGAACTAGTTAAAAGTTCTGCAAATAAATGAAAGCAATTATTATGCCAAATTTGTTGCATTTTGCAATTTCTTCATATTAATTTTATCATCTAGATACTAAAATGTATTTTCTTCCATCATTGTCTTTTGGAAGAGTGAGGTGTTTATTTTGGTATTGTTGTGTTTTTTTAATTAGCATTTATCACTGTCCGCAACAGTGGCTTGTTCACTAGGCACTTACTACATTTTAAATTCCACCCACATTCTCGTGTATTTCTAAGTACGCGAGCCTGATGATTCTGCCTCTGGGAAATGTTTCGTTTCATTTTTAAAAAAATCAATTTGTTGAGCCTTGTACTTATGGTGAGCTTCTGTCAGATCTTTTGACTTGGAGGAATTGGATTGCAAAATGCCTTCCAGCTCTTTATATGACACCTTGACTGGACTTTTATTCTATCATCCAACAATAATAATAAACTCAATTTATGCTTAATTAGTCATGAGATTTTATCATGTCTGGACAGAAACAACTGTTTAGCTATCTCCAAAGAGTGCCTGTTGAGAGAGTTGGATTGTTCTGAGAGACCTAGCATGAAGTATCCAGGGAGATCTTATTGCAGGCTTTCAATACTTAAAGAGGGCTTATAAGACATATGGGGATAGAGTTTTTAATGGGAACTGTAGGGATAAGACAAGAGCTATGAGTTTTAAGCTAAAATTTTTTTACAAATGTGATGAAACACCGGCAGAAGTCGCCAGAAGAGGTTGCAGATGGCCCATCCTTGGAAACATTCAAGGTCAGATTGAATAGGGCTTTGAGCTACCTGGTGCAGTTAAAGAGATCTCTGCTCATTGCAGGTGGTTGAAACTAAAAGACTTTTTATGGTCCCTTGCAACCCAAATCATTCTAAGATGCTACAATTCTAAGAGTAAAACCTAGTTGAAATTTATGTGCTTCTGAGATAGTGTTGTGTGGAAGTGAGTCCTACAAAGGCTACCTGAGACCTCACCAGTGAGGGAATCTCTCAGCTGTCCCAAATTAGAGACTGCCACCAAGCCTGAGGAAAGTATTGACTTCCTCACTACCCCTCTGAATAAGGAAGGAGAAACTCTATTCATCATAGGTAGAAGAAAATAAATTAATTACTGTTTTGGCTGTGATATCTTAGGTGTCTTGAGGAGAAGGGATGTCTTATATATTTCCTTATATATATATTAGAAGCCAGAGCTAAACTAGATATTCAATCTGAAATCTATTACATATAACCAGTGTAGAGTATGATTCACATAGATAAACTCAGGCACCTGCTGTCACTTGAGATACTCTGTGGTTTCCTTCCTGTCCTCTATCTGGTGTCTGTTTAAGGTATGGAGAAAGGCATAAGTAAAATAATCTAATGACATCTTCAAGTTACATGAAGCAAGGAAACAGAAAATCTGAAAAGACAATAGAGCATAAAAGATCATGTTCCTCCCATTGTTTGGAACTTTCAGGATCTCTTCTCCCCCACTTTTGTTCAGATTAGGCCCAGTATAAATAGTTCAAGTTGGAAGAGTCCTTTAAATGGTCATCTAGTCCAACCCCTCTGTAAGTGGAGTGGTGACAACTTCAACTAGATCTATTATATGACAAAATATCTTATCAAAATATAAATATCTGCTTTTATATTATGTAAAATATAAAAAATATGATAGTCTATGGAGTGAAATACAATGGGAACATCAGAAAAAAGCAAGCATTACTATATGAGTAAGTTGCAGACAGAGAATGTTACAGGTTGCTGAGTTGTAATGTGAAGCTACTATCACAATGACCAGCATGAATGTTTTTTAAGATATCTTGAGTTCAGAGACCGTTTATTGTATAGCATGCCAGCTTCATGAAGATTCCTTTGCCTCTTCCTTTCCTCTTGTGGAATGTATAGCTTTAAATAATGAAATGTTATTTCATTATTACTGGTTCCTATTAACATGTTTAGCATTTCTCACATCGCATACACAAACACCCCCTAGAAGCTCAGCTTTTGTTACTTCCATTCTACCTTTGCATTGTCTTACTCAGAAAACATACAACTGCAGCAGATATATAAGAAATAATTACATAACAGAACTCTATGTGGACTTCAGTCCCAAGGGCTCAGTCCAATGTCTGAAAATATTTTATTTCAGTCCAAACAAGAACTCCTGTGCTAATCCCCCTGGAATGCAGCATTTATTACTTACCTGGCAGGTGTGAAGCATTGCATGCTAAATGGGTTATCTCCCCCTCCTTCTCTCCACCTCCTGCTTTGTTCAGGCAAATAGAAGAGGAGACGGAGGAGATAATCCTCTTCAAATGGAGCATTTATTACCTTAGATGTAAGCACAAAGTGCTGCTTGCTGAGTGGGAGTTAGCACAGGAGTGTCTGCTTATACAAGTGATAAACTCCATTGTAAACAAACTAAAGCTTCATACTAATCTGACCACTGCCTTCTTGAGAAAGTTCAAGACTTTTTACTGCTCTTTACAATAGTTCCTGATAGCCAAGACACATCCTTACTATCAGATTATTGATAATGGGAATCTTAGGTAACAGATACAACTAGCTAGAGTGGTCGTAAAGCAAAGTTGTGAAGGTTTGTGGGGTTATTTTCTTTGAGGTTTTGTTTTTAGATTTTTTTTTTTTTAATTTTAATTTTAAGCTTTCAGAGTTAGGTCTGCCAAAAGTATCTATCTATCTGTTGGCAGAGATTAGGGTTGGATGGATTTTCTCATTTCAAGGGCATCAGTTCTACTTTCTGTTTCACAGACAACTGCCTTTGTCATCAATTCTCTATGTTGTGTTTGTGACATTTGTGAACATATCCCCAACCTTTATCAAGTCTATTTGTTTAGAAGAAAAACTACACTTGGCCCTAAAGATATGATGTAAAACTTAACCAAAAAAAAAAGGGTTTGTTTCTCTGAAAGAGAATTTTCTGCAGAGGCCTTATGTTTTAGAGTTTTATGATGTGTTGTGGATCCACATAAGGACTGCAGTCTAGGGACACAGTGAACTTCACACTTGTGGTTCTCTTGGTGTAGCCAAGTTACCAAACCATACATTCAGACTGACTTCATCAAATTCAGAGCATGAACTGATCAATAAAAGTTTGTGGCATTCATGGTGATTTACAAAATGACAGAAGTTCCCAAATTTTTCTGTGGTCTACAGCATATCAGAAGTTTTGGCGTATTTTATTCAAAGCAGGGAAGAAAAGAATGAGAGAATGAGCTGGGAAATAAATACTGAAGCCTAAGCCTGTCAACGGATGTGGTCTTCTGAAACAGTTTAACTTTTACTGCTATTTTTGCTCTCAATAGGTGGCTACCCCTTCCAGGCTGCAGCTTCTTTAGCAGTTTGTTACTCCCAACCCCGGTGATCACTACAGATCTGCTGAAGGAGCTTTTCTTGTAATTCATTTCAGTCAAAATCAGCTGGGTCAGCGCTGGACCATGGCTGTCTGAGTCATCCTAAGACGACCTTGCTTGTCCCCCTCCCCCTACCTTCTCTCCACCCTGCTGTCACCACTGGTTTTACCCTGCACTTACTCTGAACTAGTTTGGTTTAAGAGAAAGTAAAGACAAAGGAAAACGGTATCACACAAATGCTGAGTAACAACACAAGGACAGAGGACGCCCTTGTGGCCACAGGGCAAGAGACAGAAAGGGACTCTAGTGGGTCCCATTTAGTCAGTCTTCTTTTGTTTGTGACATAAGCCCAATTTGCTGAAATAGAGCAATCAGTACAGTCTTAGTCAGCAGATTAGCAGTTCACCAGTTTCCTCCAGGAACAGAGCACTGAGTGAAGAAAGTAGTGGCTGCAGAAACAGTGACCTCTGGAACTGGAAGAGAAGTGCAGCAAGCCTGCCCTCTTTTCTTGGAGCAGACAGAATAACAATTATAATAACACCAAAGGCTGTTTTGTAATTATAATATTTATATCTAGACATGAAAGAGCAGTGATTGGTACAAGCAGGTGGCAAAATATTCTAATAAAAACTGATCCTCGAAGCAAAGAGTTTGATAACTCTGTGAAAGAAACTTGGAGGAACATAGCTGATAAACGCAATGCAATGCTCATGTAGCCTCATGCATTTCATTGACTCCTAAAATGTCCTACAAGATATTCAGTATATCTGTATTGCCAGAAGAATTCTTCAAGGAAAATGGTATCATTCTGTATGTTCGTATGCAAATTAAGCTGCAGGAGCAAGTTTGCCAATTAGGAAATTGGTACAGTGTCTGATATGCACTTAACCTTGTCTTCCCTACAGAAAGTTTAGGGACAAAAACCCAACGTGTTGACTCTTATTTTTAACTGTCATTCAGATGTATAAAATTCAAACAGCACAGCAGGTGTTTCCAGAATAAGAAGAAACAAAGAAAAAGAAAATTGCTACACAGACAGTATTTCCTTGTACTTCTGCCACTTGGCAATGTAGATACTCGGTTATATTGACATTGATTAAATCACTCTCTTGGGCAGAACCTTTGATATTTTGTACTTTCCGTAGCTCTCTTAACTGTGAAAACTTATGTGTGTGACTTGCTTCTATTATTCTTTCTTTTGAGAGAACTTCTAATTTGTTTTCAGCACTATCAGCTTTTCAAGGTTCATGTTTACCTTTATATTCAGCCATTGGTGACATGCAGCAGAAGAGAATTGAGGATAAATAGCATGCCTAGTACTGAAGTGCCTGAACACCCATTTTATTCCAGAAATGTTGTTACTCTCTCTCTGTGCAGTCTTTTTATCCAATTCTGAGAAAAACCTCCTCCAAGTTAATTTATGTTTGCACCAATTTGTTTTGTACAATACAGAATGTTCTTGAGAAAAATATTTATCCAAAGTGTGCTTCTCCGAAGAACCAAAACATTCAAGAAGCTAGCATGGTTAATGCAAAAATAGGTTAGGATACATGCAATTGCACTGATAATGCAAATACACATCTGGGTTTTATGTACAGGACCTTAAGCTCTGCATTTTGCTGGGTCATAAGCTCTGCTTGAAAGACAAGGTGATTCAGTGCTGAAAGGATACTGTCTGAATTCTTCATTCTTTTCTTCCTTTTTTTTTTCTTTTTTAATTCAACAGACTAGATATTGTTCCTGTGAATACTGGGTAACTGAGTATTGTTCATTAAGCTTTGAGTAGAAGTTTTTTGGATGTATATATTTCATTAGTGTATTATTCACTCTTTTTTCACTCACTATTCTCTTGCTAATAAATTTGCCAGGCAGTAAAAGAAACTGCATAAGATCAGTTGAACTGCATAGCCAATGTAAGCAATCTGTCATCTCTGTATAACACATTCAGAGCATTCAGAAATTACTTATGAATTCTAAGTATGCTAACAGCCAATCTGTGTGCCTCATAAATGTTTCTCAAATTAATGAAAAACCAACATTTGTCAAAATTTACTTTGATGAGTGTTATTCAGCTTGTATTTGTTTCTTCTCCAGCCTGTGACTTTTTCTTGCCTGTCAAGGGAAAAAGAAATAGCAATAAGATCTGAACCAAATAATTGAGGATGCAAGAAGACCTTGTTAAATAACTGCATTTAACAGCGGTGTAGGTAGGTAATGTTGCATTCATTTTCAGTCAACACATGATGTCTCTATGGACCAAAATATTGGTGTTTTAACAATTTAGTATATGAAGCATCTTTTTAAAAGCAGACTGACTTACACTGATATTATGTAGACTTCGATGACTCCTAGGTGTACAAGATTTTTTAAGAAAGCTAGTTAGCATATTCCTAGTGTGTAGTTTATATGAGCTAATTTGCTTCTAAATAACCTGTCTTTTGTGGCTTTTTTCTGACATAAAGAATTGCCACAGATAGCAACAACAAATCATCTCTGAGCCTTCCTAATTAGATCATCAACCCAACTTTTGCACCCTGGATACTTTTACTCCTGTCTAGTGTAATAAGTTTAAAGTGCTGTGGAATCCACAACAGTTCGCAGAAGATTCTGGTAAAAGAAAGACTTACACGTGCTTGACCGTATGATGTGGCTGTATATGCAATGGGAAATTGCTTTGGAATGGGATAATGAAAATACAAAGATCTAAACTGCAGGGGGATTTTTTGTTCTCCTCTCCACTTTTTTTTTTTTTTTTTTTTAGTATATTGCTACCTGTTATCTGTTTAAAAAAACCAAATATAGGGGAGAGAGAGGGCAAATAACCTTTATCTACTACCAGAGTGAAGATGATTTCCTTTTGATCAGTTTAAAATATTAGGCAGTAATTTGCTTATGTAGGTCTATTACAAAGACTGGCTGATAGAATTTTTTCATCTAAGATATATTAAAAAACCAAATATTCTACAGTATTTTTTCAGATTTACACAGAAGAAGTGTTTTAGGACATCAGCGTGCTTGGTTTGATTTCTTAACATCTGATGCATTTCTCATAAAAAATTCAATCAATAATCATCCAACATGCTTTGGTATTCATTCTATACCATTGTTCTTTATTATTATTTCAATACAGAAAAAAATTCCTTCTGTGTTTCACGGCAGAGGATTTTAGTCTGTCTCTAAGTACATTTATACATGCTGAAAAGTAGCTAAAGGAAAAGCAAATCCTTAGTTATCCTGGTGTCACAGCAGCACCAAAAGTGAAAATGAATGGGCTACAACTAGATTGCTGCAGTGGAAAGCAGGTGAATAAAACTTGACTGGACACTTTATGAAGACTGGAGCATTCATTTATTTATCCATAAAAGTATCACAGTACAAAATGCATCTGGAGAGATGCAAAATTTTAAAAAATGTGTCTGTTTATGTCCTCAATGACCTATTGGGCAATATGATTTCTTTAACTCTTTCAGTATATGACAACACAGTAATTTTTACTCCAGCCATACTCAGCTATTTATCGCTTTCATGACAAATGTGACAGCAGCAAAGCAATTTTTCTGTAAGAATCATGCACATAATGCGGATCAAGGGAGATGGCAGACGAAGTGGGATTTTTTGTCGAGATACACCCAATATAAATACACAAGCACAATTTTTATGGTTTAAAAACCAGAGGAATGAACAGGACTATTAGGATCACCAGACAGAGGAGATATTGGCCTTCTGACATCTGCATTTTTCAATGCAAACCACTGATCCCTGCTGCTTTAACTATAGAAACAGAACACTTCATATGAATCCATATAAATTTTAGCTTGCCTATTCTAAAAGCCTCTCTCTGCACCGTCATCCTCTTCCTCAGCTAAAACAAGGTCAATCAAATCAAGTAGGGGTGAAGGACAGAAAAATATGTTAAGGATGTTTATCGGAGCTGGGTTGGCAATGGAACTCGAATGTGATGCCTAGAAAAGCAACAAATTTGCTAAACTGAATTATGTAGTCATCTGAAACTGATAAAGGCAAGTGACTGAGGTTACCTTGGAATAATTCTTGGCAAGATTTTTCTGATTTTTATAGTACATTTAAAAGAAAATAACAGCAGTTATTTTTCAGCTCTGGAACTACCAGCAGATCTTTACCAGCTCTGAAATTATAGACTTGTTTATCGGGAGAGCTATAGGCAAACATGAAACATCTCAAATGTTTCTTATTATGAAAACAGTTATGTAATAAGGATGTCCTTCAAATATCTTCTGAACTAGGATTCCTGAACTATTCATTTATACCAAAGCCTAGTTCCAAACTGAGAAGAAAGGAATGTGTAATATGAAGATCAATTCAGAATGGTTCAAATAAAGAGCTGAAAAACAGAAATAAAAGCATGAAAATCAACTCTACGTTCCTGTAGAAATTTTGCAAACCAACTCTTCATCATAGGATGTTTTGCTGTGGCGTATTGCACTTTCTTCATAAGACCTACTTTTGCATCCATATAAGAGGTGCAGGAGGACCAGGAGATATCTTCCTGCAGCACCTGGAACAGACAGTTATTTATAGCTACTAGCTGGTG
Organism: Callaeas wilsoni; assembly: GCA_013398955.1. NCBI lineage: Eukaryota > Metazoa > Chordata > Aves > Passeriformes > Callaeidae > Callaeas > Callaeas wilsoni. Next base: position 309,619 of record VWPU01004584.1, read on the forward strand.
GTACCATCCTTGAGAATGACTCTGACCCTGACGACCAGTATTTTCTACTAAGAAGATCATTCTACCTTACATCAAATTGTAAAACTTAGATAGGAGAAAAAGTGTTTCTAAGTAGACTGATTTGAAAAGATTAACTACTAAGGAGACATAATAATTAGCACACTTTCACTGTGTACAGAAAATTGAATCTTTATAACAGTTCCAGTGCTTTTCTCTTTTCTCTTGATCATTTCCAGTGAAATAAGAAGTACTTGGACTAATACTGATATTCCCAGTCCATGATTTACCTGAGGAGTTTCCTAGAGGAGTGGGAATATAACCACCTGTTATCTGGGTGATAGTCTCCTGCTGTCTAGCATGTTTAGCTAATCCTAAGTGTAAATTCTCTTGAGAAAAGTACTATGTACATTGGCTAATATAAAGTTATTTGCTGGGAGATGAATCTCTGGACATAGTGTTTTAATTTTGTAACCAAGAGCTGAATACCACCTAGCCTGTAAACACAAATGAATCCTTTGAAGAGGTGCTCATTGTTACTGTGAGCTATTGGAATCCACATGTATAAATAATCCCACCAGTGACTTCATCATTTCCCAAGTGATTGCACAGAACTAAGTCAACTCCTTCAGGCAAGACAAGCTTAGGGAATATTTACAGATAAACAGCTGCCTAGGACCCAGCCATATCCTTTTTCCAGCTGCTTGTGTTAGTTTTTGGTTTGCTGCTGGTAAGGAAGCCTATACAAAACTCTCCTTGGGAAGCGGTGGGGGAATGGATGGGAAAGAGAGCACAAGAAAAACCTGAGCACCTTGTAGATGTCGATTCAGAGTCACAGAGGTGCATATGCACAACCACAGGTTCACACTGATCAGAGTAGGGGTGCACTCCGTGCTCCTTTTTCTGTAGCAGGATCTATACCGATAGGACAAGGGGTAGCAGTTTTAAATTAAAAGAGAGTGGATTCAGACTAGATATCAGGAAGAAATTTTTAATGATCAGGGTGGTGAAACACTGACACAGGTTGCCCAGATAGGGTGTAGGTGCCCAGTCCCCGGAAACAGGTCAGGTTGGATTGGATTCTGAACAACCAGGTCTAGTTGAAAGTGTCCTTGCTTATTGTGGGTAGGTCTTATTAAAAAACTAAAATGGGAGGTGAACAATCTCCCGTATTTTTTACTGCTTTTGATCCCTCTTCATTCTACATTTTTTATAGTATTGTTGATTTAAGTATGTAATAGTGGCAAGCATAATATCAATTGTCTTAGAGGAAATGATGAGCAGCTTTTTAATCGTCCGGCTTTCCCTTTTACCTTCTTGGTTACAAAAAAAGACCTTGTTTCTGTATCCCTAAATCAGCATTGCTCAAAAAGAAAAAAAGGGGAGAAAAAGGTATTTATTTATGCCTGGAGAAGATTAAAGTGTTTAAATATTTTAAGAAAACACTTGAATACAGAACTGTGACTCTCCATTAAGCCTCATACAAGGTAATTGTGGATAGTGAATATTTCTCCCACTACATGGACTGAATATTTTAAAGTTTTTTTATATTCTATTTCCCTTCCTTTTTTGCAAAAACAAGTTTTGATGGAAAGCAGATGTAGATCTGCAAAAGAAAGGAAGTGACAAATTACATGTCAGTCATAAATGGAAAGAATACCAAGCCCATAAATTTTATACTGTTATGTATATAAAGATAGCTGAAGATGTGTGCTGTAGTATGGAAAATTATCCATATCTCAGGTTCTACAATAATAAAGAAATTAAAGTCAGCAAGTTTTCTCATGAGAGTTTCTGTGGTTCCAAATTATTCTCTAAAATTTTTAGATTAAGAAATAAAGAACTAGGTATTTTTCTGAATTTCTCTAGGGGAAAAAAAAAAGGCAGTACTAAGATTCCCAGTTATCATCTCCCTTTTCTGAAAAAAGTGGAAAACAAAGCAAAAGGAAAAACAGAATCTCAAATTAAAATTCGCAGTGCATACAGCAAGATGTGATGAAGTAGTTGAAGCAAACATAGGACTTCCAAGAGAAGAGAGGACAAAAATTTAATTCCTCCATGAAAAAAACTGTAGCTATGCAAAATTAGGTGTTCCTCAGCTTAGAGAGTTCTAGCTTCAGGTCCCACTAAATTGGTCTCCAATGAGAGGTAACCTTAAGTAGCTGGTGTGATTCTATGATCCCTCCTGTTCACAAGCTTAAGAATTAAAATAGAACAAACCGATGACCAAAGAGATGAATGAAGCCCTGTAATAACTACATCTGAGTTTTCATTTGCAAATATCCGATTAACCAAGATACAAATGGATAGGTTTATTTCAATGAGTTTGGATGAGGGTTTCCACAAAAAGACTTGAGACTTCTCAAATTTTCTTTTATTGTTGTAATGGATCCAGTCAATATGAAACCTCAACTATATTGTCAGTCGAAATGCAAGCCAAGATATTCCCTAATCCATGAAAAACAGGCCTTTGAAGATCCATATGAAACTCTGTGGAGACATGAGACAACTTCAGGCAGCAAGGCAATTAGGTACAAACAGTATTTTTACAACAGTAGCGTGCTGTTTACAGAGACTGAAAACTAATGCTCAGTAGCTGTTATTTTTCTGGTTAAGTTGCAGTTTCTATCTTTTTTTATAACATAAAGAGCATAGATGAGGATCACTAATAGGGCAGCACAGAAATGTCCTTGAAGTGGTTTAATCTCCACCTCTTTGTGCTCTGTTTTTATGGCAGAATAGTCCACAGCAGTGCCACATAATTCCATTAGCTGAATTTCCATTTCTAAACTGAATAAAATAAAATTATCAAAAAGAGTTGGAATATCACCCTGTTATGTAGTGTCATTGTCAGAGGTATATCAGATGTATTACCTGAGCACAAAAAAATATAAAACAATCACAGAACATTCTGAGTTGGAAGGGGCCCACAAGGATCATCAAGCCCAACTGTGAACTGTAAGGCCCATACAGAGATTGAACTCACAGCCTTGGTGTTACAAGCGCAGTGCTCTGCCCAACTGACCCAAGGCAGCTCATATGATGAGCTGCACCTCTATGATTAAACAGAAGCCTTTGTCTGGTTCTCTGGAAGGGAAAAAAGTATTGCTTTGTGAAAGACTTACACACCTCTTTGTATTGGTTCAGTTAATTAACTGCTGAAGTAAGAGAAAGGTCAGAGATTCCACGGAAAATCTGATTTTTTTACTCATTTGCTGTTAAACCACCATGCAGTCAGATGTACTGACTTGCGTGACTACATTATGTCCAAAAGAAAGCCTCTAGTCAGTTCCTCTTCACCTAAACTGGTAAACAGTTCTGTTTTCTGAGGCACTTTGTTCTTATCACTCATGTGCCCATGAAGTAATAACCAGACCTTTGTGAATAATTTCTGTTAAATATTAAGATGATTAGAAAAGTGTGATACATGTATTAAGGGGTGCCTAAATTAGTTCAAGCTTAGTAAAATTAATGAGGTTTTCTGGAACTCACCGTTGTACCATGCACACATTTGAGATTTTCATTGAGTGGCAGATTTTGTAATGAGTCTACACTATCTTTGTGCCTATCAGTATATCTTTGTCTGTACATAAAGCTGATACACACATTTAATAGCTCATTGTTCTGCACCTTGTTATCTAATTGTTATCTAGTGCCATAGTGATTGCTGTGTTTGTCTTGGATCACCTCTGTATGCTGGTTCATTGGCAAACAAATCTAAAGATGCATCTTTTGTTCATTCTTCACATTTGATATTGTGGCAGCTGCAGTCTCTGTTAAGTGGCTCTATCAGTTTTTCAGGCAGATATAATAAGAACCTGACGGGATAAATAAAGCCATACATTTCAGCTAGAGCTAGTCTCTGATCAGGGAATACGCTGTGAAAACGCTGGAAAAATCTCCATCTTCTGAAGAAGAAATCAAATGCAGCCTTCAAAGCTGATGGGATAAAAAAGCCAGAATCAGGAAAACAACAGGCAGAAGATGGAATTTATGAAAACTTAACGAGTATATTTATTTCAAATTATAATGAGCATGGAGAATAAAGTTTGGACAGATAATAATACTTCTGGCAGCCTTGGAGCAGTTCTCCATAAATACAAACATTTTCATTGCTTCTGAGAATCTTCACAAAATTGCAAAAGGTATATTTTTAAAACAGTTACACAGCCTACAAGCAGGACACATACATACATGCACATCCATTTTCTTTTGACTTTAGTGTTTCCACACAGTGGGGAATACAGAATAATTCTATACAAGCTGAGTCAGTTTGCATTTCACAATACAAGCTCTGACATACAGACAGATGTCATTCTCACTTGCTTGTATTCACTGTATAGAGAAAGTTACAGGTCACGTATTTAGAGGGATCAAATGGTGCTGTAAGTTGCGTATATTGACCTGGTAAAAAAAATTTCACACCAGACAGAATGGTTACATGGCAATACAAAGAAGTGGAAGTGTCTCTGCTGCATGAAGCTTATACTAATGTTGTCCTAAATACAAACTCACAAGCATTAACTGAACCAGTAGAAGGGGCTTAGCACTTACAACTGATACTTTAATATACAGAACATTGAGTGATATTGGTGAACTTTGAACTCTTAAGAGAAATACGTATTTCATGAGCTTAATTAATTAATACAGGTCATATTTTGAAAAGTTAGCCAAAAGATTAACTTTTATTAGTTGTACCTTGCTAGTAATCTCTACTATATCTGCAATTTTATGAATGTTGCTGTATTGAGTGTATAGCAATAATCAATACATGCAATAATGACTTGCTCTTTAAATTATCTGTGATGCTGGTATTTTGCCTTTTCTGTTTTCTAGGCTTTAGCTTATATCCAACTACACATACTTTTTCCACAGCCAGGGCTCCCTCATCTGCTCTGCCTCTCACAAACATAGATAGGCATTCTGAAATGGTCCCAGAAATGTTGTCAGACCAGTCCCGTGCCTGTGATATCTTTAATAGATCCAAAATAGGAGTTAGAGGTATGAATCAGCCGTTAGCTCTTTTGGGTTTTTATGGGCACTGCAGTACAAAGGGCAGTTAAATACAGAGCACTGTTGCTGAAGTCTGTTACAGATGAACATTTTACCCTTTTTCTTACGTATTGAGAACTTAGGTTTCAAATTCTTCTAGCAGATGATCTGCAAGAGGTCAGCTTGTCTACCATAAGAAGTGATAGGTTCCTCAAATTCTGGAGGTGTATATAATGATGTTTCATTTCCTCTGCTTAAATCCTACTTTTGACCTTTGGAAAGATAGTTGCATTTTCCTAGTGTAAGTCTCAAATTTTCAAAATTTCCATTTGGTTGTTAATAAAAATAAAGTTAAAAGGTTAGGAAAGCAATTCCTGTCATTTTGTTATAAACCTGGATTACACTGCATTTTTTTACTCAATTATCTGAGGAATTTGTAAAGGTCTTATAGGGAAAATTACATTTATGACTTCACAGGGACTATTGTTGAGTACAAAGAAATAGAATAGCAATATATTTACTCCAAAAGATGAACAAGTGAAAACATTGCCTAAGCCATTTCTCTCTAATATCTTCATTTTATACAGCTACTCTGCATTGCTGTTCCCTCATGGCACCACTTTGGTAAACAGAAAGAAGTGTACAATGTTGATAAGACTGAGTATACAAGGAAGACTGGAAAAAGGAAACATACCCATCAGCTTTTCTATAAGTCCTTAGGAATGTAGATGGCCCTCATAACCTTGACTGTACCATTTTCTTTCAAGCCATTATTCTGTGTCTTTGCAGAACTAGACTTTGTACTTGATAGAATCATCTCTTTAGAGATGCAACTTTAATGTTTACACAAACTGCTGATGCATTGCAACTCAGTAAAACCCACGATCTTGCTTGCATGTAACCAAAGAGCAAGAGAAGAAAAATCACCAGGGCAAAATATTTTGTGGAAAAGAGAGATGAGCTCTGTGTTTTCAATTCAACTGTAAAAGTCATTTTAAGGAACTCAGAAAAAAACAGGAAAAAAAACCCAACAACATTAAGTAAACTGATCACAGGATATTTTTAATCTATATTTAATGTACTCATACTTATAATCACTTGACATTCATGACCCTAATAGGTATAGGAATATTCTTCCTATTATTTCTATTGAAGTCTTCCCTGAAGTAATTGTATTGATGTCAGCTGCAAGGTGACTCAGTGAAGGGGTGAGAAAGTCATGAAGCAACTAATCTCAAAGGCAGGATCTAGGAAACCCAAGCCTTTGGTTTGGTAGCTCTAGTTTGGCTGACATGTAATAACTAATCAATAACCATCTGCAAGGATGAAAAAAATAAAGATTTTCAACCTTAAATTGTAATTAGCAACTCTTCCAAGTGCAGATACTGCTAGAATAAACACACAATACCTTTTTTAAAAAAGGAACTTTGGTTTATTTTCATATACCAAGCAACTTTTATGCATACAGATCACATTTCTGTACTTCTTTGCTCCTAGAAATGTGAAAATTTCCATTGCACGTGGAAATTTTCACAGTAGCAGCTTATTGTAATTGCCGACTTTGGCTCTAGCATAGAAAGTAATAAAATACAGGCCTAGCTGGGAGTACGAAGATACCAAGTGTGTGTATTCACAAATGGAATCAGGCAGGAAAGCAAATCATCCTTTCATTAATCTCCTGGATATTCAATGATTGTAGTATACCTTTTATGTTTGTAAGCATTAAATTTACATGATCTTCAAAATAAAGCACAGTTCCTGCTTCAGAAATGCTACATTTTCATTTTCAAGTTTGACAGGTCTGCTAGGACAGGCAGTGTCTAAGTTTGGAATTGTCATCTTCTACGTCTACAATAAAATTCACAAAACAGCTATGCTGAACTAGAAATCTGAGTTCTGGTTTTCAGTGATTATAAATATATTCTTAAATACATAAAGTTTGCATAGTCTGTAAAGAAAGTTCCATGATTTGCTTCTCTAAAGAAATTCTTTAATAGACTAGCAAAACTTATAAAAAATATTAATCTCTAGAACCTTAATATTTGAAATTCAAATATTAAGAATGTGACTTCCTCTTAAAATAAATTCTCTATTCACCCATGCCTTATCTCTGTAGCCAGAAGACCACAATTTACCAATGAACATATTCATACAAGGAATGGCACGTTTTAAGTAGTTCTGAAACTCAAAGAGTAGCTAATATTCTCCATTAGCTGAAAAATACCCTTTAAACTGGATTTTTATGTACTACACACCAAAACTACTGTAATAAATGCTATGTAATTTTTAACTTGGCAATTAATTTATAGAAAATAATGACTTTAAACAAGAGAAAATGTGACCTTCAAAAAGCTGAAAAATATAGATGTGACATGCATTTATATATATATATTTCTGTGTTTTGAGAAAGAATGTATTTATACTTTTACAAATAATGATACATAGTTACAGGAAGACTGAGATGTACAAACTGAAGATGTCTAAAACAATGTCTCAGTTCTCTACTTTTCAAGATTTTGAAATTTGATGTAAATTATGAATATGTATAAACTCCCTTTTACCTTTAGTCATTCATAAAAAAGTAATATGTTAATTTCCAGCTTTGATTAAACAATAGTACGTTAAACAGATATATTGTTCTAAGCAGTAATTTTTATGTAAACAAAGAAATGCCACTTGTTGACTAGTTACAGTAGATATATAATTGCATTGCCATTTTCTTAATTAAAACAAATATACTGCATGTAACCACAGGCATTTGCACAGGCTGCATAACTTCTGTTTATATCACAGACCTGTGTGAATGAAAGAAATCCAAAAGTCTTTTGAGGGAAAAAAACCCTAAAATCTACTTAAATATAGCTCAAATGTTCTTTTGTGGTATGTCCAGGGTATCCAGGGAGAAAACGCAAAAGCGTTTTCCAGTTGCTCTGGTTTCTGCTTTGCCAGGCCAATTTTTGCTAGGGCCAAATTCCTGCATCACCTGTAACTGTGGCCTTACATAAAGAGGTTGGTTTGTAAAACCCCCTGTGCACCTCGCTAGAGTGCTCCCATCGTGGATCACACCGCCACTAGAGCTGGGGTTTGGACTGTGCCTGTTCAAGGATTCCTTTGCTTAGGCTTGCTGAGAGCCTGGCACGAAGCATCCGTTGGATAGAAACAAAACAGATAACATTTGGCCCAGCAGAATATCTCAGACCCTCTTTCCAGTGTATAGACTAGCCTTAGACATCTTCATCCATTTCAGCACCCGCAGGCCACGGGCTAGACAAGTATTGGTGGTCCTCTGTTTGGTGGAGTCATGCAAAGCCGACAGCATAGTCATGATTTTGAACTTCTGAAAATGAAGACTAGGGTAATATTTAAGAACTCTTTCCTCAGGCGAGTTCAACTGTGTGCTTACGTATACTTCATTTGGAACAACATCTCCTTCATCTATTCAGAGATTTTATAGCTGCATTCAAGAACTGCAATTTATTGATAAAGTGTGGTGATCCGTAAATCGAATTTTACAATGATAGAATGTTTGTCTTGAGACACAGCAAAGAGAGTACTTACTAACTTCTACCCTGTAACCAGTTCTGTTTTTTTTCTGTGAGTGCTTTTGACAGGTACAATATTGAGCCTGTAGTGATAAAATTTTGTCAATAAATGCATAATGTTTTACACAGTGCAAACTTATTTTTCTGTTTCTACGCATTGCATAAAGAGAATTCTTGTTTAAAAAGCCCTAACTCAGTATGTTTGAATAAAATAACACAGAAAAATTATTTTATTGGATTGATATATTGACATGCTGTATTCCTTAGTTATTTAAAGCTTGGTAACAAGTTAGAAGATTCAATAACATGAAGGCAAGACTTGACAAGTAAAACAAATTCATTCCACAGTGCCAACATTTCAGAACTCTGAAATGCCCACAGGGGCTCCTTTGTCTCCCATTTATTCAAGGACTCACATATTTCTATATCATGCTGTAAATACTGTGGTAAATGAGATACACTGAAGGTCAGAAAGAACTGAGTTCCATGTCTAAGCCTGACTAATGCAACCATGTAGATCTGAATGATTTTTTTTTCTTCTGGAAACACTATAGCCAGGTGTGTCAGCATTTCACTGGAATAAAAATGACAGGGACAGCTTTTTATTTTTTTTCTTTTTTGAAAAAAAAAGAAAAAAATTTAAAAAGTATATTATCTTGCTATATCCCAAGCTTTCTGCTTCTAGACAAATCTCCAATAACGCCACAAATATCTTTAAGGGAGCATGATGTCAGGGTTTTACTTGTTTTCCATTTTCTTGTCTGATATTCTGTGTCATTGGCAAGACTACCATTATCCCAGTTTATTTCCTCTATTGAAGTGCTGAAGCCTGAACCTTGCCAGCTGAGTTCTTATCTGATTATCAAGGCTTGAAGGGTTTTTTTGAATGTTAGTAATTTATCTCACTGGAGACAGAGCTTCCAAATTGTGAATCTTCCTACATATTTGAGTCATATGGAGGTAAGTTATCTCCAGCTTGGCTGACTGTCAAACTGAGAAAATATTTAGTAAGTTTGAGAGAAAACAGCCCTTCTTCAGGCTGTAAACCAATTTCCCATGGCTCTTACCACTAATTGATCTTGTCATGTAACTATTTTGCTATTATAGTCTCTACAGTGTAATTGCATAAAGGAACTAGGAGATATTTTCATGATTTTGAAGAGGAAGCTGCTTTTTCACAAGTCTCTTTATCAGTTCTGAAAAACATTTCTATTTAGTATTGTATTCCCTTTTTCACCTGTCACTTAAATTTCTACCTGAGGTCTACTGCTCTTTGTAATGAACTATTGCTTTATTTAATACATATATTTTTATTAATATCTGCAAAATTAAGACATAAAATGAAAACTATAAAATATGTAGAAAAAAATCATTTTAGGAGGAGTACTAGAGGAATTAGTGCAGATGAGGGAAAACTCACATAATGAAAATATTTGAGTGTGAAAATTTCACAGACATATTTTACCCTGAACAGGAGTAGCTGAGTGAAAATTAAAAAAAAAAACATGCCATGAAGTTGATTAATACTTTATTTCTCTCTTTCCTTGTTATCAAAAAAAGCAGTAACAGTAGCATTTATAAAATACTTCTATAAATGTGTTTAGATCACTTCCTGTAGGTCAAACTTTTTTTCACACATGATTTTATCTATTTGAAGGTTGCTTCGAACAAGAATGGGAGGTACAGACTCCTTTCTTGATCTGAATAAGAAAAGCGCAACAAATGGCCTAATTAAATAGTTGCCATAAAAAGGTAGAACAAAGAGCAAGACTAATGACAAGTAAATTTTACATTCCTTCATATCACAGGAGCCCTGCTTTCATGCATTGTCGGATAGGCCCTAGACAGACTTTCCTGTGGCAGACCTGCCTGGGAAAGAAAGTTCCTCCTTTCTGATTATCTGATCTATTACGTGATTTTCTTACAATAAAACAAGTTTATAAATAATTTCTACTGTCAAAAAACAACAACAGAAATATACACAAGAACTTCTTGTTGCACTGTCACAAAGACAAGGCCACAAAGGCAGCATGAATGCACCTTCCAAGTCGGTGTGATGCTTTTGGGCCCCTCTGTTCCAGTGAACTTCCTGACCTTGTCCTGCAGCCAAGAATTTGTGCAGCACAAGGCAGCCTGAGGGCCAGGCTGGACACATCACAATGTGGTAAAATATTCAGTTGTCAACTTGTCGGAATCACTACATCCGACTCCCTTCCTCAGCATACGGTTAATCTTTCCAAAGATATTATCATTGCAGGTTATATAAGTCACAGGGTGTTTTCAAGCTCAATGGACACAATTCAATAGATTACATCTGGCCAATTTAAATTCCCTATTTCCTTGAATACAAGGTCTTCTACAAGGCTCCCAGCAGTCTGGTGCAGTCTGATCTTCATCTATTATACAGTATATTAAAAAAAAAAAAATTACATTGGTTTTACCAAATTTTTATGTTACAATACAAAAGCCAAATTCTTACTTAAAATTTACCGTAACTAGACTGAATGCTATGACTAATAAGAGTGTATTTATGATTCTAAGGTCAGAGACTCAATGCTGAAGTTGTTTGTCAAACAACTTCTTACTAAAATTAGTGATACAAATAAACCTGGAAAACAATAATTAAAAATTATTCAACACCTTAAAAGGGATACCACAAGTTTGTATTCAAACATAAATCTGAAATTAAAATATTTACAGCATTGATTTTTTTTTACCGAATTTTGTTCATGCTCTGTTATTCCATTTTACTTTGTCCTTCTTCTAGCCAGTCACTTCCAATCTCCTGTCCTAAAGACCTTTTGACTTTATAGCCATTTTCATGATCCTTACCATAACTTGTAAACAGGATGTTCTGCTCAAGCAGCAGTTTTGTAATGCTCACTGCCATCTACAAGTTTTAGCAGATTTGACACAGACCACCAAATACACACATTTGAGTAAAAATAACACGAGGTCACATAAATTTGATAGTAGTGGGTGAAATCAGATAAAGTGTGCAAGGTTGTGATGCTGTAAGCGCTGTAGTAATAGAAATACTGTCTGATACATGCAAAAAAAATCCATGTGTAAGCAAATTGGCCACACAAGGAAAGAGTAATTGAAAACGAAAGGTGACATTTCCAGACACCTTCTTTTCTAGATAAGTCAAGGAGGAAATCTAAAGAAATGATGGTTATAGCATTAATGGCTAAGAGTAGCAATAGCTGCCACAGAGGTCACATCCTGCTGCTGCTTCTTCAGTGGCAGAAGGATGTGGAGCAGGAAACTGTGCAAGTCGATGATCAGAACTGAGTGTCTACACTGTACCTAGTGCTGGAGTAGCCAATGACAAACTGGAACTGACAAAATAGCATATTTACTGCCTTGGCTCTTGGGAATGTGGGAGAAAAAGTTTCATCTTGGTGGAAGAAATAGATTAATCTCCAAATAGTGAAATAAATTAAGGAAACTGTGAAGTCACAAGAAATTATAACTTGTAAGTCTATCTTATCTTCTTAGTTTAAGTCATGTAAATTAGGACTATGTCTGCTGAAGATAATGGAATAACACTCACTATGTCTGAGAAAGAAATCTGAATTCCTGCTCTAGGCCTCAGACTTTGTAAAATCAAAATGCTCAAAAAAGCTAAAATGTTGGGGGGGAAAAGTCACAGACAGTATTAGTAGTTATATATCTTCTGAAATATTACTTCAAAGATAACCAGCTGTGTGTTAATTGCTTTCCTTAGCAAACCTGTAATCCTATATTTTCTGTGTATTAAATATCAAAATGTAAATGCAGTATTTAAAAGCATTCTGTTCTGAATTTACAATTATTTCTTGAACTAGATATATCCAATTGACATATCTAAAATTTTTACTCAAAACCTCATAGATTATTTCATATAGGAAATTAACAACTGGAATTAATGTAAGTGCTGCATATTTCAATTGAAATTCCATTATTATAAAACTATTAGTGATATCATGACAGGAATTCTGAATGATGGGTACTTGATAAAGCTGGGTACTTTTCCTTCTAAAAGTAAGAAAAGTGTATATATATATAAGGAATGGAAATTATTCTTGAGAACTTGGTGAACAGAAGTCAACTGACATTTCAGTCCCTAAAACTTCACAAAATGTATAAGGAACACCAGGTGAGTAGAGCACATTGTGGGCTTTGCACTGCGAGAATTTTAATTTTCCAATATATTAGCCTATCTTTTTAACGTTTTTATATGCTTCAATCATCCACTATATATCCTCCAATAATATTATAAAGTATACTGATAAATTAATAAAGAAAAGGAAAAAGAAAAAAATAGGAAAATAGATAAGAAAATTAAATTAGTAGATTCTGAAGAAGTGATAATAGATTACTTTGGGGAAATAAATATAAAGAAGATTACATCATCAAGAGACAGATAGAAAGTAGTAGATGCAAAACATCAAGATATATACAGAGGTTTCAATACATTTGATTATTTTTTAATCAATCAGCTTTCTCCTCCCAATCCTAGGGAAGGTTTGTGACACAGAAGAGAAGTGAATGGTGTCCAAAGACAGCTGTAATCCTGTGATTTCTTTTATGCCTGTAAAGTAGTGCCACAGCCCTTTTTTTATCCTGAAGCCAACTGGCATAGTCTTGTATAGGTTTATCCTATAAAATTCCATTATGCCTCAGAAGAGGCTAGTCTTTTGAGGAATAGTCACTGGTTCAGGCTAAGCTCTGGATGATGCCTCAGTTTTGGGGAGAAAATACTTAATCCACAGGACAGCAAGATGGCCAATTGAGCTGTAGACCTTCTTAAGTGTTTTGTGTAGATGTAACTCCTATCTTTAATCATTAAATCCCCTGCCAAATGAAATTTACCATTACTTGAACCTTATTTAGACTGAGGCTGATTTTTATTTTAGAGCAATTTCTTTAATTTCTTCCTTGCTATAATGCTCCTGAAAAATTTCTTGGCAGCTGAAATTAGACATTTACTAGTATGATATTTGATGCCCTTGATGCTTGATGATTTTATTGACATATGCTAAGAAGACAAAATTATTAATAAATAAGTGGGAAACCATGAAAAACAATGTTAACTATAAAAATAATTAGAACAAATATGTAGTGCAAAAGGAGTGGCAAAGGGCTAAATGACTTTAAAACATCAAGATATTTAAACATGGATAATATTTTAGCAAAGGTAAAAGTTAAAGTCCTGACATACACAGAACTGATTGCATGTTTCTTTCTTATCTGTAATCCACACACACGATTTCTCTAGAAAAATTGTATTGTCTTGGAGTGTTTTTGTCATTGTTTTAAAGTCATCAAAAAAGATATATTCAGACTTCATACATAAAGAGTTATCAATATAAGAAACAGATCCGGAACAAAAGGTTATTCAGGTCCAGCACGCAGCTTTCAGCAAGATTACTTTTACTCTTGGTGTGTCTTGATATTTATCTTCAGATATCGACCAGACTTTTTCTTTAACTGTAAACACATCACTAAAATTGAAACAGTCGATATGCTTAGTTTCTCATGTTGCCCAAGCTACTAATAATATAGAAAACCACAGTAATCCATAATTATAATTTTTCTTGCTTTTATTGTTGATATGTGTATTAGTATATAAGTATGAAGCAATTTACAAAAATAAATGCATTATTTAGTTCTTTCTGTACTGAAACATTTGGGAACAAATTCCTGAATTTTGTATGAGTTCTGTATTCTCCATACACAGGCTGTGATCCCAGGAGCACCATAAAAAGCACCTCCATGAGCAGCCCAGAGAGGTGAATGAACCTCTGACAGTTAAAACATTCCAGCCAGGTTGATTTTGAGTAGCAGGATTTGACCTGATGTTGAGCAGGTAGGAAAACCATCAGATGCTGTTTTAGCAGCACATCTTTCTGAATTTCATAATCTTGAAAGTGGTAAGGGAAACTAGAGCCAGGGCAAGAGGTGCTAATAGTGTCCATCTTTCCTACAAAGATCTTAGTATTAACACACAAACATAGACATATTACACAAAAAGTTCTCTGAAAATTGTGGAATTTTCATAATGAGACATTTTAAAAGAAGTAGGGGGAAGTTTTAAAAGGAGTATGACATAAATGAAGAATCTTCTAAAATTGAACTTAGAAAAGATCAAAGGAAAACCTTTTTAGAAAACAGAAATACTTTTGCTGTCATGCAGGCTTCAAAATTCCATTTCCATTCTATCAGAAGAAAGTGAGCCTGGACTGAGATTTTGGAGCACAGTTGGGAAGCTAGGCATTGTTTGTGTAATATATCCTGGAATTTGTATGTAAACTTGATCAGCCTACCTCCCTGACTTGTTCTGTGCATGTTTCACAGTTCTCTGGCAATTTCTCTGATGGGATCTCCCTGCTTCTCCATCCTCTTTCTCCTCTGCTTTAATGCAGGCTACAGAATATTTGCATCTATTATATGAATAATATTAAGACATCCATAGGCTTGGTTTAATCACTTAGTAAGGGTCTTTCTAAACCTTAAAACGTAACTGAAAGACAGTGCTGTCATACAAATCGCAACGCTGTGCATGCAGTCCTGCCCACTGCCAGAATGGATGCCACAAGCCAGTATTTTACACCATCTCAGCTTTTCTTCACCAAGGCATTCAGTACCTAGGAATAATGTTCATTTCATTTCGTTGAAGACCATTTACACATTCAATTCAAGCTCTGCTAAATAAATGAGATGAAAGCAAAACATTAGCTATTAGGTTATAAATTACAGAGGATTTATCGTGAAATTGTTATTGGACTAAAGGTATGTTTGATATCATGCTAAGGTTTTAACATATTTAAAATCATAATGAATTTAATAATTTCTTCAAAAGAAGGAAGGAAATAAAAAATGGGGCTTTAAAATGGAAATTAAAAAATGCCATTTATCAACATCTTCGTGCTAAATTCAAATTACTTAAAACAATTAGGCAGTGTATTGACATACTTTTTCATGTATTGAATTTTTAAATTAATTTTTAAATTCAATTTAAAAATATCAATTTCCTTCAGAACAGAGCTTTTGTACCATCACAAAGAATTGCATTGTCCTTAGCTAGAATCCCTTTTCCTCAGTGCCCATCTTGAATATTTGTCAATTATTTCACCCAGGAAATGTTAATGTTTGATGGACCACACATCCTTAAAAATTCACTTTTTCCCCTCACATTCTATCTTCCTACAGATTTAGATGTACATAAATATAAGATTTTGAATAGGTTATTTTTATGTGGTTTTTTTAATGAATACATATTATTCATTTTCTGTTGAAGTTAGTACATTAAAACAACAAAACTTATTAGGAGGTATGTGGTTTTCCTGCTATAACCAAATCCCAAAGGTTTTGTGAAGCTAAAAGCACAGCTTTTATGCAAGAATGGGGAAAAGGGGAAACCCAACACTTTCTCAGCCTTCATTTTTTACCTAAGATTCCAACATGGAGGAAATGAGACAATATGCATTATTTCTGTGTCCTATAAATAATAAATTTGAATGTTTAGAATATCTATTGATTAACATTCTAGGATGAGCTGTGAAATTTGCATGCATTTATCTGAGAAATACGTGAGAGTTAATTTGCATTTTAAACAATTCCAGAAGTTGATTGTATGTCACCCTTAACATGCAAAAAAATATCAAAAGACCAACACCACACATAGCATTTTTTGCTGTTTTAGCTTTGTAGCCCTGAAAATGATTCACATAGTAAAGTTGTGGTCATTTTTTGATGCTAATATTCACTGTGTTATCAGTCTTGCTTCTCAAATGTCTATATGCTCAGTTAGTGATAAAAGTTCCCTCGATTCTTTGAAAAGCAATATCTATTCAAATTTGGATGAACTCACATTAACATTATTATTATTCTATGGCAAGCACGATTTTTCAGTGTGTTTCTTTGCAAGGAAAAACCTTTCTCCCAATTACCTGTTTAGAGATTAAGATTTGATATTAATATAGCTAAAACCAGAGTTTGACATTATATATTTGTGACTCTGAATACAAGAAATTCACACAGTGGGATCGCTCCTTATGCTTTACTCTCTGCCTCTCAACAGGCAGATTCTTAAGGGTTGTTCTTTGGGACAGTTCATCTCCACAAGGTGTCCAAATAATATTCTTCTTTAACATTCACCCTTGCATCTTTACACTGTTATCTGGACTGATTCATTAAGATGTGAATGAAATTAGTGATACACTGGGTCAAATAAAGGAGAAAAGTGGTATTTTTCATTATGGACCAACAATAGCTGCTTCTGGGGCTGGAATCAGAAGAGTGTCATCTACTGCTTTCCTTCTGGAGTCCGTAAAAGCTTAAAAGATGTCACATATTGCTCACGGTGCTCCTAGTTTTATGGAGTGGGAATAATCTCAATGAATGGCAAAAGTTGTGATAAAAAGTCTTGAAGTTACACTGGCCAAAAATTTTACAAATTTCAGGCCTGAGAGAAGATAGATCAGCACTTGTGACAACCCTCCCCTGTAGAAATTAATCAATTAGTCAGGAGCGGCCTTAGTCCTAGAAATCTCATTAACTTCCTTGTTGTTTCTGTCAAGATTTCCTTCTTCTGGAGGATGGGAAGGGGATGCAAGCAATATACTTTAGTTTATAGAAAAATTTCTCTGTGAAACTAATTCAGCAATATTCCTCCCATCATGATCCTTATTTCAGAGGGCTAGATTGCACTTTCAGGCTGCCACCTGCCTATTGCATAGCAGATAAAGATCTTTAGAAGTTATTAGGGACTCAGTTCTTTTTCATTAGATGAAATTCCTGAAAATTCACTACCTAGCTGTGTCAGGCTCACATGGAACATACAGAACTACAGAAGTGCAATTGTCCTGTTGAAGTTTTAAGTTTAGTGGTTTTTAGTGTGATTCGGAATTTGTTGGTTTTGTTTTGCTTCGTGTTATTTGGAGAGCAATACACATATATGCAGATCTGTGACAAAAAGCACAGCACAGCTTCTAGTTGCTACTGGGGAAAAACACAATCTATTTTGGAAACTATTTCTTTTGGAATAAGAAGTGAGTGACTCAGGAATACTTAACTTCTCTTTCTTGTCCTGCATTGTCATATATATAATTTTCTTTTGTATAAATAACAAAATTAGTGCAGTGTAACACTTTGTATTCTGAGAAATAATAGGTACAAGTTTAATGAGCTGACTGCCAGACGGTTGCATTATAGTGGTCTTCAAAAAAGAAGAGATAAAATAATTACGGTGAAGAAGCCCTGGATAGCTAATAAAAGACTTGACTTGATAATTATTGTTCCTGTATCTGGGTTAGAACATGACTGTCCTTTCTCTACAGCTTTTAGGTATAATGATATTGTGACATGATGTGCCATTTCTATGATATTTTCCTACTCTAAAAGGTACACCAGAGACAGTTTAATTACAAGCATCACAAAACACACATTTTGGGCAACATGAAGGAGAGACTGAAGGTTGTTTATTCATGTTTTTAAACTGAATTGTAAACAGCTGTCTTGGTTACGTAATTGTTTCATTGTGGGGGATGCTGTCTCTTTGGAAACTCAGTGAGACCAGCTGCGGTTCTCCTCCAGAAAATATTTTACGGGGCTATGGTACAGTGAAATGGATGCAAGTTTCACACTTAAAGAAGGTTTCACCACATACTCAAAGTGGCATAGGAATAACATGCAATGTCCATTTTCCCCAAGGTTATTTCAGACTAAGCTGACATCTACCTTCTAGAGACAATTATCCAAAATTAGCAAAAAAAGGAAGAATTTAACTCAGAGTACCTGAATAGAAGTAGGCATTCTCCTTAAGAGAGTTCTAAGGAGATCATGTCCATGTTTTAGGAGAAGAGAGGAAGGAGGCGATCTGAGCCCAACTCACAACTGAGATTGTCTGAAATCTTCCCTTTCTTATCACTGTAGTCATTTCCCTTCTTAACTAAAACCTATGTGAGACTGTTTCACAGCCTACAGCCTATTCTCTGAATTTGGTACTAAACTAACTCTTGTGGATGTGGACATCAGTGAAGGGTGGTAACCACCTTCTGCATGACAATTTGCTGTTTGTAGACCCAGCCCAGGAGGTAGGTTCTGGTCAAGAGCTCATTTATACCATCTACATTCGTATCCACGTAATGTAGTCAGGAACAGTTGCCTCCGGAGACTTTGACTCCTCTTCCAGCTATCTCACTACGCTTGTTTGCTTGTTTGTTTTTGTAGGGGTTTTGTTTGTTTGTTTCCTTTATTTTTCCTCTTCCCTTCCCTAGGGACATCTGAAGGCAGCAAGTCTTGGAATTCAAAACTGCAATGCTGAAGGCACTAAAGAGCGAAAATTTTAGATGCCATGCATGAAATCGGGAGGGATGCAGCTAGCTTATTCATGGACTCGGAATAACTCTTACTTCAAACTGTTGTAAAACCTAGTTTCTACTGAAGGGTAGTTCTACCCTATTTTCATTGCTGTTATCTTTTTATGAAGGAAAATACAGTTCTGTGATTGCATATGATATGAATGTCAGTGTATAAAATATCACTTCAGTCTCTCCAGAAAACAGATACTCTCTTCCTAGTAAGAAAAGAGAACTTTGCTCATTGTAGGTAAATGGTTTATTTGCCATTCCAGTCAAATACTGAGTTTGTTTCAATCCTATCCAGTGAGTGATTTCCTTGTATCCAAGTAGATGTTGGTTCTAGCTGAGTCGGCACAGCAGCCAGGGCTGTGCCAAAGACAGTTGTATATATTGAGTTGAACGCACAGAATCACTTCTCTGGTTAGAAAGTAGCAGAACGCTGCTAAGGGGCTATTTTTCCATGACAGAAATTGAGAGAAGGGCAGGTAAGTAAGGACTGTTTATGGAGAAACAGATTGAAGAAAGCCTTTGGTCTGAAGGCCTGGAATTGAGACTATGGGTTATGTCAATCCTCCTGGGAATTAGCTGATTTTGCTTCCAGAAATAAACTGATTATCTTCAATTCAAGTAACAGTAGGTGCAGCTATAAGGTGCATAATTATTTATTTCCTTTAGATTGCTTTCTGTTTCCTAATCGTCTAGTTTGAGCATAAAAAGATCATTTTACTTTTATGATGGAGTTTTTCTAGGAACGAAAAAATTGTTTCCAATTGTCTGCATTTCCTTAGGGATACAATCTCTGAGGTAATGATCAATTCCTTAAGGAATTGTGTCTCTCTTGGAATTAAACACTCAACGGAAATAGGGAGTCTTCAGTGGGGACACCAGCCCTGGGAGCGGAAGAGGACTTTTTGGGGCAAGTAACATTGCTAGAAAGGGAATGCTACCAGTAGTAGATAGCTAGTTGATTCAGATCCAGTGACGAAGTGTAAGACCTGAAAGGTTTCCTCAAAACTGTGATATTCTTTTTATTAGCTTGGACTTTACTTCAAAAATAGAGTGTATAAACTGCATATCAGGATTTTGCACATGTATTTTCTGGTATTAGGGTGGTTTTGTGTATGAGTTTTTTCCTTTGTACTGTTTCTGATTTGCATATTTTGCTTTAATTAAAAAAAACCCCTCTTTTACATGAAATTGAATTATTTACATTACTTAATTTCACTTGATTTTATTTCTTTTATTTTCTAGAATATTATCATGATCCAAAATTAATTTTGTTGTTTATTTCACATTGTTCGTGTAGAATAAAGTGTGATAGCTAATGTTTGCACTGTCTGCTTATCAAAGCCAGTATAATTGTAATGGATTTCTACAGTGCTATGTCAGTTTACACAGGGTGAGGATCTAGCCCCTTTTTTTACTAAGTTCTTGCTGACTGTATTTAAGATTTGAAACAAAATACTGATCCTATCGCAACTAGGAAAGCCTCTGGTCAGTAATTCCAAAAATATGCCAATCTCCACGTAGTCATATAAAATCACTTATATATGTATACAGTGTTTGGGCTGGGATAGAGTTAGTTTTCTCCACAGTAGCTGGTACAGAGCTGTGTTTTGCATTTGTGACAAAAACAGTGCTGATAACACGGAGATGTTTCAGCTGTCGCTGAGCAGAGTTTACACAGAGTTTACACAGAGTCAAGGCCTTTTCCACCTCTCACCTCACCCCACCAGTGAGGAGCCTGGGGGTGCACAAGGAGTTGTGAGGGGCCACAGCCAGGACAGCTGACCTCGACTGACCACAGGGATATCCCAGACCATGTGGTATTGTGCTCAGCATACAGAGCTGGGGGAAGGAGAAGGAAGAGGGGGATGTTTGGAAGGATGGTGTTTGTCTGCCCCAGTCACCATTACCTGTGATGGAGGTCTGCTTTCCTGGGAATGGCTGAACACCTGCCTGCCCATGGGGAGTGGTGAATGAATCCCTTGTTTTGCTTTGCTTGCATGCACAGCTTCTGCTTTACCTGTTAAACTGTCTTTATCTCAAGCTATGAGTGCTTTCCTTTTTACCCTTCTGATTCTCTCTCCCATCCAACAAGGTGAGAGTCAGCAAATGGCTGTGTGCTGATCTGCCAGCTGGGGTTAAACTGTGACAGTGTTGATGTTACGTTGAGTGTGTCATGCTCTCACTCATGTTTTGTTTATATGACCTGGGCAGAAATCCAGAACCTAACCCAACACAGGAGGAGAAAAAAAACCTTTTTCCAACAACATGAGAGCAAGCAACATATTTCCAAAAAGCAAAATATAGAGTTGTGAAGAGCTCTGGACGAAGTAAGCGCGCTAACTGAATAAAGTAGCAAAAACACTTTTGGCAATGTTTTGCCTTGGCTTATTCATCCTACTTGTTTACAAATTCAGTAAATGATATGGCACTCCCATTTTAGAGCAAGCGTGTACAAAGCTACTTTGAGTCTAGTGATGTAGTCTTGCATCATATCAGCCCCCGAAGGCTTGCAAATGCATCTGCCCATGACAGTTGTTTGTGAATGAATCAAGTAATGTAACATGAGGGAAATTAAAATACATATCCTCAAGCCTCAGATCTCTTTTACCATTAGGAAACTTAGTTCTTAACAATGTTAAAATGTTCTTAAAAGTCACTACTGTGATTTTTCTAAATGATGGAACTGCTGTGAATTAGGGACAAAGTCTTTTAATAAAAGCTGATCTGATTTTGGTGGTGTTCTTTTCCATAATGAGGGGATGAGGTGCAGTGGTATTTAAGCCTGGGGAGAGGATATCTACTACGTGTAATTATAGTTACAGTGCCATCCTTCCGAAGTTTCTCAGTTATAATCGCTGATGGAATGATGTTACATTATGTAACAATGTATATGCTACATTCAGTTTCTGCACCCTCTTTCTTACATCCGTTTGAAATGCTTCCACATAGCCCTTTGCACAGGTTACCCAGTGTTACTGTAATTACTTTTCATGTCAGCAAGATGAACAGATCAGAGACAATGTTTTCCCTTTCTGTCTTCCTCATATTGAACACGAGTGTTTCTTTTTTGGGGTCAGGTGGAAATATACTGCACTGAATGTAGGGTGCCGTGAGAAAATTGCTTCTTGTTTTTTAATCTGGTCGGTAGTTTTCTACCCACATAATTTGGGAACAAAAATGAATTCTGATTTGGAGCTATATTTTTCTCCTTTGATAATATCCTTCACTCAAGTCCTTGTCTAAATGGCCATATACAGTCCAAGTACATTGACATATTAGCTAGGTTTCCCTTAATTTTATTTTTAATCAAGCAATACCTTTTTCTGTCCTCTTCTGACCTACTTTCTATCAGCTACTGCAGCTGTATCAATGAAGTCACCTTTCCCTTTTTCTACATTGTCCTGGTAAAAATACTGGTTTTCTTCTTTATTGTGAGGGTGAACAGAATACAATTGATCCTGTTCACTTGCTCTTGGAGAAATACTGCTTTCATTTTCATCTTCATGTCATTTTCTGGATGGTAATATTGAAACAAACCACCTAACTATAGAACCCCCAACAGACTGGTTTCAAAAGGATATCTAAAAGAATGAAGATGAAAGACTGATGCTGAATATAGATATATTACAGGCAAAAACATGCCTCTTTCCCTCTCCAAGAAATGAACTAAAATAAGTAAACAAAGCCCTAAATCAAACTTCATTTCTTATTATGTGAACTAATGTTCTATTAGTCGTTCTATTTTAAAAGAACATCACCAGAATTTCTTGGAATATAACAAGCATAGATGACAACTGGAAAGATGACAATCAGAGTGGGAAGGATGATTACACACTCATAAGTGAGCAGGAGGCTGCAGTAATATTGCAGTCTGTTATGAACCACTCACTTGTCTTTACATCTTCATACAGGGTAAGTGCTAGAAAACAGGAAAGGTTCAGATATGGCTTCCTTGTATTTAATTTTAATCAGAGAAAGTATTGGTAGAACAAGCTCCTAGAAAATTTGAACAAAAGACCCTAACTTGAACATCAATATTGTATTGATCAGTGGCACACATACAAAACCCATGACTCTTACTATTACCATTTTTCTCGATTTTTCTTTAATGTATAATAGCAAGATATTATGTTTTTGAAGATGGAACAGAACTTTAAAGCTCGTAAGTACACCTACAATTTATCAAAATACAGAACTACTCAAAAAACTAATTAAATTCTGTGCTCTTTATTAAAATAATGAATATAATTTGTGCTTAAGAGTTTTGGTTTTTTATTATTTTTTGTGTCTTTGCACACGTTATAGTAACAACAATAAACACATAACACATAAACACATAACACATAAACACATAAACTGCCAGTGGATATTGAAAAGTAGTTTACTGGTAAAAATGAAAAGACAAAAAAAGACAAAAACCCCAACAAAAATACAAAATTGCAAATTGAACTGTCCCGATTTTTTCTATATGACATAACAAATATTTTGATTACTATCATTGTACATCTATGACTGTCATTCCCATTAAAAGTCTAGACAAAACAGGGCAATCAATAAAGCTGTTGTGTGTGATTGTACTGTGCTTAGATTTTGTACTTTTTGTGAGTTTCACTGCAAAGAAAATACAGGCCCAGACACTACTTGGGTAGTGTTGATCTCATTGACACAAAGAAAAATCATGAATTGCATACTTCTCCTCCCAGATTAAAAGGGACAGTATAATTCACATTAGCTAATGAAAGCTTTCTTCTGATGTCCTTCCAGTAACTTCAGAATGTTCATCTTTCTACATTCATTATTCACAACTTGTTTGGCACATACCTACCCACAGCTCTTATTAACATCTGAACCACTTTGGTGTCCTGATAAGGACGGAGAAATATGTGAGGCTCATGAAACAGACTTTTGAGGAATCTTAAAACCATGAATGACTTGTACTTATTTCTCCTAGCTGCCACCCAATTATCTCCATCCCTTTACCAGTATTTCTATAACACGTTATTGACATTGGAAGTAGCTTTAGACACTAAAGAAAATCTATGAAACTTTTACTTGAAATTCAAAATATTAAATTTATTACAAATAGTCACATTTTAAAAATTGATGAAAGAGTAAAACATACTGGTGTGAATAACAAAATAAATTAAATATATTTCCAATGGTTTTGCAAATTAAGAATAGATTCTTTCTAATATAGCAAAAACCCTGAGTAATGCCCTTCTTGCATTTGGAGTGTCGGTGAGTTTTGTGTGCTATATCTAATAAGAACCAGAAATACAAGTGGGCCATATGTAATTTCTCTTGATTTTCTCTTGACTTTCATCAGCATTTGTTTTCACATAGTTTGTATTACCGTACAGTGTCTTTGGGATAACAACCCTGTGGGAATGCATGAATAAAATTGCCTATGGACTACATAACAGTAGTTACTAGGTTGAAATAAGTAAATGGATTTCATTGCTAAATGGAATCCTGCTAAAATTGCTTTGACTGTATCAAGGCTTAGTGCTCACAGCTACTGACCTTCATGCAATCATTCACTATGGCTGAATATCGATTTTAGAGACACCTAACTTCAAAAAAACTTCAAGGAAAATGAGCAGAGTTTGATATAACATCAAGGTGGGAAACTAAAGTAGGAAAAAAGAAAAACTTCATATATTAGTTGTGATTATGGCTGCATCATAATCAGGGGGCAGAAAAACAGGGTCAATGCAGCTGCATCTATATAATATTTTACCCAAGGCGCAATATCCTCTGTTTTGTTTCAGCTCTTTTATGTATTCTGACCTCTTTATGTCCATTTGCTCATACTGCCCATCCAGCTGCATGGATGTTATTGTGGAGCAAACCTCAAAGCACATCCTAACACAAGCTGGTTCACTCAGAAGCCACGTTTCCAAAAATCACACTTCAGTATTATAAAGAAATATCAAATCTAGCATGCAATAGTCCTTGAAAATTTTCCAGAACATTTACTGCTCCTATTGTACTTCATAATTGATGAGAAGGCTTCAGCCAAAAAACCCCAAGAGATTAATAATAGAAAATGCACCAGAATCAAGTGAGGGACAAAAATTATTAAAAGAAGATGATAGTGAAGTCCTTACACCATGACAAATTCTAAAATGTGACTATAACTCAATTAAAGCATCACAACTTTTTCTGAACATTGAACAATGTGCTTTTTAGAAAGAGGCTAAAAGTACATGATCATCAGAAGAACGAGGCTTTTTTAAATGTGAGGTGCAATTTTAGACATCTTCACAAACTAGTTACATTTTATCATCTCATGGTCTAATTATGTTCTGCTTTCTCTTAAGTAGCTATCTTTGTACTACTCCTACTGTAGATGTCCTGCCAGTATATACTATTTTGCAAGAATTTCTTTTGAATAAGAGCAAAGCTGAATCTCAAAAATTCTTCTCTAGAAGAATTATTACGCAATTATTATTATAATAATTGTACTCTACGGAAAGAAGTGGAGAAGAAAAAGGAGGACAAATAAAATGGCATGGCCTGATCTTTGTTTATGAGAACATTTTCCCATCAGCTTTCTCTGGAGAAAAAGAGTTTCATTTTGCCTTAAAAATCTGTCAGAAAACATTGCTTAGCACATATTCTTCCTTGTCAAACGTTTCACTGATGCTTCACTCTGTAGACACCTTAATAAAAGGTATTTCACCCTTAGCATGTTACTGAAGTTTTGTGTCATTTTCTTTCCATTTCAGATGACATTTATGGAAGCAAGAGTCTCAGATACCTTTTAAGTACATAACTATTGGAATGGGTAGCTCCTTTCTTTCTGCATGCTTTACAGCACAGAGGAAAAGGAAATTGTGAATAGTGTTTTCCCTTGTGAAGATCATTTGTGATAACTGGACAGGTATTAACAGTCAGTCATATTTAGAAGATATGAAAGTTCCATATTTTCCTCCCCTTTTTGAAGATTTCTCAGAGGGTTGCAATACTCTGCTACATGGAAAGAACTTACTATAAGAGTTGTCATGCTACTTTGCATATGATTTTTTCCCATTACCACATAAAAAGCAAACTCTATACACGATGTTTTATATGTAATTTTGATAAACTATGTATTTCCAGTCACCTTTTAAAAATAATGGTATGAACGTTCAGAAGCTCAGAGGACGGTGTCTCATTAAGGTTATCCAAGGAAGGGCCTTTTCACTGCAAAGGGGACATTACATAAAGGGGGACATAAGAGAAAAACTCCACAAACACACAGAGAGGTACTTCCCTAATAGATGAAGGACAACAGAGGCTAAGCCAAAGACAAAATGTCCCCAGTTACAAGTCGAGGAGCCATCAAGAAACTCCAGGCACAGTTCTGGAGGTGATCAGCCTGGACTTTGTAAGTGGTAAGAAGGGGGAAACAAGAAGAAGATGAGGAATTAGGATATTCAAGGCGCAAGTTCCCTGGGCCTGTGGTGTCATCAATTGGAGGCAGCGAGGTCTCAGTGCTCAATACTAGAATAGGTGGGGGTCTTGAGGCAGCCACTGGGTTTGGAATGGGATATATTCCCATCTGCTGGAGGGACTGGGGTAGAGGGAGGTGAGTGAGGGGCTCCGCACTGGCAGCTGGAGACGAACCATTGGTCTCAGCCCATGTGCCAGATACTGGTCGTGTAAGTTTCTGTATCTTTCCCAAACCTGATGTAAGTCCGAGTGTGTGTTTGGTTGACTCAAAACCCTCAGGGTGGACCAGGGACAAGTAGGATGCCCTGGGTCTAGCAGGGGTATCAGGCAGGCAAAGTTCTGTGCTGGTATTTGGGGGACATCTGTGATTATGGAAGTGTGTGTCTGCTGGCAAGTGAGTAGGGGACCCATGAGGCAGGTAAGAGACACAGGATCTGGGAAGGCATGTTGGACAGGCAGAAGGGCCATGCCATAATTGAAGGATCCATGACTGTGCTTGTGAATCTATAAAACGTTGCATGGGTGCCTTCACTAGTGACCTTCAGTCCAGACCAGCCGAAGAGGAGGAGATGCTGTCTGTACTGATGTTTTATCAGTCCTGTGTGTGGATGCAGTTAAATGTAGCACCCTTTCTGTGCCTGGCTGTGTTGCAGGTGCTGTCATTGTCTTCTCTGTGTTTATTCATCTGTGTATGTGTGTGTATGTGTGTGTCTGAGAAAAATTCTCAGCAAACCAATTGAAGTTTTAAACAGAAAAGGGCTGCTCAGTCTGCTATAGAGACCCCAGGTGCCTCCAAATTGGCTTCAGTGGCCAAGAAGGGGGAAGAACCCATCCTTGGAACTACTGGAAGAAGAAGCCCTCAGCACTAAACACTGATGTGCTGTCAAAGGATGCTTCTATTTTTTGCCTTCTGACAGCAAAAGGTATCATGGTTATCTGTCTTTAAAATCTAATTATATGTTTGATGTTTTTTATCCGGTTCCTGGACAATTTTTATTATTTTGAGTCCTTCGTATATTCTTGCTTATTTCATCTTACTTCATCTGAAGTTTCTCATCACTTCGTTCCTACAATACAATAAGATGATCTTTGGTATACTTTAGCAACCTTACCCCTTTTTCCCTCATAATCTCCCTACTTCCATTACTGTCTCTCCATTTTGGACTCCTACAATAAGCACAAATAATATCCATTAGTGATAATCTCTTCCTAAATTTTTAACAGTTAATTAAGAAGGTATATAGTGGGTTTCTTCCTTGACAGATATTTGCAAATATCTCAGATATTTGAGTAAATGTGAATTACTCCAATCAATTGTATTATCTTTTCTTTTTCCTTTCTCTTTTGCCTGGGATGCTTATAGAAATTGTGTAAAAGAGGGGTTTTTGCAGCGCAGCTCCAGTAAGTACATGCTGGAGGCCTCCATATAGACTTAAAAGCCTGCAGCTCATGTGTCTTGAATGAGCTAAATCCAGCTCCCTGTGAAACAATGATGATGGAGATATTAACTGAAAAAGAATTTATAAAGATTGCCTCCTTTCAAGTTTTCATCACAAGAGAGAATGAGTTGGACCAATTACAATAGCATTACAACGACAATCTAATTCTCTGTGTTTCAAGCAATTGTCAAAACGAAAAAAGCTTGGAAAGCTGAAAGAAGATGAAAATTTTTAGTTGCACTGTATAACAAACTAGATAGCAGTTGTTTAAAAAAAAACCCCTTAAAATGTTGCTCACATCAAATTTATACTTTTATCTATAAATTGATGGGCATAAAAAATTTGTCAATGGAATGGACAATTCATTTAAATGGAAAGTGAATCACTCTACATTATACGTGTACTATAATTCTTTATATGCATAGAAAATTATTCAGATACATGAAATAGCGAGAACCAGTTGGTAAAATTAAAATTTATAAAATACAGAATGAACAAGGAGGAAAGCAATAGCTTCTGATTTATGAGATTTCTTAAATGGAAAATAAAAAAAGATATAGAAATATATCAAAATAATATTCTGTAACACTGACAAAGTCCCTGGGTTTTATAGAATTTACTCTTAAAAGCCTTTGAGAAGACAGGTTTGTTGTTTTTTTTTTTAAAAAAGGGATCTATTCCATTCCTATGACAAAAACCCACAAGGATACTGAGAAGCTGAAACACAACACAGAAGTATGATTCTTATTTCTGGGTTGGTTTATTGGGGTTTTTTTCCAGATTCTATACCAATTCCTTATAAATTTAATGATTTACAATAAAAAGACTGTGTTCAAAACCAGAGTTGAATCACAATTTCTGTATTTTTACATGTGGCTGTGGTATTTCCAATGTTACCTGCTTTATTTGATTTCATGAGTGTCATTTTCCATTGTCATTATTTGTGTATATGTCAGTAGTGTTCAGAGGTTTCAATCCCTATCAAAATCTCTCAGTGCCAAGGATACTGCAGTACAGACTATTCTCAGATGAACTTAAAATTGGAATAGTCTGAGGACCAGATAAAGAGAGAGTGGATCCATTCACAAAGATCTGAATCTGAAAATAGGCAGGTTTTCTTACCAGGTAAATACCGGTATCTTGGATTCCATCACCGTGTCTAAATGTAGCACATTCTCCCTCTACTCATCCAGGGATTGAGTCCTGGTCCCCAGTCCAAGTAAAGTAGCATGGCCTGGGCCCACTCTGCCCCAAGTGGAGGGTGCATTACTAATACAAGGCACCTGTCTCAGTTCTTTCCTAGCTTCCAGGCGGTGCTCTGTGGCTCACATACAAAATAATAGTTATTTTGTGCACACACACAAAATAACTATTATTGTGAGCTTTCTCTAGTTCAAAATGCTGTAATAATAATACATTGTGAATTTGCTGAATCCAAGTTACGGAATGGGTTGCCTGAATTCCTACCAGTCAGACTCTTGGTATGGTCCAAAGGAGCAGACTGTGAATGCAAGGGAGGAATTTAGTGCTGCTCTAAGTCTTAATAATCTAATCAAATAATTATTTTTAGACCAATTATCATATCATTATATTAACACTTGTATTTTCTATAGGTGAGTTGATATATCTGCTCAAATTTTCTAGAATTCATCCTGCTATTACTGACACCCTTCACTGCCTGTGTGGCAGTTCAGGTCAATGGTTTCAGGCTGTGAGGGAGGGCTATGGCAATCTTCGGCATTCCAGGCTCTTCACGGGCATGGGGATGAGGATAATGTTGTGTTGATGGTTTCTTTCTAACCCCTCCAGGACCTGCCTCACATTATTTTTACTGTCATGTTTTACTTGTTGACCTGCAAGTGCACAGTGCATCAAAATTCACATCCACAATCACTATATGTAATGTTTTTCACTTACTCTATACTTGTTCTTTGTTCTCTGTTACCTCCAGAACTGGTTTTACTCAGCTCCTGATGTTGCACTCTTTTTGTGACTGGTTAATAGGACATTGGTGAGTAATTCACAGCCCAGGAGCCACCTGATTTCTGTGGAATTACATATTTTTTCCTGTATTTATTGTACACATTTGGCTGTATTCAATTTTTCTCTTCTAATAGACTACCTTAGAAATACTTATCAGAGAATGTAGAAGGTTGCAGGAGCATTTAAATTACTTAAACCATTTCCTCTTCAGTAGCCTTGATTTTTGAGTGAAGCCCATCTCAAAATTAGAAGAGTTCAATGGCAACCTATAAACTACATTAAGCTCTATTAACTCATTGGAGCAACTTATTTTGGCAGATGTGCTCATCCAGAAAATAGAGAACATAAAATTCAATGGCTTTTTCCCACAGCATCAGACAAATTTAAGCCACTCATAACATCAATTTACGGAGAAGTGGCAGACTTATAAATTACTTGAGCTTTATAGGCAACATGAAGCAAACATATGGTGTAAGGTATTTGGAAAGGCATTTATGAGTCTTGTAAAAATGCTGTAATAAAGTTCTAAACAATTTACTCCAGGGTACCTTTTCAGTGCTGGTATGTTACTAATTCTTGGGTCATCTTTCAAACACAATTCAATAGTATCGATGTATTTCTCAGCTTTCAGGACCAATTTTGTGCGGTCTTATTTTTTTTTTTAGCTGATACTTACAGATATTTTTTCATTTTTAATTTAAAAAATTAATTCAAGATTACTCCATTACTAGTCACAGAAAACAAGAAAATCATATTCTTGAAAATCCATCAATTGACTTTGTAAAATGCTTTATATTTTATAGGCATTTTGCTGCACAATTAGACAAAATAATAATTAGTGAATACCCAAAAGAGTAAATACTTCAATGCAAATAATTCTGAGCAAACAAGTCCTTTCTAGCTGAGCAATCAATCCTTTTTATTTTGGTGGTAGATCTTTCTCTCTAACCAGTGGCATTGTAGCCTATTGACCTATTCTGTGAGCACTGCACGGGTCCTTGCTCTGCAGAGAAGCTGCTCACCCTTCAGTGCGGCCATACTTTCACTGCAGGATCTTCAGTATCACTCAGGAAGGCAACTCAGTTTTTCAGAGCTGACACATAAGCTCCTTGCTTCAGGAAAATACAGTAATGACAGTCATAATACTGTGTATGAGACAACAAATAGAATACAGAAGGTCTTAAGTGTCAGCTCCAATTGGAATCAAACTATCACAGTCTTCCTTAGCCCTGAATTAGCCTTCAACCTTTCTCATGAAGTGACAGATTAGAGGAGGATTCTTGGTATTGGTGTGTGCTAAAGTATACACGTTTTTAAGTACCTTCTTCCCTAAATATAACAACTAATGAGAATACATTCCTAAACATCAACTCTTAAAATTTTTTTTTTATGTAACCTTTGAAAACAACACAGAAAGTTTCGAACACGATGTTTTTACTGAAGCCCATTACTACTGCAGAGCTACAGAACACTTTTGTGAATCCCTTAATTTAACGACACCTGTTGAAAAAACATTGCATAGATAGACACTTTTTGGTTTTCACTGACTGAAATATGCATTTCATTTAGAAATCTTATCCAATTGGGTGTTTAATTCTCTCCTTGTACTGCTTTTTGTGTCAATACAAGTGTCTCTGGGGATATACTGTAATTTACTGAACCACTCTGGCTTCTTTAGAGTCAGTTCACTAGGAGTATGTTGTCATTTTGCTTCATTTATTTCAGAATTAGATGACTAAATTTTCTGTGATATGGTTTATTTATGAAAACTGGTCATCTGTACCCAAATCCAAGGAAAGAAAAGAAAAGCTTCTCAATGGAGACATGCAGATTTGTAAAAGTACACAAAAAATCATGACAGAAGTTCTCCTGATTTTACTCTGTTGAACAGCTTTTGCCTCACCCCTCTTTTTGCTTTGATCAGCAAGACCTACTCTTCTTCAGTGATGGATTTGAAAAGTGCAACGTAATAAAAACTGCCATAGTTTTATACCCAAAATTATAAAAACAGAGCATGTGACCTGTAAACACATTATATGAACTGAATTTTCTTATATAGTGTCTATTTTAAAAACAATTTTAGAGAAATATAAACTTTTTATTGTCGATTAAATATGAGTACCGGTGATAAAAATCAAACCAGACTTATTTGAAGGATAGCAGTACTGAATTAGAAGTATTTACCGCATAAATACTATCTGTTGTAGGTCTTTCCTGTAGACATAAAACTGCCTGCTGTAAATAGCCGTGCAGAGTTGACAGAAAATTAATATATTCATTGTAGTTCCATAAAAAACTTATTTGTATAAATTTATTGTTTGCCATCTTTAAAATGTTCCCTCTCTGGAAAATTCAGTCCCTATGGACATTAAAAATAATAAAGTAGAAGTTTCTGTATACCTAATAACATAAAATTAAGATATAGATTTTTCTAGTGAATATATTAAGACTGTGAAATTCATTGTTCAGGATGAAGTTGGGAGACATGAGATGGAAAGGATTATAAGGATATTAAAAGCTTATAATTATATTGAGACTTTCCAGATTCATATCACCTAATACCATCTCTATCTATCTAACTGTCTAAAGGGGTATTTCACACCACGGAATGTCAGGCTCAGCATATGAACAAAGCATTTTACTGGGGGCTGCTGATCACTGCTTGGGGATAGGCTGGTGTCACTCATTTCTCTTGGGTGCTATTCCTCTCTCTCTTTTTATTCATTCTCATTAATAATAATAATTGAAATATTATTATCATCATAATCATTATAATTATTTTCAGTTATTAAACAGTTCTTATCTTAAGCCATGAATTTTACCTTTTATTTCCAATTCTCCTCCCTACTGAGGGGACGGTGACAGAGTGAGTGAGCAGTTGCACGGTAATTAGTCGATGGCAGGGGTTAAATCACAACAATAATGCAGCACAAAATTATTTATTGAAGGTGGTTTAAATTTTAAACTAACAAATTAAGTTACATGGTGAAGAGTTCTGCACAATTACACACTCTCAGGTTATGCTAGTAACCTAGAGTTAAGTTGCAAGTGATCTCAGGTCGTGTAGGTATTCCCACAAATCTTCCCAGGTATGGAAAATTGGACTAGCAAACAGATTCATGTCAACATTTTTTTAAAAAATAACATTAGAAATTAAAAAAAAATAAATTAATGTCTCCAGAGAGAGAAAGAAAGACATAACATTTCCTGGAATATATTGCAAAGGAGAAAGAAAACCTGAAATACACTAAGAACTCTCTTGCATGTGAGAAGCATTTCTAGCTTACTCCACCAATTAAATCCATAAGAAATTATTCACATTTAACATAATTATGTTCATAAAATCCATTAGCATTATTAGACAAAAATAGATACACATCCAGCCTGGTTTCTTGGCCACTAATGTTTATTTGTTTATTAAATAAGCCATCTTTTATGGAATCTTCCCAATATTTAGACATCACAATATTATTCAAATAGTTGGTAGATTACTTTGGCTATTATGATGTTTTAGAATTAAATTTAAGATCTATCACTAATGGGTTTATACGACAAAATGGACAAGATAAACATTTAGAAACTAATCAGGCTTCTCATTTCTTACAGTACAATTTGGAGGAGAATTTCTGAAATAAAATTAAAACTGGTTTCCATAAGCATGGGATAAAATAGGATATCAGATATATCATGTTTGAAAAGGTATTAAGGGTAGATTCAAGGTGTGTCAGTTCCAAGAAATTAGGTGTCAGATCTTCTGAATGTTGTCTTCCTGCCCTTCCCACTACATTGCCGTGCATCCCATTGCTTATTACTAAGAACAGTGTTAATCAGTAGATATATTTTTAACTAGAGATGAGCATAAGCACTCACTGTCATATGATGTGACACTAAGATTATGTCCAAATATGACTTTATGTCAAAACCGGCACAGATTTTTAACCAAAAAAAAAAAAAGTAACAAAGTGAAGAAAATGTCTGTATAGTCTGATGAGTGAGCAGAGTGCAAACATGTGAGTGTCTGTTGTTAATGGGAAGTAAAACAGTGTTTTAACCTACCACTTCTGGCTATATTTAGCCATCTGGAGTTCCCAGCCTACAGTTATACAAAAGTCTGTAAATCAATTATAGACTTCGAGTGGTTACAGGCTGATCTAAGTCAGATCACCTAGGTCAGATCTATGGCTGGCAAGATTTTTTAATTAATACATTACTCTGCATGTCACAATAAATAAACCAAAGAACTAGGACAACAAATTTTAAAAGCATAATAAAGAATATCTTTGGTTTTCCTGTCCACAAGTGAAGAAGCTATATCCTAATAAAAGATTCAATGACACTTAAAGTATCTTATCTGCATGTACTTGAAACAAGTTTCCTTATGTTTCTTGAGACTGTTATTCATTCTTTTTTCTAGCTCTGTCTCCTAAGCTAAATGAAAGTCAAAATAACCCACTTAGCTATTAACAAGACCAGCATTGTAAGTGACTTCATTTTTTAAGTCAACTAGTTATGACAATGTCAAGCATCACAAACAAAAGAACACACTAACATTCTCCTTGGAAATCAGAAAAAAAAGCAAAACCCAGAATTCATTATCTTTCTCCTGGGGCATTCAATGTTAATGTATCTGCCAATCATTTTAAAACTATGACCACTGTACAGTCTCCCTAGGCAAATTTTTAATTTATATGCAATTATATTACAGATGTACTTTCCATATCTTACATAAATAAGTTGCTAATATCTCCCCAGATTTTTAACAAATTATAAAAAGACTCTTTTATTAATAATTCTGTTATAATTTAATGATTCTACTTGTCATCAGGTCATAGTTTTTGTTGCATTCCCTTAGGGAACCAATGCCGTATAAATTCTAAGTAAATTACTTTAAATGAAAACAAATTAATAGTAAATCATGTAAGCTGACCTTTACCTATTAGTTGTAATGCAAGATTATTATCTGTAAGTCAGTAAATACTGCAGGATAAATGATTCATTTAAGCTTTATTCACATTAATGAGAAGTGAATTTTAATTTAGTAAAATATCCTTAGTGGATTTCATTGTATGAATATTATGAGTAAAAA
This sequence comes from Callaeas wilsoni, assembly GCA_013398955.1. Taxonomy (NCBI): domain Eukaryota; kingdom Metazoa; phylum Chordata; class Aves; order Passeriformes; family Callaeidae; genus Callaeas; species Callaeas wilsoni. The sequence continues at coordinate 344,453 of VWPU01004584.1, forward strand.
GGAGACGTATGAAAGTCAAGGAGGGGAGGAGGGGATGTCCTAGAAAGGGTGGAAGAGATATAGGGCAGAACAAAACTGCAGGATACAAGCTCGTGCAGGCCTGTATGGACTTTGGGGAACACAAATACATGTGCCCAAGCTTCTATTTATCACAATCAGGGATCTGTTACAACACATCAGATTAGTTAGCCAGGCAGTTTGTGCCTACTCTGTCAAAGATGGCATATGCTAAAAATCAGTTTTTTCTGGTTTTAAAATATGCCCCTAGAAGCTGCAGGTCCCAGAGGTGGCAGACAGTCAGTGTGGCCAAGTTCTTTGTCGGTTAACTGCCATCCAGGGAATTATGCTTCCAGATGAAAATCACAGCTACCTGTGGTACCTGAAAAATACAGGAAGATTTTAGCTACTGGATATATGGTTTTTTGCAAAGAAAATAGACATGTTGTGTGTAGATGGTAGGTATGCTTGTAATAGATAGGGAGAAATGAAAGGCTCAATGAAAAAGTAATCCATGCTCACTACAGCTGATTAATGTTTTATATCAATAGGATTATGACAAGACTGGTTTGGAAAACATCAGTCAGGACTGAAGCAAGTGGAATGAACTGGGATTTGACTAGAAAGCAAAAACTGCTCAGCAGTTTTGGATGGAAGATTATGGAACAGCAAAAAATTGGGGCCACCTTTTTGTGTCTTGTCTTACTGTGTAAAGAGGAAAGAGCTCCTCTCTTTTCACTTACATGAGTTAGAAAAGCTAGTAGTTCCATGGAACATTAATTTTTGATGTTTTGTGCTTGTATAGTACTCTCTGCAAGACCTAATTATGAAGAAGGTCCATATGTGCCATGATAAACAATGAACAAAGAGTAATATCAGAAGGAATGGTGATAATATAACACCAAACATGTATTTTTTTCCAAGATTCAGGAGAGAGTGTGACTTCATACTGTCAGTACACAGGGCTGTTTTTCATAACAAATAACTCTGTTGTGATAAAAATTTGTTTCTGTGCCAGGTAAATTTTCTTCTGTGCTCCTTGACGTGCTGTTGTAGTCTATTACGCTGGCAATTCTGAGTAAGTTCAGGATGTTCCTGAGACAACCAATTCGTTATGCAAACACACTTAAGACTTCCTTTTCAGTGATTTATGGATTACAAGGTATTCCACAAAAAGTGGTAGGGCAGAGTTCTTAAAAAATAAATCAAAAAAGTTATTTTTAAAATTTTTCTAGTCTATGCATTTCTTCTGCTGGTGTAGTCAGGACAACCTTATCTCAGTCTAGCTGTCCATACTCTGGCCATTTTCACTGGGGTTTTTTCCATGGAAATTTCCATTATGTTTTTAATCTTCACCTGATGATGACTTTTCTATTTTTCATCTGGTGCTGTCTTTTTCAAATTTGATTCATACTCATAGGCTCCAAAGATCTCCCAAGATCTCTTGCTCATTACACTACACAGCTGTCAATAGTGCACACCATTATGGTATTCCCTAAAAATTAGTACTGATTAACCTGATCATATTTTCATGTCTAACCGTTTTTAGCTTTTCAGAGTCTCAAAGAAAACTTGCTGTGAATTTAGCCCATCAGACTCAAGGTCTAAAGAAAGTAATTTACCAGATTAGACCACAAGAGAGTGGCTATTTAAAGCACCTTCCGCTTAATAATTGAGAAGTTTTGAGTTCATCCCATCCCAAGATATGCACATAGTTCCTCATGTGCTCTTTTAGTTGATGACAATAGGTAGGTATTTCAATGCCAGAAGCTTTACAAAGGTCTTGTGTATGTCCAGATCACCTACCTGGGGCTATGCAGCCTTTTCAGCTGTGCTCCTTTGGACAGGGAAGTACACTATATATTTATGCATGTTTGTTCACAAATATGCACATGACATCTACAGGATGCATGCAAAAAGAGTACCTTATAAAAAGGTATTTGGAAAAGTATACCTGAATGGCAGGCATTTAGTCATGATAAGATTGAGAGCTGACCTCTCAAACACAGAAAGCACTGTGTCTGTTTAGTCCTTTATGAAGTTTGTGCTCAGAATAATTTGAATAGCCTGGCAGCTGACAAATCATAATCCTAAGATTCATTAACAGAAAGCAGAAAGATCCAGGAAGCTGGTGATTGACATGTCTGCTGTCAACTCTACACATGTTATTGGCTATTTAACACTCATTATTAGCTTTCAGCTGCTACAATATCAAGACAGAGATATAAACGTCTGTCATAGTTCTACCCTTGCCTCATTTAACTCTACCAAGTCATGGGAAAAAGTAATTGAAATCTTACTGTGTAGTACTTTTTATGTGCTGCAAGTAGTGGAAAACATAATTTCATAGTTCCTGACACTCCATGAAAACCAAAAAAATAGATTTTTCCAAAACCCCAAATATTTTCATATTAGGCAGGTCAAGTCACCACCTGATTCATGTCAGTTTAAAACACACAGTGACATATTTTCCAAGATTATTTAGCAGACTCTGAGAGATAAGACTTCGTTTTTTCTCCTCTGATTGTATTAATTTCTGTGTTATTTCTTTCCTCTAAAAATCTAACCTCAATGTTATTGTTCCTGGATTGCATAATATCAAACAAATCTAATACAAATTAAAAAAAAAAATCCTTCATTAACAATTGATCTTTATCAACATACTTCAAGCTTTTCTAAAGTAATGCTAAATGACAGCAGGAAGATTTCAAGAATAAAGCTAAAAACAATTGGAGTGTAAAGCTGGTGTCAAGAGCAGTGAAACTAGGGAATGTGACTTTACCCACTTCTTATTCCGATTTCTTACTAGGAAAGAAATTATTTCCCTTAGAAAATTATGAATGGGTCCTACAGCATTGTTATTTCTTTAGTTATAGTCATATATGTCTGAATGATGCAGTCTATACCTGCATGAATTAAACTAAACTCATTATTGTTAAACTAAATGTCGTCACTTTTTGAGCTCCCTACTTTCCAACTGGCATGTCCATATATTCCCTTAAAATCTATTTATTTAAATTGTAGAAGCCTAGGTAAAGACTGATCAAATAATTTCTCTCCCAGTTTTTCAGAAAACTTGCCAGGCTAAGATTTAATTAATTTCATGTGATTCTAAATAGTCTTTTTCCACTTGAATTCCTAAACTGGCAAGATAGCTGTCTGAAATACTGGCAGGGTGTATCAGGGTACAGGGAGGGCTGGTGGATCGCTGCTTGATCCTTATGGGCTGGGCTCTGGGAGCTCAGGAGCTGTCCACTGAGCAAGTGGGGACTGACAGCCACAACCCGAGCTGAGATGGGTTCTTGGGCTATGGGCAGGAGTGGGACAAGGCTCGGGGAAGGGTGTAAGGGAGGGTCGATCACAAAGGCCTAAATAAAAGGTCTTTGCTAAGCCTAAATAAAAAGGTCACTGCTCCTGTCCCACAGTGCCTAGAACACTCATCCCCAAAATGGAAGAATTAGCATAACTGTCTTTTCTGGCAGCAGAGACTTTCATCTACTTCCTGAAATTACTGGACTGCGTTGTTTTCAAGTACCAACTTATATTAATACGCCGGCATGCTGGCCGGGCTGGGGAGGCCGCAGCTTGGTGCGGGATGTCCGACACAAAGGGAGAACACCCCGTGGCAACTCGGTGCCTCGCTTGCCAGCCTCCCAGCCCGTGCGGTGGAGGGCACGAAGCCTAGCGTGCCTGGGGCTTGTAGATAGCCCAGGTGTGGCCAGAAATAAATGAGCAAAGGTGGCCCTTCGGCCAGTGTTCCAAGGTTTATTGCATAAGCTCCCTCGAAGGGGACCGGATACGAAGAGAACAAGACAAGAGACTGAGGGGCTTTTTAAAGGGATACAGGGAAGGGGGCAGGGTGGCATAGCAGGGACCTATAGGAAGGGGAGAAAGGTGGGACATGTCAGGACACCTGCCCTTAGGGGACACAAGGGGTGTCTGTCAACTGTAGACAGAACCACCCCTCAGGAATCCTAGGAACTCAAAGGCAGAAGCCATCTTCACAGAATGGGGTTTTACTCTTTGGTACCAGCCCACCAAACCTTCCCCCTGGGCTCTGTGGCCCCCTGGTTGGTTCATTCACCACAACATCAACTCTGTTAATGATGTAATGCCAGCCATAGTTCCAGCTACCATGGCTGGAGCCTTCTTCCAATGGTTTTTCTCAGTATTATACTGATTTTTCCCCTTGTCAAGTTATGCACTGAATTCACAACAATTTTTTTTATAGGTCTGGGAACAAACAGCGTAATTTTCATGGATTCAATTTTTCCTTCAGAAGCCACCCAGGTCTTAATGTTGTTCTTTTTTTTCTTAGCAATGGAGTACTACAGAGCTGCACATTGTCATAGTTAAGTTGCCGTACATTCAGCTCAAGAAGGTTCAGAAACCTCTATAAATTATTTAGGTTTTCATTGCAAATGAATGGAAGACAGTGGAAATAACCCCACTGACAGAAATGATCCATGGATCCACATCTAGAAGCAATTTTATTTTGCCTCTAAATTTTTCTTAGACACGTGATAGATTAAACATATTTGAATTGTTAATAGCTTGTGAGTAAACAATGAAATTATATAATGGGGTAAATAATGGGCTTTCTAGGAATGTAAAATATCTGATATGTATATGATGAGTATCTTGGTTGGAAAAAAAAAAGAGGAAATTTGAACTATTTCCAAAGTTTTTTACAGAACTCTATTAATATCCTGAATCTTCACTATTTTCTGTTAATTCTTTATTTTCTTTATGTCTTATAGAAAGCTTCACTTAGTGACTGAAACATTAAAAGAAAATTAAAAACCAAAAGTAATAGTTAATTTCTTTAAGAATTTTCATGCTAACACTACAAACTTATACAAGAAAATAACTATAGTCTCAATCAGAATTCATATCTACAGGTATAAAACTGCATTAGTAATCTTTTCTGCAATGATTACACTGACTCTAGGTGCAGAGAAAATTGCCTTTTTCTTTTTGTCAATCTGAAGCTTTAATGAGTTTATGTCAGAAGACTGTAAATAAATGGCAGACAATGAGGGGTTGTGGAAATAAAAAGAGTTTTATGGCAGCTTTCATTTCTTTCCAACTTTTATTCTAATTCCATATTTGCTATTTCATGTAATCATAGAATGTGAAAGAGACCCTCAAAGATCATTTGGTTTCAACCCCTGTGGTGTGGACAGAGACATCTTGGGATGGTTGCATGCAGAGGGTGGTGTCAATATCTAGGAGTCCCAATGGACATCGGAGACAAGTGGTGTCCCTCAGGGGTTTACACTGGGACCAGTGTTATTTAATATCTTCATTAATGACATAGAGTAAGGGATCGAGTGCACCCTCAGCAAATTTGCAGATGACACCAAGCCAAGTGGTGCAGTTGACACACCTGAAGGATGGGATGCCATCCAAAGAGACTGGGATGAGCTCAAGCAGTCAACCCATGGGAACTTCATGAGTTTTAACAGGACCAAGTGCAAGGGGCTGCAGCTGGGTTGGGGAAACCCCCTGTATCAACACAGGCTGGGGGACGAGCAGATCCAGAGTGGCCCTGCCAAGAAGGACTTGGGGTGCATGAGAGGCTGGAGATGAGCAGGCAAAGTGCCCTCCCAGCCCAGGAAGCCAATTGTATCCTGGGCTGCATCAAAAGCAGTGTGGCCAGCCGGTCAAGAGAGGGGATTCTCCCCATCTACTCCAGTTTGGTGAGACCCCACCTGGAGTATTAAAAGGATGCAACAGAATATTTGGCAGTTTATTAAGTAAAAAAAAAGTCTTAGTAATTATAAGAACTAGAGGCCTTGAAAAAATATATCCATGAAGATTACAGAATCTACAGCATTGAAGATTTAAAAAAATTCCTTAAGACGTACCCTGAGCTGCCTGATCTAGCTTCAGAGTTAGGCCTGCTTTCAGCATGTGAGAGTTGGAGTACCTTAGAAATCCCTTCAACCCCAGAACATAAAACAAACATAATCCTTTATCTCAGATCTGTTCTGGTTTGCCAAGGTCATTCTTGAAGGCTGAGAGCCCAAAGTTCAATTACAATTAGCAAACTCAGTACAGCACCTGGTACTTGTGAGATTTGCCCATTCCTTCATGCATGTACCTAGTGAGAAAACAGTTTATTCCTAAAGTCTCTGAATGCATGTCGGTATATCAAGAAATGTTGGGAACGGCAGATTTGAATCAATGTGTTGTATGCAGCTTCTGAGCTTCTTGTGCCTAGCACTGCTAGGAAGATATAAATGAGTCTCTGTTGTCTGATGTGCAACAAGAAATAATCTCTTTTTAGTTTTTTGTATCTTGTACACTTGTTATCTCTCGATACTGGAGAGCTGCAGCATTAAAATATGATCATCATGGTATGACAACAGCTAGCTATACAGAGAAGTTTACTTCTAGCTCAACCTGGAGAGCAATTGCTACATTTGGATACTGCTTCTTTTAACAATTTTAATCATTCTTTAAATCATTTTAATGATACTATTTTAATATTTTATATATACATTCTATATTATATATATTTATATTTAATTTTATTTTTTATATGGTATGATACTATGATACATTTTTAATGATACTATACTTGTACTATTTAGTCTGAAAACCTACTCCTGCTATGAACTGATGTACAGTCACAAAGAGCAGTACAGAGCTGAATATTTCACAAGGAGAGCAAAGCTTGAGTGTAAGTACTAAGCAGTAATTTTGTAATCTCTGTGGGAAGAAGTTTAGGGTGTATGCATCTGAGAATCCCCTGGGGACTGGTGTGACATTGGTGTCGGCTATGATGTAGAGTCAGAGAAGCTCAGGAAAACCTTTTTGATGGACTAAAGCTCTTTAATACAGCAGAATTCTCAAAACTGTTAACTACAGAGAACATATTTAAAGATGCATACTGTTAATATAAAATAAGCCCAGCTCTTTTAGATGCTACAATATGTCAGAGTGTGAACAAGCATATTTTAAAGTGACAGGTCAAAAAACCAATATTCAACTATTAGCTTTACATGTTCCAAGTTAAACTGTTTTATTCAACCACCTAAATTCTTTATCCTACATCATTACACCATTTTAAAATGCAGTTAGCTTTATTTTTTCCTCCAGCATTTCCTCTTCAACTACTCTGCTTGAACCATATGGTTCTATCAGTGAGAGCAAAAAGAGTTGGTTCAGTCCTCACCTATTGCTGAGAATAAAGAATACCTTAGTTAAAACCAAATGAAAATAGCCTCCATTAGGGGTCAAGACAGTACAACATATTCAAAATGTCTCTCTCATGGTTTAGAAATTATCAAGAAGGGCTTTAAGTGGAATCCAGGTCATTAATTCCTGCCATTTCCATCACAAAATACAGAGACCTTTGAAAGAAAAACCCTGTATGTTAGGTGATTTCTTATGCTTATTAAAAGGTTTGAATTATTGCTCCTGCATTTGGGATGAACACTGTCCCCTGAGTAAAAACAGCCCAAAAATGGTATAACGGATGGGATTCTCCAGCTCTACAGTTTAAGCTATTGCTTAAATATATGTATATTTATATTTATATAATATATATTATATAAATATATATTAAGCTGTAAAAAAGCATTGTAATGTGACACCAGTTCAGATGCTAAAAAGAGGAAAAGGCTTTGATAAGTTGTACTCTCCAGGCATCCACTTGTTGATATTAGGAATAATGTCCTGATGTTCCCTCACTGATGACAGGGAGAGTTGACTCATGTCCCTCATGGTCTGAGATGTAAGTCATACACAATTAGAGTGGAAAAAGTGGTTCCAGTGTCCTGCTCTAAATTGTGGTGATGAAGCGCCGAGCTGGGTGACGTGTTCCTGATCATTCCCCAACAACATGATTTACTGCCCTTTTCTGCAGCTCTTTTCACAGTCCAGTTTCTTCATCTTTACCATCAGCAATCCCTATTTACTCTTTCCCCAGGGATTTCAGTTCTGCTGACTTTTTACACCTTCTTGTTATTCATGATGTGGTTGCCCTGGAAAATTCCACCTTGGTCAGCAGTTCTGTAAGGTAATACTTCTTTTTATACATAGTTTTTCATTTGTGCCATTTCTCATGTTGTTGTCAGTTTAGTAAGGCTTGGCCAGCTGCATTTACTCTTTTTCATCTACTCCTTTGCTATCTGTTACGCCTGTATTTTCTCTTGCTGTTCCCTTCTTAGTGCAGTTCAGGTCTTTTTTTCTGGATACTCCAAAACAAGTAACAGCCCATAAACTCTGCTTGTTTATCTGGCCTTTAATCTGCCCTAGATAAATACTTGTCTGTAGAAGAGGGCATCAGAACATAAAATGCTATTGTCACCAAAAAATGCTACCTGCTGGCTTCTGATCAACTTTTTTTGCAACATAAGAGAAAGTGTATAAAAGAATGACTCTAAGAGACCAGGTCTATTATAGACAAGAACAGTTCTGAATTACCATCCCATAGTAATAGCATTTTGTTTTCCTTTTATTTGTAGTCCTTCCAGTTTTTAAGAAGGGGGACAACATGTGTTGTCTGGTATATATTGAATGAGAGAGAGTGCTGACAGAGCAGAAATGGCATAGTCTGTAAGCAAATGGAATAAAGCAATTAATACATATTTCTACTCTGACTGTTCTAGAGGTTATGAATAAGGTAATATTAAGTGAGTGAGAGAAAAAGAGACAGGCCTTTCATCTACATCCACAGATGGTCATCACTGAAAAGTAGTAAAAAATAAACAGACTTTTTTTAGGCAGTACTTTCATTAACGTCCAAGGCCCTCGGTAGATCAGACAGGGCCAAATTCATCTTTGTACCCTCGTTCTTGGCAGCATCTACTTCCAGATATTTGACAGAGCTTCAGATGGCGTAAACATGGATCTTTCCATTGGTTCTGGAAGAGACATAATGATTTATAACCACTGAAATCTACCACTGTGTGCTTGCAATGGGTGTAAATCAGAGCAGAGACAGATCCATTGATTTTTCCTCTCATTTCCTTGTCAATGCCTTCTGCTTTGTAGTGCTTAAAATTTTCTCATCAGTTCTTAAAGGTATCACCTGCACCAATTTTTGTCACTCTTGAGTTATAACAGCTTCCAAAGAAGTCATAGTTAAATAATTAATCTAACACTTTCTTTCTGATCAGAGAAATAATGAATAACAAATTGAATAATAAAGAGTAAAAAACTGCTAGTTTTAGTTCATTGTGTAAGAATTTGCTTATATTTTATGTTTTAGACAGTGAAGCTGTAACCTAAAAATGTATCGATGAAATACTACTAAAATTACTTTGATACTATAAATAATGATTATTCATTTTATAAGCCTTTGAATCAACACAGTTTTACTTCTAAACTGTATGAATGACCTGCCATCTTTACATATCAGATCATTAGTGGAGATTTATACAAATAATATGGTGATTTATTATGGTTCTCTAAGATCTCTAGTTGTAGTTTATGCCCTGATTCCAAGCATAAATGTTGTCAATGATTTGCTTGAACTAAATAATTCCTCAGTAGACACAAAGAGATTGACAAACTGGGTGCTGTACTCTGTACAAATTGATCTGGTAATGGTAGATCAGAAAAAATGTCTGTCAAAAATTCTTTCTGTAATAAGGCAATATTTACATTATGAGCAATAAATAATATCGATGTTACTCAATATACATGAAAATTAATTATGGTCATAGCGAAATAATGTTGAACTTATTTTGTGTATTGTTAATTTAATATTACTAATAAATCCACGCAACTGTTGCTCTGCACTTAAGATTAGATTGATTAATTTCTTCGGTGAGTTAGAGAGACATGTCTTACAACATTTCTGTTTGTATCACTGTTTATCATCTCTTTAACTTCTTTTTGCATGAGACAGTCAATGAAATGCAGTGCAATCCTATGTCACTTAAACAAAAATTCTATGAACGTCAAATATTTGCACTGTCTGGAAAAAGACCGGAGGATCAATTTGCTGATAAAAGGATTTTCTATGTGTCATTGTAATACTGCAAAACTGGTCACTTACTTCAAGAAGAGGAATTTTGCATGTTTATACCACTGTAGAAAAAGTCTTAGTACTGAATCTTTTACAGTAATGTTTCTGGAATAAAATTGCAATGCTTTATAATTTTGGGTCATTCTCTAAGTAAGGGAAACATTCCATGAATTTTATTTCTTTTTGTTCAAATATTTTAATACATGTTCCTCCTGTAGATTGGCAAGTCTTTAACATAGCGTCGCAAATAATAAACTCATTGAAGATGCAGCATCACTTAGTGCTAACAGTCCGAGAAAGTATTCATAGTCCTTCGTTGCTTTAATCTGCTGAATTCTTTGATGCCCTGCCCTGAGATGCAGTTTCTAGTCAAAGCAACTTGGAGCAGGCACCTCGAGGTGTCACACCCCTACCTTGCCTTCAATACACAGAATGACTGAGAGAGCCAAAGCATCCCCAGAAGAATATACCACATTTCAGATATATAATGGCCTTGTTCCTAGTCAGGCTTAAATTCCTTTCTTTAGATTGCGAACAAAATTTTGTATGATTCTGAGAGATAAGTTTTATCAACACACATATTTTCATAGCTCTAGGAAGAGTAAAGAACCTTATTTAACTTGGCAGTTTTGACAACGCTGTACAAATCTTTTCCATACACAGAGCGCCTGCTCTCTGACCTAGTATTGCTTATCTCCAAAATAAGCACCATTTTGACTAGGTCAAGTGGCACCATTCGATAAAATATCAATTTTTAAAACACCTGTATTGGGAAATCTATCCTTCTTTTCTAACCTCCCAGAGCACTCTTTTCCTCGGCCTAATTTTCAATTCATCCTTACATTTACAGATTTTTCTTGCACTGTTACTTTGCACTCAACCATTTCATAGCTGCTGAAAGGAGTAATATTAAAGCATAGGTCATCCTGCATAGCTGTCAGTAAGGAAAATTTTAAGATTGTGATGGATACATTTCTTTTCTCTTTCCAGTCATTTATTTAGTCAACATACCTACTACAGAAAAATAAAGTGCAAGATAACATGGGACATGGTATAATATCTCACTGTTCTTAAAATCTGTATATGTTTTTCATAATATTGTAGTTTTTTTATGCTTTGTAATCACTACTTTCTTGACACTCACTGTACATTGGCTAATACAATGACTAAAAATCCATCTTAGAGTTTCCTAATAATGTCTAAATTTATTTGCAATCCATGTCCGAATAATTAAAATGAAAATATTGCCTGGTCTGCTTTTTTAACGTATACTTGCATGTGGAAAATAGTAGTATTTAAAAAAAAAATGTTTAATATCAGTATTTAATTTTCTGTTATGTTGTTAGTTGTAGCATTATTAAGAGCACGCAAGTAAATTTTAAAAAAAAAATTATTTTGCCAGGAAGGTAAAAATCATACATCTATATACAATCAGTAATAGAAAAGTTCCTTTCACCTACATTTAACTGCTGAGCATGTAGAATTGTGTGCTTGACAAGTCTAGCTCCTGCCTCAGCATCTGTGTAATTTGTCATTTTAATTAGATCTCTTGGCAAAGATGCAGACCAAAAGCTCATAACTCTCCTTTGACTGTTTTAGATGAATCAGCCTTGCTATGATGCAGTGGACACCTACACGCTGACATGCTTCTTAGCTGTCTTCACAGGATAGAAAGAATTAAATTAAAAAGTCACAGGGGCACCTTACACAATGGGAATAATGGAAAGTTTGGCATTTTCACATGTATTTCCAAAGATATATTTACTCTTGCATCTTCTCACTGCTTTAAGTATTTAACTAGAGATTTCTTACAAAAGCTTCGTATGAGCCTATGAAAAGTGAAAATCACATTAAATGGCTCCAATAGCAGTACAGATTTTATCTAGAAGTAAAACAATGTGATCCAAGTTACTTCATCCTAAGAAATAAAGACTAAATTTCTCAAAGCATGGTTACACTGTTCCACCTCATGCTGCTCCCCTGCTCCAGCATGGGTCCTTCCCGTGGAGTCATTCATTCAGGAACAGCCTGCTCCAGTGTGGGTCCTCTGCGAGCTGCAGTTGCTGCCAGGAGCCTGGTTCTGAATGATTCTGCATGAGTGACAGACAATCAACTTCATTGTGGTCTTCACCAGGGGCTACAGGGGGAGCTCAGCTCCAGCACCTGGAGAAACACCTCCTCCTGCTCCTTCTTCACTGTCCTCCGTGTCTGAAGAATTGTTTCTCATTCCTTTTAATTCTCCTCTCCTCTCCTCTCCTCTCCTCTCCTCTCCTCTCCTCTCCTCTCCTCTCCTCTCCTCTCCTCTCCTCTCCTCTCCTCTCCTCTCCTCTCCTCTCCTCTCCTCTCCTCTCCTTTCCTTTCCTCTCCTCTCCTCTCCTCTCCTCTCCTCTCCTCTCCCGATGACATCTGATATGTGGTCTAAAGAAAAAAAATCTTTGCATGTTTCAGATATGATATTTTAAGTTTTTTGTAATCTCAGAAAAATAGTTTTTTAGGATGAATATCTACATTTATTCCTTATTTCAAAACAAATAAGCACATGTTGCAGTCAGGCAAATCAACTATTTAACTTCAGAGCAATTATTATTCACAATAATCTGGACATTTTAATATCTGCAAAGTCAGTTTTACTGAATATTGACTTTAAGTAGAAACCGTTGGGCAATGAGGAATAATATTCAATAGACTAAACATGTTTAGTGTAAAATCTAAATAATACAACTTTTTTTAGTTTTGTAGGTGTTGTGAGAAGTCACAACAGAAGCATAAAACTGCTACTCATACAATACACTTGCCAAAATCTGGACTGAATTAATTGAAGTTCCCTGCATTTCCTCATTCGAGGAATTTTTCCTTTTCTTATTTTCTTATACATGGTTTCAGTATAACTGATGCAGACAAATATTTAATTCATAATTATCCACATATGTAATGCACATTTATGAGCTTAATGAAAAATATAATCTTAAAAGTATTTTCTGAATATCATTAGAGGTGGAAGCTGGCTCAGGGTGATGCAGGGTCATAGATTTTAAGTGAGCATGAAAATATTTATGAAAGTTTAATTTTGTCAGAATTTGTAGATCTTTATATCGACTTTATTAACATTTTGGAGATTTATGATTTTATATTTGATAACCATTTCTAAATCTGAAAGAGCTACATTACTATTACAACAGTCCATCCAAGTTTGGAGGAGAAAGTCCTAAACTGTAGTATAAGAGATGAATGTAAGTTGACAAACATGTTCTAGCAATTTTCTACTAGGCAGGAGCTACAAGTTTTCCTTGTGAAGAATTTGATGAGCTGTGGTGCAGCATCATAAAATGAGCATTGCTCAATAGCTGTACTGGGCTGAGACGGGATTTGTTCTTTGCCTTCTTAATGTTTAGTTCATTGTATTGTAAGGTATTCAATCATTCCTATACTGTTGGCTATTAAAGTATCTATTGGATCATGTTTTATGAAAGCATATCGACATGTAGACTTTTTTTTTAATGTGTCAGTCTATTCCAGAAATTCAGGAAGAATACGTATAAAAAACTTTTCTGACTGAATTAGATTTCAGCTTTGCAGAGTAGGAGAGGTTTATGCTTCAGGACTGTTTACAAATAGAACAAAATACTTCAATTTCTTCTGATGTGATTTCAATTTGTCACCACGGTACAGCCTAAGCTCTCCTTACTGACCAAATCCTTATTGTTTCTCTGTTATTATGGAAAGACCTTGATCTTTAGTTGATAAAACTAATAGAGACCATAATGGGACCATAATGGGTCAAATCAAGGGTCAACCTATTCCAATATGTGATAGTAATAAAACACTTAGAAAAGTAAATATGAGGAGAGCAGTACTACTGTCTCCAAGATACTTCACTTCCCCTGTTTTAATGTTCTGCAGATTTTTGGGCCACAGAGGGCTTGTCGGTATTTAATAACCATCAGTGGGGTGTTTCTGACACAAATTTACTGAGTTCTTTTTGATCTCATGTAATCATTTGGCTTCTGCAGCATCCCGCAATAAAGAAATTCCAACTTAGCTTCATACGAAGAAGCTTGTGTTTTTCTGTAACATGCTGCTTCTACTGGAGCTCCTTATTCTGTAGTGCACAAGACAATAAACAGCTGAAGCTGATTTCTTCAAACCCCTTCTGTTTCTAAATACTGTTACAAGTGCTCCTCTCCATCATCTCTTCTGCAGGCTGACGACCATTCATCTCTATGTTACAGATGTCCTTCCTGCTCTTCTTTGTACCTTTTCCATAAATGATTTGTCTAATTTCTTTTATTTTGTTAGTTATCCCTAGCATTTGACTTGCCCATTACTGTGTACATCATAGCAGTAAAGCCTTTTCATATTTATCTCATTTATTTATATTTAATTGTAGCTGTCATTTGATGGTTTGTGTGACCTTTCCACAACTCTTTACAGTGACCCCTCATTGATACTATGCTGAATATCTCAGTGTCAGCAGATATTGTCAGTTCATAGTTTAATTGTTTTGCAGATCAGCTATACATTTATTGTCTAAAAAATAAAAAAAAAAGGAGTTAGGATCTGTTTGGGCAGTTTCTCGATGACACAGGTTGTGCTGAGACACAGCAACTGATGTTTCAGGAGGTATATTTTTTTCTCTCTTCTTGTGAATTTTTTTATGGTATCAGAAGCACAGAGTAATTCCTCTATTGAAATTCAAAATCAAAGCCCTTGTGACTGAGCAAGGTGTGAATAAGCACCTGTTTGTTCAGCTGGCCTGGACATCATCTGCAGCGATCACCATGTCTGGGCACAATAAAGACATCTGCCCACAGAAGCTGCAGTATCTTACCAGAGCTACCTGCTCATCCTGTAGGACTTCAGAGATCAGTTCCTCGAAGGCTTCCTACACACCCCTGCACACTTACTGGCACAGGTCCAAATCTTCCTATTAGTGTAAAAGTGAGCAAATAGTGGGGATACCTGGTTGCAAGGGAAATGCAGTGTTCCTCCTAATTAAACTTACCCATTCCTTCTCACCAACCCCAGAAGGCTGAACTGTACTGTCATTTCAAACCTGTAAACGAGTTTGGAGGGTACTTTCAACATCATTTGGCGTGAAAGATGCTCTGCTAAAGGCAGTAACGCTATCATTCTTTTAATGCTTGCCCTGAATTATATTAAACAAGCTCTGGAAGGAATGATCAAGGGGCTGAGAATGTGGGAAAAAATAAGACTGTAAGTAACGAGACATATGATGTATAGATCAGCTCTGGGTTGGGGGGAAATTATATCACCTGGAATTCAAATGTGAAAATTAGACCCTATCTTCTGTTGACATAGAAGCAATCAGTAAATGTGAAATACTGAGTAATCCTACACTTCATATCTTCTCTTTATCATTTCTCAATTTATTTCTTTTTGTCAGTTTCTCGAAATTCTCTTTCCACATTTTATACTTTATTGTTTTGTTTCTCCTTTTTTTGATGACACCTTTTATTTTCTCTCATCTTGAATATGCCTTGCTTCAAAATGTTATTGCCATTACCTGTCCCACAAACATTTTTATGCCTCAAATAAATGATTGTGCAAGGTTAAGTAATAAAAATGCATTCTATTTCTCTGTATTTATGATATTTCCCCTCACTGATAATCTGTCTTGTCAATTAAATTTAAGTATTTGAACAGCTAATAGCAATTTTATCTACTCATCTGTGTAGTTGGCAGCACAGTGGCAAAAAGTTACTTCTAAATTTCAGAGGAAAAGTATTCAAAGAATTTTAGTATATAGCAGTTTTCTTTTTAGTTAACATACACAAAACTCTAATGTGCCTTATTATATGATACTTCAACACACCTACAATATCTCTGTGCATGAAAACTCACCGGGCTGGGAAGGAACTCAAAGGGGATTGAAAACGCGATCATAGCTTGCCTTGAGTCTGCAGTGGCAGAATGTCTGCAGCTGTACCAGTAATTGCCCAAAGATCGTTATAACTTTACCCCTGTTCATAGTCTAAAAATAGAGCAGTACCACATCCCAAAATAACTACTCAGTCTAAAGGCTAGAGATCTTGTCTCTGTCTGAGAGACAGAAAATTTACAAGTACTTGAGTGGACTATCACTGGCTGAAATTTGGGCTTAACTGAGCCAGTAATTTTTTTGATTGGGACCAGAAATTCACCAGCAGTTACCAGTTCAAACCATCTTAGGAAATGATCCATTCTTGCAGATACCATTGTTCTCCTATTCCATCAAAGGTCATTTTGCTTATCCTGCACCTTTAGCAACAAATCTTCGGTGCAGTTTAGCTCTTCAGTCTTTACAAGATCCTATTTTTTCCTCTCAAGCTAACATTTTACTACAGTTTGCAAATAAAGAAAACTCCTTATCTTCTTACTTAATATTTTCCCACTTTATCTGTAATATAAACAAAGTGAGTCAAAATAATTTCCTGCATAAAAGTGCTAGGTGTCTACCTGGGGAGAGAGTGACCTGACCTGCATTGGTTTTGTAGTGTTGACAAGCTTCCTTCTGTAGATTAACACTTCACTCTATATACAATGTGTCAATCATTCTTGACATAATTTACTCTTTTATTTCCATATACAGATCTAAAAGATTGTTTTAAATCTTAAAGTAGGTGAAAATAAAAACAAAATAATGCCATGTTAGTCAACTGTAATTATTCCGCATCACTAAAATCAATAGGAATATGGTTATTACTTTTACCATAACGGAATTTGCCCTTAGCACTGTCTGACCTCTGCTCTTTTTGTATTTTATAAAAACGTGTATTTTAAATCAAATCAGTACCCTGAATTTCTTTTTCAAGCAAGATGATTTTAAATTAGGTTTGTTGAAATAACAAAGGTGAAGACACAGGTTTATGCTATGAAATAGGAGAGACACTTAAAAACAATAAACTTGCTTTTTAGCATGAAGTTCAGGTCTCAAGTTCTCATACCAAATTTTCATCAAGCTTTTGTAGTATAGAAATTCAGCTTAGTTGTTTCTTTAGAGAAACTTCAAGTGCATCATCTGGTATTTATAATCTCTGTAGTATTACAAACATTCCTCTGGGCATCAAGCAATGCTTCATGTTTGTTTTGGTGTTTTTTTAAAATAACAATTATTTATTCAGAAGAGCCTCCCCTCCTCATTTTTACACGCATCTTTTTTATGTGCAATTAGCCATTACTTACTCAATAAGGGGTATTTTAGGCTCAACTCTCCATAAAATATATTTTAACAATAAGCATGAATAATAAAAACACTAAGATCTGACTTTTTTTTTTTAAATGTCAGTGAACATATTCTTCCTTTAGCTACCTGAAAGGAACAATCTAAAGCAGAAACAGGCAAAAATACTAAGCATATATCTCAACTGCATAATGTTTATGATCTGAATGTCATAAATTGACATTGCTTTCACTGCTTTCTAATACCTGTTGGGGGGAAAGGTCTCTTCTATGCCAATAGCTAGCTACCAGTTCACAAACTTGCTTGTGCAATGGATTGGAGGAAGATCCCATGACTTCTTGGACATGTAGAAACAGATTTTCTTTATATTCTTCTTTTCAGAATCATGATGCTAGTCTTCCAGTTTCCATTCTACCAGCATCAAGATTTAAAGAAAGGAAGAAGAAACTTTGTTACGACAGACCCAACACCAACATCATAGTTAGTAGGCCCAATGACAAACATAGCTGGTTTTGAGTTTGTTCATTCTATGAAGTTTCTCGTTCTACTTACATAGCTAAGAAGAAAACAAGGTCCTTGGGCAATCTGATGGCCAAAATCCAATCCATATGAGAAAGCCTTCCACTAAGCATAGCTTCCACTGACGAAAACCCTGTTGTGAACATAAGTGTAATTTTATGCAATCATAGACTCAGTTCTCTCAGTACATGACTGCAGTCTTGCCAGGTGTTGCAGAATCATGTTGTGCAGAATGTAAACAGGGGGAAGGCTCCGTCATTCTTGGCTCATGTAATGAATTTGTGCCTATATTTTGTAAATTATACTGCCATTGTGCTCTAGTTCTTTCTCCCAGTGATTCCCTTTTCCAAATAAAATCATCCCATAATACAAAGATAAGCTTTGAATAAAGGTGTATGCAAACTCTTTTGGAAAGTTTACTTGCAACAAGAACTATTTTGGAGAACTGAGATAAAAGTTGGAGTTAGGGGTACTACAGGACTGTGTAAAGTGATGCAACAGTAATTTTCTTGATATTTTCTTGCTAAAAAGGAAAACTGGAATTTTATTCTGAACTTAGCTCTATGATCCTAATTACTTAGTTTTCTTCCCTTAAATATTTTACTTCATCATAACATAATGCTATGATATTTCTAAGATAATGCCCTCTTTGTCTGTAATCCCAGAAGTATTTCAGAAAAAATTTCTTTTGTACTTTCACAAACTAGGCTGCCACCAATTAGTATTTTTCTCACATCTAGAAGCATACTCTTTTATCCACTCCTGTTCATTTACCCAGTTTTCCCGCTTAATCCTGCCAACCAGTCTTCACAATATATTTGCTGTCTTGCTATTATGTTCTGACACTTTATCTGCTTCAAATTCTTACATACATTCCCAAATTTCCATACTGTATCAGACAGTTATCACACTGACATGGCACATGGCACTTGAAGACATTTAACAAGCATATATTTTTATTTAAAGATGTTTGAAATTCTGTATGTGTTGCAATCTGTATGTTTGAGTGCAGAACAAGCCTTCGGAAGATGATTTATGAAATTCAATTACAAATTGATGTGATGGAAAGTAGGACGGGATCCAGGTAATCTAAACCTTACTTAACCTGGAAGTTTGGAAACCCCATCAAACAATCTACTGGCTGTCCAGAAGTGCAGCCTGCCTCTGCAGGTGCCTAACTTTGCCAGCTAGAGAGTTCTGAGTCTGACAGAGCTTTTAAATTTTCCATGTATTTTCAGAGTGGACAAGACTATTTTCATTCTTATGACAACTTCTTTCCATGGGTCTTGCAATTCGTACAGAGAAAAATCTAACTTTTCCCAAGTACCCAAATGATTCCTTCCCAATTATATATGGCCAGAACTGCATTTATAACATGTATTGTTTGTCTTTACTAACTATACCTAGAAATTTCTGTGAGTATTTTCCACAACTGACTTGTCCTAATCCCCAGCCTTAGTATTTAACCTTTAAAAATGCAGAAAGATTTAGCTTTAAAATGCCGAATTTTAATTCCCAAGTAAAATTAATTTTGCCCAAATGAGTATTACTTTTAATATGGATGCCTCAGCATAAATTTTTCATCCTGTCCTCTAGTGGCAGCTATCTACTTTTTTCTAAAACAGAACAGCAAAAGAGATACAGCTTAAATACTGGTTTGGTGTTCTCATGCTAGTCAGTTAAATAGTCCACCCTTGTTCCTTGTTTCTCCTGTTCCTCCTTGTTCACTGCTGGCTCGTGTTGAGCTTTACATCAGCCATCATCCCCAAGTCCTCCTGCAGAGCTGCTCTCATTGTGCATCCAATTGTGCATCCTCTAGCTGTGCATAGGATTGCCATTGTCCAGGTGTAGGACCCTTCACGAGTTTCATTTCTTCATTAGTTTGCATAGTCCCACTGAACACCACCCTCCAACCTCCAGTACCCCAGACCTCAAGTTCTCAACCTTCCTGGTCAGAAATCCTCAGTTTGCCTGCGGTTTCTTGATAGCCCATCAGTAATTTGGTGTGACTGATGAGGTTTTGATTTTGTCCTGGTCTCATGTTCGTCTGTCAGGTCTGTGTGTCTGTGTTTGTTTGTTTCTTATGCCTTTATTATCTGCATTTGCATAGAAAAAGTCCTCAATCAGATAATCTTAGCAAAGGAAATAGAGATTTTGCGTTCACAGAATAGCCTGAGCTGGAAGGGACCCAAAACATTCATCTGGTCCATCTCTAAAGTGAATGGCCTATATGGGGATCGGACCCTTGACCACCATGCTCTAACCAAATGACATAATCTCAGGGTTAGGTCCTATGGGGGGAACTCAAATAGAGTAACTGTAGTGCAAAACCTGTAATCAAAGACAGAAGTACTGAACTACTTGATCTGGTATTGGTTGATTACAGGTATGCTCCTCAACTAGTAATGCAGTAACAATACAAGGAGACATACCACAATTATCCGAAGTAATGTAGGGATTTGCTTTGTTAGTTTTTATTTAAATACACCTCAGCATAAGTCAGTGAACTGAGCTATTTTTGTAGCAATTCAGACACAGGAAGTTCTACCACTGAGGCTTCGGTAAGCCACAAAGGCACAGTATTCAACACATGGGGTTTGTAACACCCTCCTTTTTCCCCTAAGGCAAGCTCTGTCAAAGTCGTTGATCTAAGATATGGGTCAGTTAACAACTTGTATCTGAAGACTGCAGAGTAAAATGGGGTTCAGAAAGAATCGATATTTCTTCTAGATAACAGGAGTCAAGGCCAAGTCATACATTAAACCAAACAATTTAAGTATAAATATCAATGTACTGCCTGACAGGATGCCAATAAATGTGCTTGAAAAGCAAAGGTATACAGCTTGGTCATATAATTAGGAATAAAGTACCAATAAACTAAAGGCACTTCTTAAAAGCACTGAATATATCTTAAAGCAGCAACTGACAAAAGCACTTGGGAGAAACATAACTACAGGCAGAACCCACTTAACTTCAGCTGAAGATCAAACTTTGCAGGGAGCTTTCAGAATCCCACAGGTTTGGTTGCAAAGCCTTATTATCTCCAAGTCAGGTATAGATCAATACTAGCAACATTTGCAAGATTGAAACAGGTCACAGTTAGGAAAGGAGATGGTATCATTTTAATGAGGAAATAAAAGATCACAACCAGGATCCTTACGAAGGAGACAGAGAAAAGTCATTCTCTGTACAGCAGATTTAATGGTTGTCTCCTAATGAATGCTGTCAGTGTAAGACAGAGGTTTGGTTTCCCCTGGAACTAAAAGATTATGGAGTTTTTTAGGCATTCAAGTTTTCTCTGAGAATTAAAAATGAGAAAGATTCAGTGAATTCTGGCAGTATTTTGCCCTAGTGTATCTATAGTAAATGAAAACCATAGATACAAAGCTATCAGGGCAGAACAAGAACAAAACCTCACTATAACTGATTGTCTGTCCACAGGATGGCATGACTTTGTAGGTCTGATTGTCATGCACCTTTTCATACTGAGGAATGAAGAGAAAGCCCTAGTACAGAGCAAATCAAGGCAGAACAGCCTGCTGTTGATCTCAGCAAAAGAAGGCAGATGACTCATTTGAGACAAATATATCCACTACTGCTCATTCACAAAGTATACTGCAGTAGTAGAATTGCTTCTAAGATGTAAAGAAAATCAGTCAGTAAAATGATGAATCAATCAGTAAAAAAAAATTATTTTTCAAGCAAAAGGGTTTTTTAAAAAAGTTCAAAGGTTTTTAATGAAAAAAATAAAGCCTCTTTCATTCCCTTAGCATGCCCTAATGTTTAATTACTTTGACAACACAAACACAATTGTTTCTGGTTTACCTTAGCTGTGGGGGATTCATCACCAGTATTGGTGATGACAGGGATCAGACCAATAAGGTAATGCTAACATATTTAGTTCCAAAGGGATTTATCCAATTAGTGCTCAAATACACTGAGGTATTTGAGAGCTTTTGATAAAGACTTGTTTTTTCAATAAATTTTACTGAACTGTCCGGTTGCAGGTAAGCTTATTCATCAGAAAGCTGAAGTCTAAGCAGAGGCAGAAGCACTACAGAGACCTTTTATGTTATATTCTAGATGTTATATTCTAGAATTCTCTTTCTTACCTCTAAGGCAAATGAAATTCAATAATGAGTGTACAAATGCTAAGTGAAAATTATATCCATGCGAATATCTGAGGTTACATAATATCTGAATTCCAAGAACTCCTATCACTTCCCCAGGTCTTCCCTTTTGCAAAGCATAGAGAATGATTCATTACAATCTCTTTGGGTTAGAACTGAAAATGCTAAAACCACTTTTTTCTCTTAAAAATTAAGCTGTCACAGGATGAGTTGTTCACTGGTTGTAAATCAAATCATTTCTGGCCCATCTGAACTCAGGAGCACAGACAGCCAGATGGACACACCAACCCCAGGGGAGTAAAACCTGTGACACAATGTCTTTTCCATAATGCCTCTATTGCCCCTACATTCTAGAACTGACCTATTTTCCAATCTTCAAATTATGTTCAGAGGGAGAATTACTATTACTACTTATAATAATTTCCCTTTTAGGATTGTCCAGTGATTAAAAGCAGGGTATAGCTCTGTAATATTTTAGTACTGTTCCTCATTGTGCAAAAATTACTGTGCATCTTTGGACTTAACTCTTTGAATCTAAGATACAAATGAAGACATTTAACTTTCTTCAGGAAAGATTTGACAATTGTTAATTGTGGTATAGCAGGAAAGACTACAAGCTATAGCCAAAACAGCATATCTCCTTCTGCTTGAAATTAATTTAGCAGTTATAATACATTCCAAGTTTCATCATTAAATATGTCATCTGTGACAAAAATTATTTATTTGATTTTGAAGATTAATTTAATTTAAGCCTAAAGATGAAAATTCATTGAAAAACTTATCTGATTTTAAACATACAGTAGATGCAAGAAATTTCTTGCAGAAAGATAATGAAAAATATTTCTCCATATTTTTATGTAGAAGTGGAGAGAAAAAGAAGTAACATATATTGGAGCAGAAATTTTAAAAATTGCCCAAAACCAACAGAGATTTCTCATTTTTCAGTTTTACATAGGAAGATAACATGTCAAAAATAAACAGAATGTTCTATTTAATTATCTAGAATACATGTCCTTGTTCTATTTGTTAAATTTGTGAAGAAAGTTTACCTCCTCTGGAAATTTAGAAATCCTTGGATTCAAGAAAAGAAGAGGATTTGCATGTGTATGATTTATCTCAAGTATATTCCAAAGAAGGAAACTGGCACAAGGTAAGTTTCCTAATATTTTTTTTCCCATAGGCATAAAAAAACCATAATGAACAGTATGGTTAAATAAGACAAAAAATAAATTAGGCAATCACAGGGAAGCTTACAGTATAGAGTCTGTGGTCTTTCTCAGCTTTGTAATGCAAAACAACACATGCATTTTTCTATACTATAAAGGTTTAGGGATGGTTACCATTACACTGTGTTAGCAACTTGAAAGAATGGACCTCTATAAGGATCCTTCCCCTCTAGGAGCTGATAAAGCTAGCAAAGCTTCAGATCCTGCGGAATACAGCTCCATCTTTTTATGTTTGGTCTTCCTTTCTTCTGTCTTTAAAAAAAATCCAAACCAAATAAAACTGCAAAATCCTGTGCAACACTTATGGTGAGATAGATGTTAACTTCAGGCTAAGCTTTTAATCTTCAAGTAGTGCCAGAGATAACAGTATTCTTACCTATAATGTTAGGAAGAAAAATGATCTTGTGTTTAAGAAACATTTTTTTGCCTGTGGGACAGAGCTCAATTTCAGATTTCATTTAAAGCCTGGAGTAAATTACGGATTTGATTCATGTCACTTAGTTTTAGCTTGTCTAAAAGTTAGATATCCCATGCAAACTAGAGAGAGCATCTTGGCTCTGGCCCCAGTTCAAGAGATGGATAGTGAAATGTGGAGCATGATTCATACCTTCTTAACATAGTCACTTTTCACTGACTTGATGAATGTGAAAGTCAGGTCTAAAACTAAAAATGAATTTTAAAATAGGTATAGTTCAGCTTGTTTTTGATTAGAATCTCCCCCTCTCTCATTTATTTTGCAAAATCAAGTACTGAAACATTGCCTATCCCTTGGGGAAAGAGTAGTGGGACCAAGAATATCTGAAGGATTTAAAAGACAGTCAGATACTTGTTTCTAAAATAAATGTTTGATTTTACTTGTGTTCTGCTGATATCCAATTATTTCTCAGATAATATAGTATCTCAGTTGGTTAGAGCATGGTGTTAATAACACCAAGGTCCTGTGTTTGATCTCCATATAGACCATTCATTTGAGACGGACTTAATCCTTGTGGGTCCCTTCCAACTCAGAATATTCTGTGATTCTGTATGGATGTTTCTAAATGCTGTGATTTCTTTAAGTATAAAGTATTACAAGAGTTCAAAAAGAATTCCTGTTCTGCAAGCCCATTAGTTCTTTTATACCTTGAACCATCTCAGTTCTTTGTGCACCTTCGTGTTGTATGCTACAGATCCATAATGCCATGGATCCCACATTTCACCTTAGTCTGGGGAGTAGCTTTTTTTTTCTCTGATTCTCCCTCTGTTTCCCAGGATGCCTAATCACCCAGGCACATCTCAAAAGAATCAATGGAATATAGAAAGGCACACACTCCATTATGCCTAATAAAACCCAGAGGTTCTAGAAGTCTCAAAGTGTTGCAGCAGCCTGACACTGAAGTTTCATAGAATAGTGGTGTGGTAGTTATAGTGGCTGTGCTCCTACAACTTGAAATTTTGCCATCATATTCCATTTCTTATGAGAAAAAGAACAGTGAGTCCTAAAGACACAATATGACTGCTTCTACTGGTCTGGGAGTGTTTTTGTGGATTTTGTTTGAAAGGTAACTTTAGGTCCCGCCATGGATAACCAAAACTTAAGGATAACGAAACTTCCAATTTGAAGCTTTTCATCCTCTGGTAGTTAAAAAGCTTTAGATAAAAAAACTTCTAGAGAGGAAAAAAATATTGATAATAATTCCACAGTGAATGATCTCAGGTTTTTCTTATTCTTATATTGAATTAGAGCTTTTGGAGTTTATAAGTTTCTAATATTAAAATTTTTCTCAGTATCATACATTTGGCTGCAGTGCTTGAATATTGTTACACTATGTCAACAATTCAAAGAAAACGTGAAGCATTTTCCTTTCTGCTTTCCCTTAGTTTAAATTTTAGATTACTAAAATAAAGTGTTGTTGATATTTTTGCTGACAGTTTCTGCCTGGTTATGAAGCTTAATAGGTGATGTATTGAAGACAATTTTATCATCAGGCATAAGAGAGAGAGTCAGAGAGAGACTGAGTGCAGGAGTGTGGACATCCATGCTGTACAAACCGTATTAATTTCTTGCCTCTATCACCCACAATATGCTTTGTGACAGTGCTGCAGATGTAATGAGAAAAATGGATGTTCTCAAATTGTGTTCCTTTTAGTTTCCACCTTTTGTAAGGTCACAATATCTAGAGAGTGAAAGACAGAACAGAATATAACTTGTTCTGGAGCAGCTTTAAATTTCTGGAAATTCAGTCACTCTGTAACCTGCTTCTAGCACAAAAGCTGCAAAAAATCTTTATTCTTTTGTCATTTTCCTACTGAGCAGAATATTCCTTTGAGTTGTAATTCTATCTATCTTGATTCTGAAAACTGTGAATATTTGCAGCTTCTTCAGATAACTTTGTACAGCAAAGTTACTAATCAACATCTCAACACGCCCCATCATGTCCCCTTTACTGAGGACACTTCACAGGTATAAACTTTCAATAAACAATCATGGGATAGTCCAAAATCATCTACATTGCCCACTTTCTATTAGCTAAGGCTCAGCCTCTCAAAAGAAAAAAATTCCTGATGATATCCTTCTCCTTTGACTAAGCTTACATGCTTGGATTCAGGTTTTTTTATTAGTTGTGAATATTGGACCTTAACTTTTCAGGAAAATGTCAGCATCACAGAGATGGTACTACGGTTACTGTAATTCATAAAGCTACAATCATTTCAATATCCACTTTGAAACAGCTAAGGATTTGGTCCTTGGGGGTTTAGCATATAAGAATATCAAGAAGAATAATTTAAAGAATAGTACTGACTGTGAGATTAAATGTGTCTGAAGCCATCTACTTTCAGCACTGCTAAGGCACCCCTGGAATACCACCCACAGTAACAGCCCTTCGCAGTGAAAAGATAATGATAAAATAGACAAGCAGGAAGAGAAGGAACAGACAGAGTTAGAGATGAAAGCTTTTGAAAGATCAGAGTTATCTAAAAAGTTAATATACAAAAAGGTAATATTTAGAACCTAAAATTTTATACTTTAGGGAAAACAGTTTAAAAGTGATGGAGGTATAGTTAAGAACAAGCAAATCTGTGGACAAGAGGTGTAAGACTGAACTACAGAAAAGCAAAACTAAATTGGAGAGGTGGAGGCTTCCAAAAGCAAAGATATGAGACAACAGGAATGCTCTCATTGGCGTTGCATGAGTAGAAAACTTCATAAAAAATTCAGGCAAGTATTTTGAAACTGAAATATCTTGCTATGCAGCTATAGATTTTATTAGAAGAGCAAATTAAGAATGTAACTTTTCATATTATTTCAGCCTCATTTTCTTGACGTATGGAGTACTATTAAAATCTAGATTTTTGCTGGTCAGATCTTGGACTTCAGAAACACAAATAAAACCTACTTAATGGAATACTTCTTATATTTTACCTCTAGCAGAGCCTTCTTTGCATTTACACTGCATCCTGTAGGAAAACTCTCTTTTTTCTTTCCCATACTAGATGAAACTGGAAATTACATTTGATTGAAATGGGAACATTTCTCGGAAAACTTTGATTTTATTGATAGACTCTTTCATCTTGACATCAGGCTTCTGAAGTCAAAGATGATCAAGAACATTTGTTCTTGTGATCAAGAACAAAATCTTCTGAAAATGACCATTTAATGAGTGGTTCACAAAAAAAAGAAAAAGTGAGACACCAAAATAAGTGTTTCCCCAGCTACAAAGTTAGTAGCCATTCTGAGATAGACTTGATCCCCCTTCCTATGAAAAATTTCGAAAGGTCCAGAAGTCTTTTGTTCCAGTGTAGAATGAAAACAAATGCTGAAACCTCATTTTCTAAAATGGACTGCACCTGTTTTGCCTGAGCCCTGTTACAAAAATAGAGTCAGTAAGATGTGAAAGAGAAAAAGAATAACAGCTAAGACACCATGAGCAGTGACAGTTATGGAGAGGAAAACAGACAAAGGAATTGGATGAGTCTTGGCTTTGAGCTGGATTCTATAATATCCTTGTTTAGGCATAGCTTTCTAAACTGAATTTAACATTTGTGAACAGCTGCACATGAATAGCACAGGACAACAAAATTCATTCTTTGGACCCAATCCAAAGCAAATTAAAACCAGTGGAAAACTTCCATGTGTTCTGATGAGCTCTTTTATCCTTGAACTAGATAAAGTTTGGCCCAAAACAGTATAGGAATATCAAGCTTCAATTCCTGAGATTCAATTCAAAGACTTCAGTTGTTTCTAAGGAGATAATCTATATCCACTGAGAGGCTCGTGTTTGTCCTTTTGTGTGTGTGTGGCTTTTTTCATCTTTGGTTGTATAACTGAGTGATAACGGCATTAATAGTACTTATGAAGTGACTGTGCTCAAGCTCATAAATGATTTGCTGTAGGAGCTGCTAATAGGTGCTTAGATTGAACTAAGGAAACCCAGATGCTTCCATATCTGAAACAGTCTCTGGATGGGTCACTCACTCGTACATACAGGTAGAAAATGTCAGCATACGTGTGTTCACAAGGAAAACAGGACTACAATGCATGAACTTGCTGTTCCTTAGAATCTTTTGTTCTGTACGTGTTCGAATTCCTATCATTCTATGCGAGAAAGCAGGTTTCTCTTGTCTCTGTTTACTGGATGTGTGGACGTATACACCAAAAGTATAGACAAGACAGCCTCCCTGCCTCACTCCACGTAGTGCCACTCTCACAGGTACTAATAGACTTGATTAATACTACACAGAATTCCCCCTCAGGTGCACAAGCCCCTGCTGCCTCAGTAGCCTCAAATTCTTGATAAGCAACCAATTTTCTAAAGTAGATTTATGCTTATAAATGGAAAACTGTGGGACTGTTTCCTAATAGATAATACTATGATTTTCTGTGCAAAATCATGCAGGATTTCAGTTTCTGAATATGTCTAAATTTTTCCTCTGTATTTATTTAATATTGTGTGTTTAGCTTAAAAATGCAAAGGATTATTTATTCAGGATTTCAGTAGGGTAATGTGGGTGGCTCTGATCTGTCTACATGCTGAACATGTGCTATTTTTGATCCAATTATACATTGTGCTTCACCTGACCCATTGTGCAAAATGACTTTTTAAAATAAGGTGATGATGAAGCGTTAATATTTTATATTTAAGCACCTTATTTGGTGCAAATTTTTCTGACTTAAAGAAACCCTAAACATAGAGGCTATGATATATGGGCTTTTTATTAGGTATACCCAGACATACCCAGACATTGGAACTAATCAAGTAAACCCTGGGAGATAATACCACTATGAACCTCAAGGATAGAGTTCTCGTTTCTTGGGGGTTTGATTTATATTGTTTCCATGCAAATGTAGACTGTTTTATAGGAAACAAACTCTGAAATTAATGCTGAAATTTAATGCCTGACCCTGTCTGTTCTGTGTAAATTAAAGAGCAACATGAAAGTTGCATTTTTTTAAAATGCCAATGTACATTGTTAAAATGCTAATATGATAGAGCAGAAAGTGACAGAGGTAGGAAAGATGGAAAGCTGAGGATTGTAAATGCTTACTTCAAAACACAGATGAGAGTTCAAATGTGTGGTGTTCTAATATGTCCTGTTCAAGCACATTATTTCTCTCTTTACAGAAGAACAAGTAGACAGAGGCTTAATGCCTTCTATTCTTTTACAAACACAAAGTGACACTAAGAAAAAATATGTCCATCTACTGGCAGAAAAAGTCTCACTGTGTCTATTGACTTCTATATTGGCTTTTTAAAGGCAAATCAGGCCGTTCAACCATGAAATGTCCTCTGGGAGGAAGAATATTGGTCAAAATGATGGTTGGTTTGACCTGGGTCGTATGGATCCACAGTGCTAACTGAGAGAGCACCAAGGCACTTCCTGCACGTGTTCTTCAACTTAACAACTTTTCCCCATCCATGTCAGGTTGACATAATGCAAGCTTGTGTGGTGAAGTGGTGCAGATGTAATTTCACTGTGCTTTTCAGATACTTCCTTTGGTTTTCTGTCCTATACCATTTGCCATTCCCCACAACCCTTTTCTGCATTATATCCTTATACTTCCTACCTTCTTCAGGCCTAAATCGACTGTTTCCTCTTCTATGTTGAACCATTTCCAGCTTTGCTTTCCTCATCTCCCAGATCTGTCCTGTTTCTTCCCATGCCATGCACACACATTTACACTTCCATTTACAAGTCTGACGTCTTCTGGTGATATCTGTCACAATTAGGATGCTCCTTACTTTCCCCATCCTGTGAATCATCCACATACATCGCATTACCGCCTCCCTCCCATCACAACTCAGAACTTCTTTCCCATATCTATGTCCTTCCTCTCCTTCTTCTTGCTTTGTATGTCTAAAAATGACCATCACATGCCTAATATCACCACATTATGGCTTGCTCCCTCCTGTCTTTTGGCCTCCAAATATTTTTGTACTTTTGCTTGCTTCTTCAGTGGCTGTTGTTTACTTAACCTGTTCTTTGTCTCATGCTGTGTGTGTGAATCATAATTTTAGATGTAGATTTTGGGAAATTTGTCTCATATTTTTTCTAGTTTTCTGTTTTCCATTTCTGCCCACACATTCCACCTCTGCTGAACAGCAGTTTGCATAATTGTTTCCTCTGCCATTTTTAATACAATGCTCTATCCCCTGTATAGTTCCTTCCTCTTCCTCTGCAGTCTTCCCATTCATCTCCAATGAGCCTGACTTCCCTGCATGCTTAGTCAGAAACCACATTCTTTATTTCCTCCTGTCTGTAGCCCTGATTCAATTTCCTTATTCCTCCAAATTATGGTGGTTTTTTCACTATCTTAGCAAATTTTCAACTTTTCAGCTTCCTTTCAAGGAAGGAAGTCAGAACTGACAGTATTTAGGCAGGATCAACTGCATCATTCCAGGGGGAGTGAGGGAAGGAGAGAGAGAGAAGAGAAAATGTAGCTCAAAGGTTATTTTCATGATATTGAATGTTTAATTGGGTAAAGCTTTGGCTCTCAGCAAAAGAACATGATAAAGCAGCTGGCTCTCCCTTGTGTGCTCCACATATAAAGCACTGGAAACCTAGCTGTGTACTGTATAATACCTCCTGTTCAAAGGAATAAAAAGGTATTTGGGCAGAGTCATATAAACCCTTTGTGCCACTTAGGTCTATTTACTGTGTCATGTTTTTGTATGATCATGGATGTTTTCGCCTCAAATCTCATTCATTTATATTACTTGGTGGTAAGTCTCAACCTTATTAATTTAGTGAGGGTTTTACTTGCAGAAGTCATCTTCAAATTTCCATCTGCTCATCTGAATGACAACTACTGATACTAGCTCTCTCGAAGGAAACAACATGCCAAGAAAGCCCAATGATCCAATTATGAGCGTCTAACACTTTTCTTTATCAGAAAGAAACAAGTCCCTCTATCACTGATTAAAAGCTTCCCTGCTCTCAGTACCCCTACTACTTTCTTTGAGAGGACCTTGAATGAATGGAGGCTTTGAAGTGGATATACCCACAGCTTTTCATTAAAGTGAACACACTATAGCTACCAAAATTGTGTTCACAATATCTAAATTTATGTTTCACTAGCAGACAAGCAGAAAAGAATAAAGTAAGTTTTTAAAGACAGAACATTCATTTCTGCTTAGGAGACAGATTTTTTTAAAAAATCTCTTTTTCTAATTATTCTACCTTACTTAGGCATAATTTTTCCTCTGGTGCTGCTTTCAATTGCCTGTTCATTTTTTACCAAAGAGATCTCACCCCAGGGAGGTGCAATATTTCCTCTTCCCAAGGACTTCAGATTGCAACAGGCAGAACAAAGCAAACAGGCAGGTTTCCTGCTGCTCAGCCATAAAG
The DNA here is from genome assembly GCA_013398955.1 of Callaeas wilsoni. Lineage (NCBI taxonomy): Eukaryota > Metazoa > Chordata > Aves > Passeriformes > Callaeidae > Callaeas > Callaeas wilsoni. The sequence goes on from VWPU01004584.1 coordinate 375,317, forward strand.
TATTGGTGCTGCATGATTAAAAATAATACAGTCAATAAGTGGAAAACAAACATATTCAAAAGTTCTTCCATCAACTATGCAGAACAATGCTGGTTCAGCACATCTGTAAGTCCATAAATTACTGGGACTTGTTATCCACAGTTCATTCTATAATGTATATTTGTGCAACAGCTGTGAGTTGTTCTGGCAGCTATGCACTTCCTTCCAGAAGAGACTCAAATGGAGCCTGTGGTTGTCACTGCTCTGCCTGTGCAGGGCTGAGATCCATTTCTCCTGCTGCTTTATTCTGCCACCAACCAAATCCCCAGATGGAGGGGAAGAGTCACACCTCAAAAGCACAGTTTTGTTTTCTGGATCAAATATACCAGGTATCATGCTCATTTCAAATTGAAGGACATGTTTCAAAAACTAAGTAGTTGTGAAAGCAGCTTTCCTATACTTTCTGCACACAACCCCAATAAAACAAAAAGGGCAAGGAAGGACATGCCTCTGGTAGGGTGCTCTAGAAGAAAAAATAACCCTCCCTACCATTTATTAGCTTGTTTATGAGTTTGTCATTATGAGTCATTAGCTATCTGCCACATACTCTATCTGCCATTCTGTTGTGTATGAAGCTTGATTCTGAGGGATAAACAAAAACATCGAGGAAAATCAAGCTGAGAATCATTTTCTCGTGGACAGAGTGTTCATGGACACTGTGGGGAGAGTCAATAGAATCCTGCACATTATTTTTCATAAATATGAAGGCAGAGGAATTAAAAACAGAAGAGTTAATCAAAATGCCAGCTACAGTAGCACATCTTGTAAGAAAAGTCTTTGGTCACTGGATTTAAAATTTAAATATTGTTTTTACAGTAAATATTTCTTTTCATTCTTTGGGTTTCATTTAAAAAAAAAAGAAGATAAAAAACTCCAATCCAACCCAAAACCCTAAAGTCCAAAAAACTCATACAGCTTCCTTGAGGTAATAAGAAAATAACGCTATCCAGTGTCAGTATCAGTGGAATGAAAATACAGATATAGGAAAGAAGGCAAGTTTATTTCAAAGTCATAATTGAAAAGGAGAGGAAAAATTAAGTGAAAAGAAGAGGAAAAATTAAGTTAAAAGGAGTAGAAGGTTTTTCCAGTCCACCATAGATGCAGAGAAGGTGGCCCACCTACCAGCAGTGAAGTGTAGAGTTGCAAAATGAAAGTGAATAACAGACAAGAATGCTGGAGACAGAAACTCTTGTGACATACACCCACAGATATTATTATATTACCAGTTTACTCACAGAAATGGTGCAGGATTAGGTGAAATTGCAGAAATAGAGAACAGACTGGTTTTTTTCTAACAGAAGATGTGTTTGTGAAAAGCAGTATCTCATAACCTCTGTTAGTGCAGTATGAGCTGCTAGCAAACAAATTCAAATACAACCCTTGATACAAAATAAAATCAAGTACTGGAAAACAAACTCAAGCAAAAATATATATCAAAGAATCACACTCTACAGATTCTATGGGAAATAATAGAGTGAAGTTAGTGTAACAGCCTACTCTGAGACACCCTCCTGCATCCCAGGTGATTGCTGCCTATATGTTTTAGTATTCTCTTTTAGCACAATTGATCAAGGTAGCAAATGGCAACATTAGATGCTGTGCTCATGTTTCAACACATACATGGGTATCATAATCTGAAAACTAATCTGGCTCCTCCCATGCCTGGGAATGGTGCCCAAGAATATCCACACCTTGAAGTAAAGGTGAAAAGTGTCTTCCAGCCAAGTAGGGCAGACAAAGGTGGTTAAGAAAGCAGAAACACCAGGATCTTTTATGAAAAACAACAATAAAGATAGCAACAATTGTCAAGAGCACACACATAAAAAGTATTTCCAAATAAAAATTTGTAAACCCTCCTAAAATAAAGTAAAAAATAATATAGAATTTTCTTTGGAAAATTCATAAGTCAAATAGATTTACTTTTTCATCCAGTTGTGCCAAATCCTCTGTGAACCAAGAGAATATATGAAAAAAATCATTAGCTTCTGAAAGTACCTTAAAATAACATGATAAATAAGGAAATGCAGAATCTAAAGTATGAAAACTGTCAGTTATTTTTTTGGAGTCTATGTATTCCTCTGAAGAGTGTTTCTAAAACTAATCATAAGGTTTTTGGAAACAAGGTAAAATGCAGGAGATAAACTAATTTGAAGTAGTGTTGAAAACATATGCTAAGGTAAGAAGATGCATACAAACAGCGGTGTAAAGCAGAGGCTGTAGAAGCCATGCAAATCAATACAGTGTGTGGAAAGATCAAGGAGGATAAAGTCAGAACAAAAGCTGTGCTGAGAAGATCTTCCTCAGACACATATTGCTGCAAAAATAGAATGGACTGCAGAGAATTATTGGCAACCTCAAATCAATTTGTTGAAATGTTCCCATTTATTTTAAATGTGACAAAGTATGGGAACAATTTAATCCCATTTCTCCATTCATGGCCATGAAGTGCCACACAAGCAGTATCAATAATGAGATTTTCTTTTAGCCAACAGTTTTCTTGAAACTGCTTAAATTCCAAAAACACCAGCAAAGTTTCAGTGACATAATGGGAACTACCAATCCTTGCTCTTTACCAAATTGTTTCTATTGATTTATGAGAATGGGTTGGGCCTTTTCTACAGCTCTTAGTCTTTCTTGTCCTTTCCAAAAGCAACTGAACAGGTGGTATGATTCACCTAGGACAAGTAAAAGTAGGCATTATATAAATGGAACTGTCTACTGGAATTTCAAGTTTCATGACTTCCTCAGAGTAAGAGTCCCTCAGACACTAGAGGCAAAGAATTCTCCTTCTTCTTGATCAGGGAATCATCTGCATTGGCACAAAACCCCAACTGCTAGATTGTGCTGAACATCTCCTGTTCAACTGGTTATTACATAAACATTGAAAATAATCTCCTATACTTAGTTTTTGTCTCCACTTGTCTGGGGAACTTATTTTAACCAGCTTCAAAACTAGAAGCTGAAAAATTACTTTAAAGCAATGAGTTGGTGTGGGCCTCTGTAATCATTCAGTCACAGAGCATTAACAGCCTGAATCAGTATCTGCTCACACTACTGTACAATGTCATTTCTCCATACCAAACTGTTTGTGAATCTAATCTGCATATTCCATTTTATGTCAATGTATAGCATCGCCTGTTACAGTAAATGAGGTCAAGAGATCAACAAAGAAGGTATAAAAATCATATTATCCTTGGTAAACAAAAGTGCTCCCCTAAAAAACATTTATTCCTATATTGCTTGTGAAATTACCTTCACAAGTCCCCTTGTATGAATTCAGTCGTGGTCTGTGAGCTGAAGTATGTACAGAGAACAAGAAGAACTACGGAAAAGCACAGACACAGTCATTCCTAAGATGTTGCAGCCTGCACTGTGCTCAGTCTGCTGAGACGCTCATCCTGAATGCAAACTTCAGTGCTATGAACAGAAAATGCAGCTTCAGCATTTATTGAGCAGAGACAGATGTAAATGGCCTTTGGATTACTGTACAGTAGTGACTGAAAGAAGGCTTAAGCATTCAGTTCACAGAGGGAGATTTTCCTGATTAAAAATGACAAAATGTGTTAGCACCTTGACGGCTTGAAATCAGAACTTTCAACTCTGCAGTTTTCATTAGTCTAATGACACACAACGTTTTATTTATGACCTACAGATTTGTGACCATAATAATGTTTTAGTTTTGCTTTCCTTTACAAATATTTTCCAGACTTCCATTTTAGACACTGATCAAATAGAAAGCAAATAAGAAAAGTAAAATTACTCATGCACAACATAATTTCAAAGTAGCCTCCTAGTTTTGTGGCTCTAAACAAATATATGTCTTTCAGGCTCATGAACAGAATGCATGTCTTTCAGAACTATGTTGAAACTAAATCTGTTTCTGAAAGAAAGATTATAAATTATTGGTCATGTAATTAGTACTCACTGCCTCCTGTAAGGACAAATTGAGACAAACTGACATAAACTAAAATACTTGTATTCCTTTTCTTCTGGGGAAGAAAGTCTTAGGGATAGCTCTGATACTGTAAATGAGAAGACTGAAGAGGATGAAAAAAAATTACATTAAAATATGTCCCATAACACTTTGCTATATGTTTGCTTTTTAGTTGTGACTGTATCTTTTATTCTTAACTTGCTTGAATGTTATTTCATTTCAAGCAATTACTTTGAATTTTTCTTACATTTTACTTTATTTTATGTGTGTTATGTCAATCAGTGAGACAATTTCATGTTACTTAAAAATATTATCCTCCTGTCAGCAGCTAATACAATCAAAGTCTCTCAATACTGTGGAAGTTAACTCATCCATTTTACTTATTTTATAAGGAAAAAACATCTCTGCGGGGATTGAAAAATGTCTCACAAGCAAGAATTTTAAAAGTTGTTGTACTTTAGTCTGCACTTTCCTTCTTTCTGCTTAAAAGAGCAATACTGGCAAAAAGACCCTAGTCAACCACAGTAAGCTGCTTAACCCTGTTTTTCAGTAGAGTATTATGAAGATCTTACTGGATTTTTTTTGCATAGAAAGACTTCTCATTGAAACTGGTATTTTCATGGGAAATTGCTAGCAGGAAAAAAATGTCTGCAAAACTAATCTCAAAGTGAAAGTTTTAAATCAACTGAATATGTTCTTTCTACTAAAACAATAAACAAAAATATAACCTTCATCTATATAATATACATTATTATTTGTATTTGGTATAACACCTTAAGAAAGAAAACAGAAAAAGCCATCTTCAAAAAATATTTCAAAAAAGTATCTGAATATTTTAGTCTTATTTAATTAAAAATATTTGAATAAAAAAATTCTCATGAACACTGATTTCATTTCATACTTGTGTGGGTTGCATGAAGTTAGTGCACACTGAGCTTGAAGATACGACAGGAATCAGAATACATTAAACAATGCACTGCAATGCTGGGGATCCCAGTTATGAGGAAAGACTCTATGAATGTATTTTAACTTTGTTAAGTAAATGAAAATTCAATATGTTCTTAACAGAGCTAAAATATGATATGCTTTCTCACAATTCTCTAAAACTCTTCAAAAAGTCTATACCAGAGGATGTCCTTCCTCACTTTGCAGGATTTGCCACCCTAAAACTTGAAGAATTGCATATTTTCTCTATAAGTGCAGTTGATAGAAACAAGAAAAAAATAAATTGTATAAAAGAACCATCACAGGATTTTTGTAAGAATGTCATCAGCCCTAATTAAGAATCTCTTACGATATATCTTAAAAAGAAAATTAGCTAGAGGACAGTAAGGTACTCAGTAAGCATTAATACAACAAAAAGCTAAAAATGCCTTTTAATTTAAATTTTATTTTAGTGGAAAAAAGCTTTTAAACACTAATTTTCAGGTAGAGTTGAATTATTTTAACTGAATGTTTACTTGTGTTTAACAAAAATAGCCATAAAATATTCTTACATAAAGTGTGACGTTTTGACAATCGCGTAATTTTTTATTCCTTTCTGTTATGGATACAAAATTATTTGTGTCAGAAAAAAAAGATTGTCTTCTTTGCATATCTTTAAAACTTCTTAATGTAATTATCGCTGTTCCTGGAACAGGGCTAAACTCGATGTGTTGTAATGGAGTATTTGGATCAGTTTGAAGTTTACATCAGTGAACAGACAGGTAACCTGAGGGAGGCTCTGAAATTTGGGATAGATTTGTAGCATCAGGTTTGGCAGATGATCTGAAATCACAGGACATAATTGAAAAAGTCCTACTGAATTTATTTGTGCTTGGGGCTAACACTCTATTTTGCAGCAAAAATAGCTATTTAAATAATACTTACTTGTTAAAATAATTTTTAATAAGATTTCCTTTATCATCTCACACTCCATAAGCTAAATAGAATATTTTAATTATGAAATTCCTAAAGCAATTAATTTCAATTCTCTTTACTAAAAATCCAGAATGCAAAATGGTAAGTGAAACACTGAAGGATACAATTACATAAGCTGTGGATGATGTTCTTAACTCGTGCAAACAAGCAAGGCAAAGGGAGTGTTAAAACTTCACTGCTAGCCTCAGCTAAGAATGAGGTTAATTACCAGAACTGTTGAGGCTCTGGTAAGGAAATTAAATTATTCAAGTTGTTCATAATCCATAAGCAGAAATACATGCAATTTTTTTAAAGAGCTACAGCCTTAGGAGTGTGTGGCATGATTATGTATGTAACTGCCTATTCTCTCCCTTTTCTGAGTAAATTTGGAAAATGCATAAGGGGCCCAATCTTTTCCAGTACTAAGCCTGATCTGCACTGACCCTTCAGTTCTTCCAGAACTACCCTGACTGGCCAGCAGTTAAAAAGAGCTTTGATGGCTTTGGGTATGCAGCAGGGAAGGAAGTATACAGCTCTGTTAGCATGGCTGGCTTCCACCTCCATCTCCTTTCTAGTGAGATAGTTTCGCTTTGCATTTTCTAAAACTGAGAGACATTGCATCTAACAGAAAGCAACAGAAAACTCTTTCTTTTCCCCTGAGCACACATGAGGCCATAATTATTCTTCATCTCATTTTCCTAACGAATAGACAGGAAAAGGAAGAAATCAGTGGAATGTTCTCATACATTATGTTGAAGGGAAAGTCTGCATTATTTTTTTACCTTCCCTTTTATTGTGTACAACTACACATAAATAAGATATTCTCATTTAGAAAATGAGAAAGCAGCTCACTTATTATTTTCTGCTCCAGTTTTCAAGCCAGCAGATTGTGCATTCAGCCCACAGAATGGACAAAGAGCATGTGTCAGGAGTCTCAGCATGGCAGGCAGCGCCAGCAACATACCAGCAAAGCCACAGCACTGGTAGGGAGGTGGCCCTGAATGAATGCCAAGCAACAGGAGGGGTCCTGGCAGAGGTCTGGTTCCGCAGAAGTGGCAATGTCTGTCCCCCCAGATGCTAGTCCTACACTACCCGGGTTGTGGATGTCACACTGTGCCTGCTCTGCTTTCCCCTGAGCAGAACATGTGATGTCCCTTGAGGCACATCTCCAAGGCAGTCTGGTTTGAGGGTGAGTTTTCTCATTTTTAGACTAATTTTTCAGAAGAAGAAATACTGACCACGGGAATGGTATTTGCTGAACTGTATTACTCGATAGGTCTCTTGCTTTCACAGAAACACTCACTGCACAAGCAGTTGACCCTTAAAAGCAAGTTATTTTAAAAGACCATGAGATATTTGCACTTGTGAACTACATGAAAAAGTAGTTTATGTAACATGACTTTATATCTCTTGCTTTACACTCTAGTCATTACGAATGTGTAATTTTAACAGAATTTCCCTATCCAGGACATTGACAAAACAAAGCATAAACATCTTAATATTTCCTGCAAGGAAGCATGTCCCAGGTCTATGTGTCACAAAACCCAGAAAAGGTACTGATGGACAATGGTTACTGTTCCTTTATACATAAAGAGTATATCCAAAGGGAAACGGATATATATTTCTGAATGCATTTAATTTTAATCTAAATAGTAAATGGAATTAAAGACAAGGCTAACAGCACACAGAGCAGCATATATGAACACATGGGTAAAGATAGGGGATGAAGCTATAGAGTACACTCATGTGTAACATCTTCCAAGTTGACGGATGTGACTGTCAGTAATTGTATTTTATAAAATTAAAAGGTTACATTGTGGCACTCAGCATTTATTCTGGGTTAAACTCCCGCTAAATAGAGCCTTAGGCAGAGAAAATTTGAACTGAGTAAAAAAGGCCTTCTGAGATATGAATAACTAAAAAAACCCAGATCATAGTATTTCTAATGTATTTTTTCACCATGCCCCTGTATTTTTCATTGAGTATGAGCAATTCTAGAGTAAATAAATGTGGAGAAAATTCTTTCCCTTAATCAGATTTCTTCAACTACACAGAAACTTTGGGAAGACTTCAATATGTATCTTAGCCTTTTCTCTTTGAATTCTTATGTTTGTTTAATCTTTACATTAAACTACCACTGGTATTTCTGTCAGACCATCTTGAGCTAACATCTTTCATAAACAATTTGATCAAAAATCTAGTTAATATACTATGCTACACGAAGGCAAAACCTTGCAGAAAATATTTAAATATATTAAAAAGTAATGTTTTATAGTAAAGACTCTGAAGAGTGAAGGTAAATTATTCAAAGAACACTTTTTCCAGAACATTTTAAAGTGTAAATGACAATTATTATTTTATTATTATAACAGAATGCTAATGGGACTTTTAGTTCTGTTTCATTGTTTAACTGTGTTATTCTCTGAGCACAACATATATAAAAAATAAGTAGACATTTGACCACTAGACCCACAGCCATGATTATTTTCCCAGATACCACCACAATTGCCCCTAATATTGATGATTGCACTGTTTGAAAGATAAATATGTATATTCACATACAGCTGCAAATACATACATGCATATACACATCTACATCTAAATACTTCTGTGCATATATGAGAGGTGAGCTTTGAGTGTTGTATTTATATATGACTGCAGAATCATTGGGTCTTTCAACTTCACCTCCATCTCCAAAAATTCTGTAGATAAAATCACAGATCTTTAACGGAACAGTTGACCCAAAGTTCAACTTAGGATACATCACAGGCATTGTTTGAGGTGCCTATGCAGCCCTTTAAAACATAAGGAAATGAAATAAATAGAATTGAAATCATTAAGTAAATAAATAAATAAATATGTGCAATATAAGGAAGCCCTAATGGGTTTGCCAGCCAGTGTGACCTCCCCTGATTCCCTGGGTGTTAACACTGCAGCTGATGCTGTCAGTGGGACTCTTTGCTCCGTGTGGACCAAGGGTGTGAGATGACAGCCAGTAGCGTCAGCACTGCTTTTGTAGGCGGCTGCTCTGCAACGGCCGAGACTGAATTCTGAAGCAGATTTTTGGAAGATGCATAACCAATGTCGGATGGTCAAGAGCAGCCTTTAACAATTATTCACCACAGATAAAAGTGGAAAGACTGAGTGCTTTTTCCAACAGTGAAACATCAACTATACAAAGATACTCTGCTTATGATGTACAGTTGAGATACCCATTGAAGTAATGAAAAATTACACCAGGTCTTCATAGCGAACTGTATAGGGTCTATTCTGGAAAAAGAAGTTGCTTGAAATATTGTAAAAATAAATCAAATTTTGTCCTAAACAATGCCAAAATAACTAAAATTTTGGTTTGTGGAAAGAGAAAGGTTTTAAGCAGTTTTTTCTGAATTTTATTCAGCTTTAAGATGATGCAGTGAGGGATGTGTGGTGAGATTTTTTCCTGATGGAGTTCAGCAGATTTTTTTGTTGTTAGATAATGTATTTACCTTTTCAGGCAAAGTTTTCTTGGGTGAGTTTTCTCCTTCTTTATTTTTCTACAGCTTTTCTCTCCCATACCCAGCAAAACACCCTGAGGTCCCTTGGAACTCATTCACCTATCAGCCTGATTATTTTCATTTTTTTTCAGGTGCCTCAGCAGAAGAATAAAGATTCTAATCCTTAGACTGATAGCTTCTTAAATTTTAGACCTATATTGTTTGTGAAAGCCAGTAAATAATTGGTTTACATTTTCTGGAACAGGTTGCCCAGAGATGTTGTGGAGCCTCCCTCACCAGAGATATTCAAGAATCATTTGGAAGCAATCCTCTGCAATATGCTCCAGGATGACCCTGCTTGAGCAGGAAGGTTGGGCCAGATGATCCACTGTGGTCCCTGTAAACTTTGTCTATTCTGTGATTCTATGCTATGATGGATCTGTATACTGAAACACGTGATGAGGAGAAAAAGAAGGGTCCTCGATTCGTTTCCCTTTCCAATTTGTGCCATGAATTCAATGTAATTCAAACAAATTACAGTAAAATGTTCCTTTTAAGTCGGGAATCATCTAAATCATATACAATAGACTACATGCATCCATTGAGTAATTCCGGTGATTTTGAAGAGGTTATTTTAAGGTTTAATTTGCCACAATACACGCAACAGCTCATAACCCTTCATGAAGATAATACTCACATGTTTAAACGGTACAGTGCCCTGAATTTCTTGGGAGGCTACAAATGGTCCCTCAGTACTCATTAGCTGGTTATAGTTCCTCCTATCATGGATTTCTGAAACAAGAGAATTATAGCTCAAATTGCACATAACCTGCTAATCTATCCAGGAAAAAGTAATATTCAGCATTAGTTTATACATAAGATACGAGGAAGAAACATTCCAAAACAAAGAAAACAAAAATGTAATGAACCAATTTTTTTGTGTAAACAAAGGAAAAAATGCCATCACAATTTCCTGAATTGGCAGAAATAGCTGCAACAGTCACTGCCTAAGAAAGTAAAAAGGTGAGAGAGTGGCACTACTGGTGTTGACCGTTCTGTGATACTTATTAGTCTTAAGTTCATTGCACGAAATTTCTCAGTCTTGTGACTCTCCTGGCAGTTAATGGGTTAGAACATGAGCTGCTCATCCAAGACCTAATTTATGAGAAGAATTAAAAGATCAGGTATGCTGATAGTGGGCAGGAGTTGAGAGTTTAATGAAAATGCAGCAGAAACTTTGTGAATTATTTAAGAAAACGAAAAAATTGGCTGGACAGGACATTAAAGGAATTTCCAGAACATGGCCACAAAACATGGAGAGTGATGCTGTGGGTGAGTAGGCTTGACATGACCCATCAGAGATGAGCTCTGGCAGAACCTCTGTGCAATGGCTCCATCAGCTCATGAAAGATACCTCATGCCAGTTATATAATGAGAGCACATTTCTTCACAATGCTTTCCTCTTCATACTTATTTCTTACCAAATTATTATCTTCATCTATTATATGTCTATTAGTATTATCAGAGCTATCACTATAAAAACTAAAGTTTCTTGAGAACAAAGTGCCTGCAATACAGAAGCACGTCCCAAGGCAATTCTTTAAAAGGTAGATATACTGAATTCTGGTTGAAAATTCTAGGGTTTTGTGATCATACTTCTCTTTCAGGGCCAAGCTGAAAGCATGTATTGCATGGTCATGAAAATAACTCTTTCCTGATATAAGCATGGAGATCACAATATGGCCATTAAAGGAATGGTTGTGTGTATTTATGGGGTACTGTTGTTGAATTCTTTAAGATATCTGAAAAAATACTTATGATAATAAAAATAAAAATTTTATTATAGTAAAGATTACATATGTTTCAATACAGTGTTTAAATTACCTTGGACCTGACACAGAATGCAGAGCAGAAAGTTAGGTCCCTCCTCTTTCTGTTTGGAAATTGGAAGAGTTTAACAGTTCATAAAATCACTTAAAAACATATATTGAGCAGCCATTCCAGAGAAAAATGCCACATACAAGGGTGTGCCTGAAATGCTTCCCTTTAGCTTTACCCACCTGATTGTTTCCACCCCACTTTGAAATCGCAGCTCAGAAGTCTGGACTACCTGTCAGAGACCTGAGAATGGCTTAGGGATTTTCCTTTGACATATGCACCAAGGATNAGTAAAGATTACATATGTTTCAATACAGTGTTTAAATTACCTTGGACCTGACACAGAATGCAGAGCAGAAAGTTAGGTCCCTCCTCTTTCTGTTTGGAAATTGGAAGAGTTTAACAGTTCATAAAATCACTTAAAAACATATATTGAGCAGCCATTCCAGAGAAAAATGCCACATACAAGGGTGTGCCTGAAATGCTTCCCTTTAGCTTTACCCACCTGATTGTTTCCACCCCACTTTGAAATCGCAGCTCAGAAGTCTGGACTACCTGTCAGAGACCTGAGAATGGCTTAGGGATTTTCCTTTGACATATGCACCAAGGATGTGTAAGCCACCTTTACATAGGTCCTTGCTAAGGAGCTTGATATTAGCAGCATAGCTAACTATATGGGGTTTAATCTTCTGAGGCTTCTGCAGCAAATCTTAGCTTTGTTCTGATTCATGTGTTTGTGCCTTCATCTTTACAGTAAGCTTGTCTTGCTAAGGTGTGTTAAAGAAATTTTAAGATGTCCAAAAGATGCGGACTTCCATTACAAAACTGTAGTGGACCTTTTAACGAATTGTCTTGGAAAAATTTATGTGTAATACAAACTTAAAAGAAATGTTTTTTGAATTCTATTTTTCATTAGTCCCATAAAATTCATTATTGGCATTTTCTTACTGGTAAAATTCTGATACATAGAATGTTCTTGTCAAATTATAATCTACATCAACACATCAGTAAAGTACACACAATTGTCCCTCAGGTACACAACACATTCATCACCAAGGCAACTAATGACTATAACTATATATTTGAAATGCTAAATGACATTGTATGCAGTACTTCATCAGAAAGAAGCAAACAGAACAGAAATAACAACATGACCATTTTGAATTAGACACCAAAATTTAGGTCACTGAGTGTTTGGTGTTGGAAGAGATTGCTGAAGGTCATCTAGTCCAAATACCTTGCTCAAGTAGGGTCACCTAAAGCTGTTGCTCATGACCATGTCTCTCAGAAATATACAGTTCAGTGTAACGTGCTGTTATATAGCATATTGTATTTCATGAATATTTTGGTGCTTCTATCACTAAAGCGAGTCAAAAATGCATGAAGAAAATAATTTTATGACTAAGACTATGCATCAAATAATTTATATTATAAATATTCATTCTAGGTATTAAACTGCTGCAATTATGAATGGTTTCCCAGAAGCTACAGCATGTACTTGGAAATGGAGTCACTGTTTAAAATAAAAGCATAAGGCACACTGTGAGCACAGCAGAAGATATGAAAGATACTTAGGGAACGGAAAGTCAGGGACTCTGACGTTAATGGTGCCGAAGTTACTGAATATATATATATATCTTCAACATTAATAGCAAACTATATTTCAGATAGACATGAATTAACTTCAGAAATCCTCAGTTTAATTTCTTAAAGTATGGCCATTTGGCCAGCTTTTTCAGTGCCACATCAGGTTGGCAGTTTGAGGACTCCCAGGCATGCAGAGATCCAGGTTTCTTTTCCAGTCTCTTTGAATTCCAGTATGACAAATGTGAGGTAAACCTTTCTCATGTTGAGATGAAATTGGCTTCAAGGCCTGCTTAAGCCTGGTGCTTAATATTATTTGAATACTTGTAGCAGTGTTTCTTTATCACTTATTTTTCCTACTGGCACATAGCTGGATACCAGCAATGAGTGACAGAAAAAGGAGACACAAAGTGTGTTGCCAAGCCCAGTGGTACAATCTAGTTTTAGCTCTTTCTTGGTAACTGTTGAAAAAAAGTTGGCCACCTTTTTCTACAGCTTAGATAAGGAAATCAGAGTTGTAACATCACCTTCAAATGGTAAATCTGGAGTTACCAGGGAATGACAACTCTCAACTATTGTAAAAAGGCACTAAACCAGTGGCAAATGTGCTGGTGTTTACTTCTTAAAGATAATACTGCAGCTGTTATGTATATTTTTTTATTAGAGGGAAGCACAAAAGTTTAATGTAGCCATATACTTCTTCCTGTTAGAAAATGGCCAGATTTATATTTAACCACTGAAACAGCATCAATAAATTGGCTTCCATTATTGATGACTTTGTACTTTTTCCATATAGATATGGTGCATAAAGATATTATTTTCTTGCAACCTTGTCTATTTAATGTTGACTTAAAAATGAAATACGTTTGACGGTTAAGAACAAACTTTTCATTTGCAAAGGCACTTCCTACTTTTTACAGCCCTACTCTATTGAACTTATTTCTGAGATGTAGATACAATTTTATTCAAGGGCAATGTTTAGTATAATGACCTGATATGTCCCATATTTTTCCTACTTATGCCCTGTTAAATCATAGATTCTCAGACAGAAGCATAAAGCTGGTTTATATAGAAATAGTATAGGACTCTTGATAAAAAACACAGGTAACCAATAATACTTAGGAAAAACAGATATATTAGAATGTCTCAGAAACTTTTAGATGTTTTGCAAGCTGTTTAGAACTTTAATAAGAACAGCCATGTCTGTAGGAGAAAATCATCTGTCATAATCCCTCACACTTCCTCTTCAAAAAGACAATTAAAATTGATTTATTATGAAAACATAACTGTTTTATGAAAACAAAATGAAACAAAACAGTAAAGAAAAAACACATAAGAAAGAAATAATGTGAGACAGATTATACTTTTACAGGATGGTTCTTGTATCTGTCTTTGAAGTTTTCTGTTCATGGCAAGGTATTTCACCTATAAGCATGACCAAATTTTAGATTTCAATAGCACTAGCAATTTGTTATCTTAATAATCATATTAAAATTTTGTTGTTGTTAGAATAGTTTTTGCATTTTTTACAAATCCAGATAAAAGATTTTATAAATGCACAAAGAAAATAAAACATGAGCCTTAACACAAAATTTAGGGGAAGAAATATTAAAAGATAGAGGAAATAGAGGAGCACACAATGAGAATCTGAGTAGACTTTGTTGCTCCTCAAACACTGGTCTTTCCCTTTGTGTGGAACAGTACCACCATCTTAAATCAGCTACCTTACCCCATACCACTTAGCTGTAAAATACAGAAATACTTTAAAGTTTGAAGACCACACCAACTCAAGAGAACTGAGAGAGCATAATATTCCCTGCCTACCATCCATCTCTCTGACAACCAAAAGATTGATGTAAGAGCTGCAGTGCCTGAATTTTCACTGGAACTGGGCGAGGAACTCACCGTGAAGTTGAGCTGCTTTTTGCAAGACCCCTTCTATAATAGTGGGCAATAAATTATTACAACTAGAGAAATTAATTCAGTTTAGTAAAATGGGATATAGTTAAATGGAACTGGAGTCATTCAGAAGAGGTAAAATTTAAAATGAATTTCAAGAAGCATCTCTGAAACTGAGCTTTATTAAGCTGAGGAATTTGCTGTCCTAGCTGTCGTAGTTTCTCCAGATCACAATCTCATTTCCTCTCTGCATTGTTTTCCCATTTTCATATACAGATCCATTTACACAAAGTGTATTTCATAGCTCAAACTATTTGCAGAGATGATTAGAAGGAATTTTTGTTTCATATTTGACTTAGTCCTAAGTTCTTCACTGAAGCTCTTTGTTGTTCTTAGTTGTGTGATATCCATATTTTCCATAGCCTGATCCAAGCGGTCAAGGTTCTGAAAGTATTATGATTAATATAAAGAATAATAAATACTATTAATCATAAATAATGAGAATGAAAAACATGAAGGAAGCTAATCAAACCTTCACACCAATTACCACTGTGTGACATCACCGACAAGTAAATAGCTGACTAATTCAAATGAAGAGGCCTGACAATGGAAGGCAAACAGAAAACCCTGGGTCATTTTTAGTCAAAGACTGTCATTTCAAGATATCTCTGAAATATCAATATCAACAGAAACACTAGATGAGCACACAAGGAATAAGGAGACACAACACATGCTAACATTGTTCAACATATTCAATAGATGAAAATTTTAGAATGATGGAGATCAAAAGCACCTTCAAGAAAACAAAAATCTTGTTAGCCTCAAGTGCAACTGTGTTTTACTGGTTATACTTTGCATATCCTATGTGCTGAGAATTTTATGAGGAAAGCTTCATGCTGCATATGCACAGCAGAGGTGTAGAGTGGATGCACAGACAACTTAATAATTTTCCAAGCTACTGCAGGTCTCCCAAAGAAACATTTTGCTTTTCGGATGACATCCATGACCAACAGTGCATGGATATTTGTATTGAAAAAAAGAAGTGAAAAATCCTATGACTGATTGGCAAGTTTATTATATCAACTACTGGTTCCTGAAACAAACAAAAGAAAAAGACACTTTAGAACAATGTGCATAAACTACAAGATCACTTTTGATCTGATTCCATTTTCATGCTGATATAATGAGAATCAGGAATAATGAAGAATTACAAGGCAAATTATTTTATAAATACCTCTGTGTTTGTGAGGAGTAGAGATCTCATTCTCAGATAGCCAGGATATTGGTTTTAACAATCAAGGCATTTACTTGCCTGCTTTTAATCATTTGTGACTCAGCATTAGTTATCCTTTGAGGAAAAAACTAGTCCCAGCTTCGCTGTGTAAACAGGTCTTTTTATGTACCTTAATCTGATTTTAAACTGTATGGGGAGTCAACTGAGGCTCTCTCTGACCAATAGAGCTAAGAAGTTCTCAAATTATATCTGCATGCAGTTTGTATGAGATGTATGAACTTTCCTACCTGTCACTGAAGACCAGACAGTGGCAGTGAAAGGTCTGCATTTAACAGAACAGCAAGGCACTGAACTCCTCCCTCTTAAGAAAATGCTCTTACCTTAGTACTTCAGTATTCAGTAAGAAACAGAGAAATGAAACCAAAGCCAAGTATATTTAGAAAACTTAAAAAATCCTTCCACTTTGGATTTCTAAGATCAATGCACATAAACTCCACTAAACATGCCCTACCTGTCATGTGTTTTATAACATGACAGGTAATACTAGACATAGTCTAATACTAGACTGGCCTTTGAAAGAACTGAAACACTTCCCCAGTCTGACCAGAAAACCTGACACTGGATGTCACACCCAGAAACAGAGGCTGACAGATTGAGTGCACTTAGGCAAAAGAAGGAAGGGTATTGAAGACCTGAGCAATTTTAGGTATGTGGTACACTTTTTACATATGTCAGGGAAAGTATTGAATCGTATTTATAAACAATATTAGAAAAAAGAATGGCAAAAAAAAATTCAGGCTGGAAATCCAAGCCTTATATGAAGACCAGTTGCAAAATCTATGTATAAAAAGAATGGTATTGCTTAAGCATCTTGGTAAACACCCTCATCTTTTGCTGTGGACCTGCTGTTTGCATGATTGAAAAATAAGGTGCTGTTGAAGATACAATTCTAGGAAAACTACAGAAACAAGCAGCAACTCTTTCAATCGTTATCAATTAGAGTAATTTTCAAGGGTAACGTATATTGTTACTCAATAATTTAGGAAATGTAAAATAATTTAGGGGGGTGTGCTGAAAGGGTAGGTGTTTCTGTACTTTAACTTTGGTATTTAAAAGTAATAAGCAGATAGTTGAATGTGTGGAGGAAAAGTATTAATTTATCCCCTGTTCCTCACTCTGAACTTAGCAAGTAGAATATGAGTTCCATCTTCTCTTACAGCTTTTCTCACCACAGGATCCTGATTCCTACCTATAGCAAAGAGGAGAAGGTTAGGTGGCGTGGTGGCTGTGAACAAAAGACTAAGCATAAGAGGACAAAGGCAAGAATAGAACTGAAATAAAGGAGGCTGCAAATAGAGATTAACAGTAGCTGACATTCCCAAAAGAACTTGCTTATTCTTATACTTATTGTTTTGTACCATATCTCTAATGGCTTTATTTAGAAAATCTATCAGTTATGCTCTACAATGTCACAAAATCCATAGAATTTAAATTACCGCTTTTAACTCATGTTTCTTAGTGAAAAAATTATCACTATATTCTGCAGAGAGATTAACACAGAATTAAAAAAAAAAACTTCTCTAAATTAATTTTTCCAAAACAGTGATAATATATTTTATATTTAATTCTACCAGAGGCAATCCTAATGTAGAATAGGCTTCTGCAGCTGTCATCATTTTTTATGTTTCTGTCATTGTCCTTTCAATTTACTGACTGGGAAGTGGTGAGAAATCAGCTCTTCTGCTAAAGAAGAATTTGGATCAGATCTGAAGTTATGCATTCACGTCCAAGTAGAAGAATTTGCTTGGTTATAATTTATGGCTGCAATTTATGCAGAACAAATAAGATGCCTTCATCACCACATACACACTCAAAAACATTGATCTCATTTTGAATCTGTCCTTGTACATCCCCACTTTTAAATATTCAGTCTATTTTAAAAAAATCCTTAAGGAACAGAAGCACAAAGCAAAGTGGACTAAAGAAGCCTTTCTTAAAATATTGAGGAGGCCCATTACATTTATTACCATTAGAAAAATTTAAGATATGCCTGTGAGATTCTCAGATGCTGGCACTCAGAATTTTCTGGATGTGGTTTCCTTAAGGCAATTTGAAAGATCACACAGCATATATTTTGTTTAAGTTTTGGCCCAATTTATGCCTTATTTATGCAATTTTTCTCACAAAGAAAAATTTATTTTCTTAATCAGAGCTAATTTTTGTAGACCTAGTTTTGGTGGATACATTAATTTAATGACATTAACCAAGTACAGACCAGTTTTGTGGCATAACTGGTTGATATAACTGAAAATAACTCAAAAGTTCACACAGTACTTATTCTCAATTAATCTGTTTATTACAATGTTAATAGTTGAGGCATTACAGTGTTGATAGTTTAATTGTGTATATTGTACATAATAATTACGTTTACAAGTATAGAAATACAGAAGCATATATCATTAAGCTATTTTAAAAATAGAGTGAACCACTTTATTCCTAACATTTTAATGACTAAGTGAAACATACAGGTTCTTTTCCTAAAAAGTATTTAATTCTTAAGAATGTAAATTATGGTCAAACAATTGGAATAACAGCAACGTAGAAATTAATAATTTTATAAAGCATGGATGTAGTGTGAAATTTTTCATAGAATTTTGCCTAGAACCATAAACTTATAATAAATTTCACAACCCAATGGTGATGGCAATAAATACAGTACATTTGCTATATATCAAATATGCCCATTGCAAAAACATTTTTTCAGTATAATAATTTTAAGGATTTATGAAGAGATTATTTCGTTTTCTTTTTTTTTTTGACTGAAGGGGTTGTAGTGCTTTTTAATTCTCAGAGAACTGAAGGCTTAATTTAATGAAATAGAGCTAAACATGGTATGGGTAGGTAAAGAACAAACATTTTTATTTCTGGACATTTGTTCTTTTTCTTCAACCTACCCTGGTATTATAGTCTGAAAAAGTTTAGATGAAAATCTCAATTTTGCATGTCTGAGATTCTACGTCCTGAAGAAACATTCTACAAAGACTACTAAAGCTCTTTTTGACCTTTATTCTAAATTCAAAGTGAAATAATTCTGCACAAAGAGAAAGGCAAATAGGTTGGGATATTCCATACAAGGTAGGGGGAATTCTACTATTCTAGGAGTACTAACCACCATAGCTGCTATACAATTATGGATTGTTAATAAACAGTTAATTTCCTGGTAATTAAACTAAGTATATGGATGAGCAACAAGGTAACTTTTGCCTCCAATTACCCTGCCCTTTCGCCTACTAAATGTAATTGCACTCTTACTTATATGTTGAGCATAAACTGCACTATATTTTATAATGTTAGTATTCATGCTTTGTTAATGAAATTTGATCCACTTATTAAAGATGCCGAGTTTTTGTAGTTAACTCACATCTGTTGTCAGAAGTAATTAGATCAGGTGGCAAATGACAGCACCTTTCCTGACAGATGCTTCAATGTTGCGAGTAAGAATGCCCTAAGTGTCTCTTTGAATAATGCCAAGATTTCAGCTAGGGTTTATTTGCCTTGAGCTTTCAAAGTGGAATTTTTTGAGCAATCTGACATAGTCCCAGACAGGAGTATGTGTGCCTTTCACTTCCAGTGTTAGAGGAAAAGAGAAACTTCTTCAAGATCATTTTTAATAAAGATTTGTCTCGGAAAGATAGAAGATAATGTTATCAAACTATCTCAACATGTTAGCATATATACACACATACTTTGTTAAGATACAAAAGATACTGCACTACACATTTAAGCATATCCCAGACAGTAAATTGCACTTCACTCTAATGATTACATTATTCAAATAAATGTGCTGACAAGCTGGTAAAGATATTATTTCATGGCAGGCTTTTCATCAGACAGCCATGAAATAATGCTGGCTTTCTGCTTGTGAATCAGACAACACACTTTTTAAATGAACTTACCTCATAAGTAAGCACTGTAAAATGCACTATGAAAGTGTCTCTTCCATCATTTATGCACAATCCAGGTAGCACACAGATAAGAGCAGTGTGGGCTTCCCAGGTCTGTTCGGAAAGACACATTCATGCTTCCAGGTCCATATGATTCTGCATAAAACAAGATTTGTAGGAATGCCTTCAATCAATTCTCTGCATTGTTTTACCCTTACAAACTATAGTGGAATCATGAGCGCTCACCAGATTGACAGTCTCTGCCCATGTGCCATCCAAACACTTGGAGGAGGGGTTCAAAGGCACATGCTGACAGCCACCAAGGAGGATATTCTTTCTTACTGGCACCCCATGAAAAAATTTCATAGGAATTTTGGTGGTAGCAAGAAAGATTGTTCTCTGATCATGCTCAAAGAGCAGAGTGTTCTTTCTTTTTTCTCTGACAGATGAATGTCAATGATGTTTCTCTTCTGGTTTTTTTTGCCCATGCATCCACCAGAGTATTTTCTAGGTCCATACAGTTAAAGATGTCCCTTTCAAATTTGATGAAACAAAAATGTTGTAATTACTGTAATTACTCCCTTAACAGTAGTGTTGATGAGCAGAATTAAATGAAATGAAATCCATCCCATTTACCCACCCTTAAGCTCCATAGGGTGTCTTCAGTGGGTCACAGCTCAAGTAATTTGGGTCCATACTTCTGGATTGGTTCATCATTCTTTGTTCTTAATGTTCTTACAAATTCTTTACACTTGGGAATTTGCAAAACAGCACTCATATTATTTTGGTTTACTTCCTTCTAAAGAAGAAGATTCTTATCAATATAATTTGTAGAAAGAGTGATATCAAATGGAATGATAAGGAGGTGAATTATAACCTGAGGATGATACTTATGTCATTCAATATTTCTCTGTCTTCTTTATCCTTATGTAAGACAGAATAAACATGAGAGTGGGAATTCATTGCAGGTCAGAAGCATCCTCCATGAATGGCTATTCACAGTGACAATAATTTCCTGGTCTGAAAATGGGAGTAATTCTAGCTGCCCTTTAGCATTGCATTATGTCACATCTGGTTACACTTGTATAATAACACACACCAACATGACAACTCAGTGCATCTCATTGGCTTAGTGTGAGGAGATTAAGCATAAATGGAAAGTGACTGGCTAAGAAAGTGATGTATGATGCCTCAAAACAGAACCTGGAAAGAAAAAAAAATATAGGACTCATACCTTATGAAAACAGGCAAAAAGATGGCCAAAATATTTATAAGTCCAAAATTAAATGTAAGAAATTAGTAGAAGGAATACAATTTTTACTTTAAAACAGCAATCAAGAGCACAAACATCGTGCAACAGAGTGTTATTTATGCACAGATCACTAAAAACCTGAGAAAAAAAGGTGCACAAAATTGCACTCATCATTCATCTAATGAGGCCAAATGAAGGGAAAAAAGTGTTTGCCTACAGAGATCACAAGATCTATATGTGCTTGAGTATGCTAGGTCCTGTGGCAGACTGTTAATACACTAGGCTTCTGGCAGAGAATATGCTGTATAGCTTCTTCTTCGAATTAGAGCTGTCTTGGGGTGATTCTCTGACAACACTGTATTTGCGTTGAATTCTCCGTGACATGTCCAAGGCCACTGGACAACACTGCAGCCCCTCTATAGATAAGGATTTATACCAAGGAGTAGCCTGAAGTATGAAAGACACAGTAGAACTGCCTAAAGAGGACAGAAAACACACGGAAAATAGACAAATGTGTGATTTTCCTACTTACCTCACAGGACTCAACGATGGGAAGGGAAAAAGTTTCAGCGTAAGTGCTTCTGCAAAAGCTGTCAGCATTTGTTAAGGGCAGCAATAGGTAAGTGCTGCTTACACCAGGACGTATCATCATACAATTCAGTGACTGAAAATTTTTATCATATCAAGAGTGACAGACCCTTATGCAGACAAAAAGCAAAATTAAATGTGCCATCTCTGCATTTCTCTATTTTTATTATTTTGTGGATTTTTTTATTAACAATCCTTGTTTGAAGCTGCTATCAGAAACTATTTCAGTCCAATGAATAAAATGGTTTTTTTTCTCCAGACTTGCTATACTGGAGTCTCTCAATATTTTGACTTATGTTGACTGAATGATCTTCACAAGACTGACTTATCTGGGTGTATGTGCTTTGTGCTTGCTAACCATTTTTCTGTATCGCAAACTCCAGTTTCTTAATCAGTTTGAAAAGACAAAACAAAGAAACCCAGAATTATTGTGGGTATTTCAACTTATTTCACACTCTTTCATATTAAAACTAACAATTTTTCAAAATCTTTTTTATTGATGCAGTTCTGACCACCATTCATTTTAACTTGGGGATATAGCCAGTTTCTCTTGAACAGAGCCATCTTTGACCCATAGCCCACATGTTCTTCTTGTACCACAAATACCATTTATTATAGTAGAATAGTGAAATTCAGAAGGTGTAAAAGGCAATTTTATATAATTTTCCTTTTAAAAAGCATTCTGTAGGATACTCTCTATTGTTGCCCTGTAAAATCTTACTCTCCCATATGCTGTCATTTCCACTCAAGAAAAAAGCCATTCATTTTTTTTCCTTTCAGAAGCGTAGTAGAAATCCATTGTACTTCAGGATTATTTTTTTCCAAAGAAATTTAAGTCATTCATTTACTAGCTCTTGAAGTCAGACAAGTTGTGCAGAAGTGCTTTATGCAGTCAGTATGATAAATTTCAAGCTGTACTGGTAGAAGAATGTGAATAATGGAAAAATTATTCACGAATATATTATCCCAAAACTTTAAAGAAACCATACATCCCTTACCCACTCCAAGAAAGGAATAAGTGATAAATAAATATTTCAGGAGTAATTCACTCAAATAATTTATTTTAAAATTATCCATGCCCTGATTGAAACCCTTTTGAAATAATTGATCTCACTTCTGCCAGATCTGCTCCATAAAGAAATATACAAGAAGCTCCAGTATTTTATAGAATCAGGCTCTTTTCACTTCTGTCAACTTTTAGCCCAGTTTAAAGCATTCTTTTAGGCAGTAAAGATTCACTTTTATTTTTAACTTCCCCATTCCTTCAGTTTTCTTTCCCCCAATTTAAAAATGTCATATTGCAAAATGTGTAACACAGTTATTTTTTAAGTTATACTGATGGTGCTTTGTACTCTTTATTTAACTGAATTGCTAGGCAATTATATCACAATTACATATTTGGTGTCTAGTTTAGCAATTTATTTATGCTGAACAAAAAGTTATGTTGTGAAAGTTTGTCTACTTTGCTTCTCCATAACTTTAGAATCTTCAACACTGTAAAAAACTGTGAGTTGATTTCTTTTTAAAAAAATGCAGATTCCAATAACCATTTCAATATATCTTCAACAGAAAGCAACAGCAAAAGTCAGTAAAGTCCCTTATAATCCAAAGCCTGATTAAATAAACCTTCATCTATGTCATGTGAGCTTGGAATAGTTTCCTCTTTGAGAGGAGCAGGAGAATGTGTATGTCTCCCATCTGGTTCAGTCACTCTTTAGATCCAGACGGGTTAGGATACTGTCTACAAGTAGCTCCATTTTTGTTGTATGTTCATGAAGGGAATGGAGACATCACAGCACTAAGTTCTGCAGCACCTGACTTTTACAACTGCCATATAAGGCAAGAGCTTCTTTATAAAATACACAAAGAGCTTAGGAATGGCAGCCAAAAACGCCATTGCGTAGCTCAGTACCTTAAGCTGGAAACTGAGTAATACTAAAAAAGTCATGTGTTTTCACACCTCTTTTATTGTCTTTCTGTTAAGTTCAAACAATTCAATGTTTTTGTTCTAAATCAGAGAAGGAGTAGTCATTTTTAGAGAGGAGAATATTTCACTAACCAGCACTTCAAGGGCTAGGACATTGATTTAGGATGTAGGGCACCTTTTTCAATTCCTAATTCCACCAGAAGCAATTTGACTTACTATTTTTAGCTAAACCAAGGTATTATATGTATATTGATTCAACAGGCCAAAAACCCACATTCATTGTTTTGCATAGTCAGCAGAGCACTTGCCTAAGACAGGTAAATCTGAATCCCATTCCTGATTCTAAAGATCCATATTTTTATTCGAAGCATTTAATGGAGCCAGGGCCAGATGTGAACCAGAGTGATTCCCAAGTGATTTTCTTAAACGTAGTCCAAAGTCATGCTCATATTCTCTGGACCAGGGAGTGTTGAACTACTTCATGCACTGGGCAGTTACCTTCAGGAGTGTCTTCAGAATACCTTGGAATGCAATAATAAAATATTCACAGAAGGGATGTGATTTAAAATCTTTGCAGACAGAAGAGGTGGTTATCCCCATATCTACTGTCTCTCCTTTCCTTCCTCCTTAACCCAAAGCTATTGAAACACACATGGCTAAAGAAAGCAGAGTTTGGATTTTTGCATCTTGATTAGCCACAACTGTTTCTTCTCAATCCACTAAAGTTATTTGCAGAGCAACTCCTTTTTTACATCTGAAGACAGAATTCCATGGTGCGCTCAGGGCCCGTAATTGAGACTGTTCTGAGCAGGCGGGGTCACTGAGCAGCACGTCTGCAGTAAGCCTAGTGCACTGAACTATTGTGCTAGTAGCAAGCCTTCCTTTAACTGGGAACTTCACCTCTCTCTCTTCAAGGTGATGTTTCCCTCTCTGCTCTGAGGCTCTGAATGGCTCTACAATGAGTCATTCACATCCACAAGAGTGCCAGAGGCTGAGCGAAATTCCTCCACCTGGCATATTTTATAATCTGTGTTAGTGGCTATTCATTCAATATCATCTTCTTTATGTGGCTGTCCCCAGACATTTTATAAAGTGCACTGTATCTAGCTTAAACCCTCACTGCATTGCTCCATACCATGACACTGCTGTTTTTCTGTAGACTTAGCCCCCAGGTGTTCCAGTCAATTTGAATATTTGATGTAATTTTCAATACACACAAAAATCCGTGTCTAATTTAAACATCTCAAATTCTCCTTTCACCAAAGATGTAAATTAAATTTCATATGATATGCAATTATGCTGCTTATTTCAGACTACTTTCATTATTGTTTTTTTTTACACATTAAGAATTTAGGTCTCAAGAGTTTTGGTAAAACAGGTTGCTTAACATTGTTCAAACCTTAATCAGTGTAAACTGCCTGGAAGCAAACTTGTACTCCACAGGTATTTTTCAAGATACAAGGAGCCCAGGATTACAAACAAGAAGGATAGAAGGATTTATATATTCTTCAGAAAATCTTTCAAGATTTAATGTCAATTTTGGTTCAGAAAATAAGGCAGGATTCATGGAATCTTTTTTTTATTATTGAACAAAATGGATATTTGGGTGAAAGTATGTTTACATATACATATAAAATTATACATAGATAAATAAATCTATGAATAAGTTTTCAGTCTAGAATTTGGTTGAAAGTTGACAAGGCAATTGTTCTGATGTTCCTCCAGAATGCAAAAGAACAAAAACCACTCTTTTCCCGTCTTTAATTCAGAATATACATATTTGACAATTCATTTGAATGAACATTTAAATCTTTTAGTTACTCCATGCGCAGTGTTTCTCCACATCAAACTGTTTGTTACATAAATTAAAATGATTCAGAAAATGTTTCTGAATCATGGTTGCTTGTCTCTCAAGTGAGCTAAAAGTTGACGTATGGGAATTTTCCTGAACTGCTCTTCAAAGGTTTAAAAGTTTGGTGTGATGTCAAAGTACCTTTGCACACCATGTCTAGAAAAAGTTTGATGACTTCTAAAAATCAGGCCCTAAATTTTATTGTATACCTTTATGCTTGGAGTTACGTGCACAGATTTACAACCAGAAATGTAGATGCCTTTTATCCAATAAGCACCTCAAAACCATTTGGTTTTGCAATTGTCTCAGCTAACTTACACTCTCATTGAAAAACTTTTTCAGATAAGAAGCTCTACATAAATATTTTTGAACAATTTATTATGGTAGTTCCATTGCCTTTTCTCTTTCTCTTTTTTTCCCATTTCTCTGAGATCTCAGAAAAAAATATAATTTAACTTGTTTGATAGGACATGAAGCACAATATTGTGTGCGAGAAAAATGTCATGATAATTATTCATTAAATTGCAATTTTTAAATATCTACAGTTAAGTTAAAATAAAAAATGATTCAAATTTCTCACTTAAATAGTCTATTAACATTTGATAATAATGATGATTAGTATTCTGTACAGTAAAATAAAATTTCTTGGGTTTTCTTCTTCTTTATATTCAAATTTGCTGGTTTTTATGGTACGGTTAAGGATGTAGTACCATTAAGTTGAGGTTCATAGCTGGGTACAGTTTTTTATACTTGTAATGAAACATTTTCAAGTCTTTCTTTTGGGGCCTTAAACGTATTTTTCATAGTGTAGAACATTTCATCGACTTTGCCAGCCTTCACAGTTGGAGTAAATCTCTCAATTTCTCAAGACTTCGGTCTTCAGAAATGATATAAATCCATGTAAGTCCATGAAGGGCAGTAGAATTAAAGTAGAATTATTTTAGTTGCAGTTCTGAATAGTTTACTCTATGCACAGCATTTCATTTAAGTTTTCAGGCATATGTATTATAAATTTTCCCTAAGATTCCCTTTGTTTCACAGTTAAGCATCAAGAAGTAGGATCACGGCCCAGCATTCGTGATTTTACAGGTTTTGTAGTCCAAGTCATTCAATTGTCCAGGTGTTCAAGATGGCCACCTTAAGAAATTAATTCCTCTTATCTGATGGCTGTCAATGGAAAAGGAAATTTTAATTACAGAAAAAGTTACACTGTATCAGGTTAGTTAAGGACAAAATTTCATAAAAATAGTCTTTAAAATATTATGCTAGGTCACAAGCTGAAGTTTAGCCTTTTGCATCTGCTAAGAATGATATCATCTTAAAGGGAAGAAGATATAATGAAGTTCATGTAGACAATTTTTCCATTCAGAACTAGCAAATAAATTATCATATATTAATTTTCCAACTACAGCATTGAAAATTCCCTAAACCTTAAACCTGAGAAAAATATTATATGCTCCAAAAATATGATACAGTATTTCCTTTCATAAAAAAAGAAGTAACAGGTCAGAATTTGTATTCTAAACCTCTCTCAGCACTTCAATAATTCCTCTCAGATTTTCAACATGTTTAAACTATAGTATCATGAATATATTTTTGATAATCTTAGTTCATGGTTTAGTATTCCCACAATCACTATTTTTTTAATTAAAAGTGATTTATCAGAACATTTTTTTGTAAATAGGCAAGGATAAATGTATCTTAACTGAATGAAAACTCAGATAAATGTGCACAGTGGTAGAACATGAACGTACATACAAACTAAATATTTTCTGTTTGTTCCATCTCATTCCTCCATGACTAAAATGAGAAATGAACCAAAAAGGCTTTAGAAAATGTGATAAACATCTGTTTCATCCTCACAGTTTTTGAGTATAAGATTTTAAAAATGCTCTTTTGGAACTGTTGTGCATTTTGAGACACTAATTTATAGATTCAATTATACAGTAATGAAAAAAGCAGTGTCCAAAACCTGGTTCAATATGAAGCCTGTTTAAAGCTGAAGTCTATTATATGTGTGATCTCAGTCCAATTAACATTAAAAAGTGACTCCGGTTTCATCAAGGACTTCCGTATGTTGGTCAGAAAAGGTAAAATTTTATGTGTTGAGTAGATTCACATACTTGATTTTGTTTAAAAGTACAGTCACAAAATATACACATTTCATAATAAGCGCAGAAAGTGGTGGCGAGCCAGAAAGATTCAAATGAGACAAACCACATTATTTATGACAGAACCAGTATGTGATCTCATTTTAATGTTGATTCAGATGTTTCAGTACATACAAAATATACATTACCTCTCCCTCTCCAACCTTCATTTGAAAACTACTTAAATGCAGGAAATTAATTACTGCTAACATGTAGAAATCCAACCCACAGAGCCCAAGTAGCCAAACTCGCAAACAGGGAGAACTGCTTGAGGGGAAAGTCACAACAGTTTTTGGGGGAGGGTGTGACAAGGTGTGCTGGTTTTGGTTAGGATAGAGTTAATTTTCTTCACAGTGACTAATAATGATGCTGTCTCTGAGATGGAAACAATCATTAAAAGTTCTACAACTTTTTGAGAAATTAAGAAAAATAGCATTTCAAGATATATTTTTATACCTAATACATGACTCCTGACCTGTGTGAGTGTACATTCTGTTAAATCTTTGAGTGTGCAATATTTCAGTTAAAGTTTATAATTAATCTATTTCTATTTTCAGAAATGGTTGCCATTTCCCTTTTTTTTAAGCAATGTAACCCAGTAAGTTAATTTTCTTCATTTAGGTGATATCAAAATATAGATTTAGGCATTTGAAATCTAATGCATTTCACAAAATTATATGCCTTTTGCTTATTCTGTTTGCCATGATGCAAATTTATGACCAAGAATTGTAGCAAAGTCTTTCTTTGTGAATTAACACTCACTAATGCACCATGTCACAAACATCGGAACATAGAAAATCAGATAGCTGTAGACTATACAATAAAAAATTTTTTGCACTTTGTGAAAAAGATGATGGCTCCAGCATTCCTAACTTTATCATACTTGTCACAAAAACAGCAACTATGCAATGGTTATTAGTGCAAAAAAGAGTAATTTCTATAGCTTGATATTTTTAAAACCTTGCAACTGGAGAATATTAAGGTAGCTATCATATAGGGCCTTGCTTGACAATTTCCATGTAGTCACATCTAAAAACCAATGCATCTCTAATAATTCTAAAACTTTTTGACGAATAATAATGATCAGTGACTTGTGTCTGCAGGATTAAATTATGGCTCATCTAAAGCTTACTTTTCAGTATTATGCAGTATATGAACTGAATTATTAACTGAGCATGTATTTATTCTCATTTCCCATTAATTTGTGGATAGTATTATGTCTCCCAAATTTAGCAGTAGAGTTATAATTTATCAATAATAAGACTTTGTCAATGTTCAAGTCATTTGACTGTAGTACACTTCCTATATTTTCAGAGTTCCGGTGATGCTTCATTACTGCCCTGAAAATAATCAAGAAAATAATGGACTATTACATTCCAAGTGGCTGATGATTAGGAAACTTTAAAATATTATGATATTTCCATGTATTTAAGGCATGAATTTCTGCAGAGAAAATTATATTCTTTTGATCAAGCCTTAGTCTAAAAAGATGACCACTTCAACTAAGAGCTAATGTATTGTTGGCAGTACAGGATAGTCTAGTCATGTCAAGATGTATTATTTCAGCAATAGGTAGGTTTTAGAACACAAGTTCACTGTGAAGTGATCCATTTGAATGTCTGTGGGTGACACTGCAGTATGCTGTTCTTCCTTTAACTAGCACCACTTCGCCTTTTTTTTGTACTTTGATGATTTTTCAGAAAAACAATTTAATAATTTTGTTCTCAGAAGTTCTGCTGGAATTATTTTAATAACTCTACCCATTCACATGCTGGTTTACATCTGACAGTCTATTATAACGAGCTGAGATACCTTGTTATACCTATTTCTCATGTTACTGAGCCATGTAAAATTATTTCTCTACTTATTCTAGGAAGTTCCTCTACCTTTAGCAACATTGCTGTCACAGCCTCAATCAGGGTATGGTCTATGTGGATTGCAATCAACTGACTAAAATGGCACAAATGATATTGTTTATGATATTATCCTTGATCAGGATCTGCTCCCCAACCTTTTTTTATTGTCTTGAAAGACTACAGTTGCTGTATGCTTTTAGTCTCTCATTAGCATATTTTTAAATAATCTACGAACAATAAAGAAGTGATCATAAAATTGAATTTAGCTCAAATTCTATAGGATGACCTTTCTCGAAATGCATTTCAAAGTTGTATGTTTATTTCAATGATTGTTAACTATTTTTGTAAGTGAAACTCTAGAGATAATTATATATCTGTTATATGTCTTAATTTAAAAAAAAAAGTGAAAATGAGTGTGCAGGACTTGATCAATAAAAAGAAAGTGAGAAATTGAAGAAAAAGTACCACAGATTTTTGGTTGCACTCTCGGGCAGTCGCGGTTCTTTAGTTGACTAACAAGTTTTCATGCAGAAGTTTCAGTGTTTGATTTGATAAGTTTGGGGGAAATTTAAAGTTTTATTCATTTCAGATCTCTTTCGAAATTCTCATCAGGTTGCAGTGCAAAACTCAGTGCTACCAAGCCCACTTTCCATAATCACATAGGAATATAACGTGCACCTGTTGCACATGATAACAGAAGTCTGTGAGAAAACTCATCCATATAGGTCTTGTTGTGTCTGAATGAATACCTCTGGAGAGCTGTGGTAAGTCCTTCCTAACCTGTGTCTGAAGAAGTTGATGAGATCCTGTTATTTAAAGCCCAACTCTATAGATGTATTTAACAAGTCTTTCAATAAAATGTAATAATGTTCATAAAGGCCAAGCATTTATTCATCACAAAAATGCACCTTTCCAGTTGGCGATTATTATAATAGTTACTATATTCTACTTTTAAATCTAGCTTTACAGTAGAAAACAAGTGGTCTGATATAGTATCAGACTTTACCAGATGAAATTTCAACCACAAATCTACATTCATGGAGTTTTTTTCAGATATATTCTGCAGAATAGTTTTAGGACAACCTGAAATGTAAGCTTTTTTTCCTGAGCTTTATAAATAGTTCTTATCTAAAGATTAAATCTTGTATTTTAAGATCTGTGGTATTATGAAATTAAATAATCTAAACTTCAACATTCTTGCTGTTGATTAATAAGTCTTTCACAAGACTATTATTGTTCAATTTAGAAAGCTCTGGTGGGAGTTGATAATTTTTTGTTATTCTAGATTTTACAAGCCTTTTCAACTCAGAGACTCTATTTCACTCATTCAATTTAGTAACCTTCAGTTGACAAGGTCACAAAGTCTGGATGTTTTAGTCAAAATATTATTTCTCTTTATTTCAGCAACTACTCAACAAACAAAAATATTCTTTCCTGGTAACTGAGCAGCAGGCTGAGTTGTTCAGTACAAACAGGTATGACTATAAGTTGAAACAGCTACAAAAATGAATCAAAGGAAACTTTTTCTGAAGGCCAGGAACTGTAAGTAGACCTTCTGTATAGTCACTCCTTCAATAGCAGCTATTTTTCCTCTGTACAAAATGAGTAATGGTTTTTGCAATGGCATTCATTTCTCTACCATTTTTTATGGGAATATTGATATCTTTTCTTTTTTTTTCTCATCCTAAGAAGACTCATATCATTGTGCTCTATTGTCACTGGGGATTGAATTGGCTGTGCAGGTCTAATTAATTTCTGCTGGTATTGGATGACATCAGTTTCATCATATTTATGTCACTATGTGCCCACAGCTTTGGCTTTTGGGTAATGATGCTTCTGGAATTCTGTGAGCATTTTCATGGACTACTGAAATACTGTCTCTGGAAAAGGAAAAAATTTAAAGGGTGCTGGTTATTACCAAACATTTTCCACTCCTTGATTTCTATGCCAAAATACTTCTAAAATTTCTGTAGAAAATCTGTGATTGAAGGACAAATCAGGAATAATTTCTCCAGGAGCTGAGACATTTAATCTTCAAATTGATATTCTAGAGTCTTGCCAAGAGTCACCTGGAAGGCATAAAGCTAAAAATATAATTACAGGAAAAAGCAATCTTAGGAGTGTTTTACTGCTAATAGAGAAGATGCTGTTAAGTAGTGTTACCAGTGATTCTGAAGATGTGGCAGCTTGAGGATCAACTAGTTTAACAAATGAGTAAAAATTGTTTCTCTCAAAGAACAAAATAAAAGAATTTAAGTTTTGAAGTGGGTATGCAGTCTCAAACTCCAGTCTTTAGCAGTATTTATATGCAGTAATAAAAGGTACATAAAGTACCTCTCAATCTACTGTCTGGTGACTAACTGCTTGGTAGTACTTTAGTGGTAAGGCGGTATTCTGCACCAAAGATATTACTTTTTTGGGGTTGTTGGAGTAGGTGTCTTTAGGCAGCCTGTTACTAAAAAAAAAATGTTTTCTTGGATGGAGCTGTTATATCTGTTACTGTTACAAGATCAGTTAGTGAGATTGGCTAAAGGGTCATTTACTTCACTGGTTATTGTTATCTACATATGCTTTCTAGAACACATATAATTCCAATGAGGCCTAAAACTTCTGAGTTAGATACAAAGGATCACAGAATCTACTTTAGAAAAGAAAGCTGCTCGAAGTCTTGCAGGCCAAACACTATTACGAATAGATGTGGGGGTTTAGATCAGTCCCAGCCTTTTGCCCAGGCCTCTGGCAGCAGGCAGTAGCTTTATTGAGGTGGCCAGCACCTCAGAACCCGCGTTTGTTGGCAAGTACTTTAATAATGGCTGATTCAGTCAATTATAGAATGAATTATTTATCTAATAGACACAAAACTAACAGACATAAGACTTAAAACAAACTATCTACTACACAGGAATAAGAATAAAAAGAAACTACTAGTAGGTATATACAGCGCAAGGTTAAAGGTACCATTCCTTTTACAGCTAGCAAAGAAATAATGTAACTTAGGATCCAATGTATCTTACCATCCTATTGTTGGTGGGGCACACATCGAGATCCTTTCCCTCAATTCCCAGGAAAGTAACCGTGGAATCTACATCCGAACTCCGGGGAGAAGTCTCCCACACTCTCCGGGTGTGTGTGTGTAAAGACTTCTGCCTCTGTGATAACTCGTATGTCTTTTATAGTTTGTAAAACAGTGTCTCTCATTCAAGAATATTTCTTTTATTTCTGTCCACATCTACTCTCCAGGCTCAGATGTTGATTCTTAGCTGGGGCCTGCGCCCTTTTGGCACCAGAGATGACCCCTTGCTGGGCCTTTCAGCCCCTGGGTTATCTTTTCCATATCTGCACCAATCATCTGTGGTGGAGAGGGGGAGGATATGTCCTGCCACAAACACCACTGAAAAATTATATAGATATTTATGTAGGTATCTGAAGGGAATGTGTCAAAAAAAAAAGGATTGACCAGGCTCTTTTCAGTGGTTCCAAGCAATAGGCCAAGAGGCAATGGACTGAAACTGATGCACAGAATGTTCCACCTGAGTATAAGGAAGAACTTTTTTATTGTGTGGGTGAGAGAGCACTGGATCAGATTGTGCAGAGAAGTTCTGGAGTCTCCCTCATTGGAGATATCCAAGAACCATCTGGACACAATCCTGTGACACGTGCTCAGGGATGACCCTGCCTGAGCAGGGAGCTTGGACCAGATGACCCTCTTAGGTCCCTTCCAACCTGACCCATCCTGTGATTCTGTGAAAACATTAAAGAAAGACATTTTGGTTTTGACTGCAGCTACTTCAAATTTAAAAGTAAATAAATGAGACTAGCACATATATTCATTAAATATTTAATAGAAACACAAGAATATTAATAAAACATTTCAACCAGTAATGGAACAGGCAATGTTTAATAAAAATATACACTCTCAAATTTTTTTCAGGGCTCACAAACCCCAGTTATTTACATGCATGATGTATTTACACATACAGCGATCATTTGAAAAAGTAAAGTAATTATTGAAAAGCAATATAAAACATTGTTGAACAGTCATGTATAACAAGTAATAAAAAAAGGCACCAATTAGAACAGTGGAAAGTTAAAACCTGGGAAAAAGGCAAAGCAGGTACAGGGAAAACACAGAATCTTGAAAGTAACCTCTTGAAGATACGCCTTTCAAAATATCTGACATTATCTTCATGAATATTTTGCAAATAATATCAGCATTGATAAGGTTAAATTTGATTTTAATACGAATGGACTGCATTTATTAGCAAACTTTGGAACATTCCTTAAAGAGACAGTTCATGAAATTACGGTGTTTAAGTTCTGGCTTTAATCTGATCAGGACAACATCTGGACCTCTTACTTATTTAAAAAATACACCCAGTAGTATTGACAGGGGATTTAGAAAGACAAGCTTATAAACCTTACATGCAAGAATGATAAAATAAGGAAGTGTTTGAATATGAAGATAATTATTATTTTATCATTTTATGCCATTGTAACTATGTGCATATACTTCACTTGACTTTGCTATGATTTTTAAAATGAATATGCAGTATAGAGCCAAAGAATAAGCAGTTTGAGAAAATGATGAAGAATAAATATAAAAAGCAGCTCTTTTTAACACTATTTCTTTTTTTGTGAATAATGACAACCATGATATTGCAAAGGTATCTGTTCAGTTAAAATCCTTGAGCCATATGCAATACTAATCATGACCAAAATCAGGTGTTGCCACCTGATGAAATATATTTGGCAAAGTGTATATAACTTACAAGTGAAGAATTTTTATAAATGAAATTTGTATGTTTATTTCTTGTTTTCTAATGTTTTGTAAGTTTTAAAAGATAATAATCTAATTTTATGCTATTTTAAACATAGTAGCTGTAATTTCACCTTGCCCTTGGAGTAATATAGGCTTAATTGCATTGATTCAGCAGCTAGATAAAACAAAAAAAAAAAGTGTTCTGGATATTGAAACGGTACCATCTTTCAGGTCTGTGGAATGTGTTTCTTAAACTTATAAAAATCACCTGCATGCCATGTAACAATATATATTCTTATGGTGAAAGCAGCTGCTCTTGTAAATGTAGTGTTTCTTTGAAAAACCCAGCTTCCATGTCATTATAAAAAACACATGTAGGTATTTTTCAACTCTCTTCAAAGTTAGGAATCATGACCTGATTACTAGTTGATGTATTTAGGCATTTTCTGACATCTCATTTTTTAGGGCTGAGGAGAATTTTAGATCAAGCATTTCATCTACTGATAGGAGCAAGGAAGGGAAACTGCAAGCAACAGCAGGGCTTTGAATCTTGAAGCAGAGCTCCTTCCTGGGAGCTCGACACCTGGCTCAGGTTTCTGTACATAACAAACTCTGTTCCACAGCCACATATGGAACAAGCTGTGCTGATTTCTCTTCCCGAGGAAGGCAGTTTTAACAGGGCATGGGCTCTGCTCTGAGAACAAGACTTTGTAGAGCCATACTGTTCCCTCACCATTTTACTGTATCCTGTATCTACAGACCACAGATACTCAGAAGACATTGTATGATGTTTCCCTCAAAAACTGCTTTTCCCTAGTGAATTTTTATCAGACATCGTTCATATTTTCTTGCACTGCGACCTCCAGCTCCTTTTCCTTCTACATACATTGAAAACTAGCCATGGTCAGATAGGTTTTATATTCTTTTCATTTCTATTCTTTTTAGATGCATTATTTTGACAGGAAGCAATAATACCCCGTTAGGGGAACGGACATTGAGAAGATATACAATAACTCCTCATCTTACAAAAAGCTTATTTTATTTAAAAAGTCATGATATTAATAAGTTGTGTGTTTGTGGGTTAGCACATATTTTGTTTACATTAAAATACATGATTAGAGAAATTAATTAGCGTTGGATGAAATAATCAGTTGTCTATAAGAACAAAAAGAACTTAGTGAAAAGTCCTCTACAAAGGAATGGACTATGGAGGACCATGAGGCCAAAATCCCATTTTGCTGAAGCAAAAATACTGTTCATGTTCTGATCAGTATAAACCAGCATGTTTTACCGGCTTGTTTCATTTTCATCATAGACAGATTCTTGTACTTGAACCAAATAACTGACAAGGAACCTATGGAATGATTTTCAATGTCTGTATTTGCAGAGCATGAACTTCATAAAATTATAATCAAACTAGTTTTAGCTAATGATAGCCTTATTTTAATGCAGTAAATTTCCTCCACTCCTGTGGTGAAGGACCTCCACTTCTACCTGTGACAGCTCGCAGTTGCAAACATGTGTTCTGAAAAGCAGTAGCAAAACCAGAAGAGTGACAGCAGATAAAGTGGTTGTAGGCCTATTTAAAAGGCTTCAGAGGCACTGAAAGAAATGGCAGAAAAAGTCACAGAGCATGTAAAACCAGCTCTGTTGGCTTAGGTCTAAGATTTAAGTACTTTGCCTTTATTAGCAGCTAAAAAACTACAAAGATGGGTGACATAAATTTAGCACGTATGGTAGATTTTGTGCATTGTAAATCCATAACCATTTTGGTAGCCATGCCTCACTTCTGTGTATCACTGGATTTCTCTTCCTTACACACATCTAGTCCATCCTTCAAATAGTTTAAACTGTCATCTTTCTGGAGTTGATATTGTAGAAGGAATCATGACCTTTATTAATATTATCTTCATCATGATTATGTATTTATTTCTGATAATATATTTGGTTCACTCTCTTACAAGCTCCTTGACTTGTAGACCTGTGACATATCTCCCTTGATTGCTTGGCAGTCCTAGTTTATTTGTTGTTTCTTGGATGCAAGAAGGCCCTTCACTGTGATTAATGTAGAGACCTTCTTGAACCTGACCTTTCAATCTCTCCTTATATCCCTGAGATAGGGAACCAGGATTCAAGCAGCAAGTGAAACATAAATTTATTCCATGGCACAGTAATTTTCTATGTTTTGTACTTCATTTCTCTCCTAATAACTCCTGACATGCAATTTACATTTTTGCTTTACTCAATTTGCTTTCTCTAGGAACACTTGGAGAAAGGTTGACCAAGAATAAAGTTATTGAAAAGATATGGAAGAGAATGAGTTCTTTGCAGTTTAACAAAGGTTTCCTTGGCTAGAAGTCAATGACAAATAAAAAGACAGAATTTTTAGATTTCATGGCAGAAAATTATCCTGAGGGCATCAGATCATAGCCAAAGTTCCAGGTTGTAACTATGTTTCTTATTGTTGCAGAAATGACAATTTGCTGCAGCATTTGAATGCCGAAACAAGAAGAGTGGTATATGTGGCCTGACCATGACAGTCCCATGGATCACTAGTACATCTAGACACCATAATGCAAAACTATTGCACCCTAAGGAGCTCAAGCCTACTGACAATCTGGTATTATCCACAAAATCAGAACTGAATTAGTGACAATCCACTTTCTTAGAAAGGATGCTGCACTATTGCAGGCAGGTGTTTTGAAAAACGTGCCAAAAACTCATTGTAGTGATTAAACTTCAATTGATATTTACAGTTGTTTCCCTTCCCTTACTGGTAAAGAAGCTGCATAGCTTAAAAGTATTTTGATTAATTGATTATAAATGCTCATTTCTTGCCCTAAATTTGCTCAGCCTCTGTAAGCAAAATTTAAAATAGTGTCCCCAGAATGCAGTGTTTTTAAACTGTTGGTCATGGAACAGTTGTCCCAAGCTTGCTGTATAGAGCTCTCTCCACTTGTATTGTTCTTAAGGTAACTTTCCATAGATATCCAAAAAGGCACCTGAAAAAAGTATGGATGGAGAAAAGGGGTGCATAAGACTATGCTAAAGCAAGAGTTTAACTAAATTACCATGTTGGTTCTGCTAGCATAGCTTTTCCAGATTTGAACACTCACCTTGAAATATGATCTGGCAGTGAC
Organism: Callaeas wilsoni; assembly: GCA_013398955.1. Classification (NCBI taxonomy): domain Eukaryota; kingdom Metazoa; phylum Chordata; class Aves; order Passeriformes; family Callaeidae; genus Callaeas; species Callaeas wilsoni. The sequence goes on from VWPU01004584.1 coordinate 412,728, forward strand.
TAATAACTTAGCCCTGGCTACTGAAGATCTGGTATTATATCAGGTGTTCTTGTCAGTGGTTGCACATCTGTAGACACAACAAGACTTGATTGTGATAGTTGCCTATGTTAATTGATTGTAAAAGTGGAACTCTAAGTGGTACTTTAAAAATCATTCCCTGGGTTTCTGTAGGTACTTAACAACCTATGACTGTTTGGGTCAAATGGTGTATACACTGCTTTGGAACTACCCTAAGGCAGAACCGTATGGCCTAACTGCAGCACTTCACCTTTGTACACTGGCAATTACACATTACAGTGGTATGTCAGCAATGGAAAGCAAAAAAAAAAAATCTAAATAATTTTGTACATACTCCATAAGATTAAAATCTTATAGTTCTTATTTGCAAACAAATATGATTGCACATATATTCATGAAAATGTGTTGTTATGCCTTCTTTGTAAGTAAACATTTTGGTATATACTGCCTTCATGCTGTTTGGCTGAGGGGAAAATTAGTCTCAGAATATTCAACTGGAGTTTGGTAGGTCAAGATACTTTGTTAATCCTAAATTAGGAGTTGAATTCTGGGTAGTCAAAATTCTTGGAAGGTCAGGCATTGAGGGTGTCTGGAATGAAACTGCTTATGAGAGGAGGGACTGTCATGAGGACACCAGCTATAGGCACTTGAACTGATGACAAATTCATGTGAATGAACTATAGCAAATGGATATTCCACTGGCTCTCCCAATGGACAATCTGACTTGATTAGCTGGAATACTGAAGATAGAAGTCTTTCTTCTTTTCTTTTCTCTTTTCTTTTCTTTTCTTTTTTCTTTTCTTTTCTTTTCTTTTCTTTTCTTTTTTCTTTTCTTTTCCTCTTCTCTTCTCTTCTCTTCTCTTCTCTTCTCTTCTCTTCTCTTCTCTTCTCTTCTCTTCTCTTCTCTTCTCTTCTCTTCTCTTCTCTTCTCTTCTCTTCTCTTCTCTTCTCTTCTCTTCTCTTCTCTTCTCTTCTCTTCTCTTCTCTTCTCTTCTCTTCTCTTCTCTTCTCTTCTCTTCTCTTCTCTTCTCTTCTCTTCTCTTCTCTTCTCTTCTCTTCTCTTCTCTTCTCTTCTCTTCTCTTCTCTTCTCTTCTCTTCTCTTCTCTTCTCTTCTCTTCTCTTCTCTTCTCTTCTCTTCTCTTCTCTTCTCTTCTCTTCTCTTCTCTTCTCTTCTCTTCTCTTCTCTTCTCTTCTCTTCTCTTCTCTTCTCTTCTCTTCTCTTCTCTTCTCTTCTCTTCTCTTCTCTTCTCTTCTCTTCTCTTCTCTTCTCTTCTCTTCTCTTCTCTTCTCTTCTCTTCTCCTCCCTCCCTTCCTTTCTCTTTCAGAGCTATGTGTGATAGGCTACTCCCAGGTCAACCAGAAGGGCCCTGAGCCAGCTGGGGAGCTTTCACAAGAGCTGTCTTTGCAATAGAAAATGGCCTTTTAGATGGAAGCGGTTAAAAGTGATCATGTCAACAACATTGGAAAGTGACTTTGTAGAGCTTGATTCAGTTAGAATTATGGTTTTTTTTAGTCTTACGAGGTTGGAAAACCATTTTTAATCTGACATGAAAATCAGGGTTCCTCTTCAGGGAGAGGAATAATTTTTTTCAGACCATGACTTAGCATTTATGTCCTGCTACTGTTTTGTATCTTTTAGGCTCTCTGGGAAGCTTTTGTATGAGAAAACAATTGAGCATTTCACATTTAAACAAACATTACCTGACAGGACATTCAGGCATGCATTTATAGGAAGTTTCCACCTTCCTTATTTCTCAGTCATCCCTAGGAGAAAATACCAGTGCCTCTTAGTAAAACAACCATGCTAAGTAGAACACACAGTTGACACTGACATTAACTTGTTTTTTTAGTGGCATTACAGAGGTGTTCTAATATAACAGAAATACATTATAGTTATAAGGGTAACATTACTGAAGTGCTCTAGTTTTCTTATATCCTAGAGAGAATTTCTTCAGTGTTCCCTTTGAATAGAGAGGTTATTTTTTTCTTTAAGATTTCATAAATTGCATATTTCTGATCCAAACTAAGTAATTTGTGACTTGGCTTTCCACAGGGTATTGTTCAGGAGCATCACTATTCCTGTCCCTCCATTTTGAGGTATTGAATCAGGGTTGTGTACACAGCATCTACTACATACACATTACCTGGGTCCTCATATTGAGGATTTGGAGGAAGAATCTAGCTGTATAATTTGACATGTGTTAGTAATCACAGCAACTTTTACTAGTATTTCCACCATTATCATATTAACAAGCTCAAAAGATTCAGAACAATGGGAATTTAGGCCCTTTATCTAAGAAGAAGTGAGATTAACATGGAATTATTTGCGATTAATACACCTTCCTGATTAGCTCAGCAGAGGATTTATTCTAAATTAGCACAGTTCATGAAAACACAAGCTTTGTGGTTAAGGTGTTATAAATGGTGTAAAGTCTTTAGCTAAGCCTGTTAGTGGCATGAAAATAACACTTCTGTTTTGCAAAAACATTTACCAACTAAGCCTTACAACTCTGTTATTTGACTTTGTTGAAGAAAAATACAAATGAACACATTCATTAATCTAGAACATTTAAGGTTATTTCTTTTATATATAACTGCTATGATTTAGACTATTTTGAAATAAGTTGTGAGAGTGGAGGTGTATGATGCTTAGCATAGTTTTTAGCAAATACATTATATCCTGGAATCAACAACTAGTGTTTTCTGTGAAGTCCAACCCTTTATGAGACACATGTACTCCCATAGTAGAAGAAGGTTCAATATGGTGTAGCTCTGTATCATGCTGTTCTCATGGCTATTACTGGACCACAACCTTGTACTAGCTGTGGTTAAGTTTAAATGCTGGTTAGTGCTGTTGGGCCTTTGGGCATAATGAGCCAAGTCTTGGCTCAGTTAGCACAGGCACCTACTCTGAAACTTGTGACACAACAGGAGGGTCTTCCATATTCTTTTTTTTTTGTTACCCTTTCCTATCATTTTCTTCCTCCCATCCTACCACCCCAACAGCCCCCCTTAAGTCTCCACATAGATAGTTTTTGGTTTTAATTGATTGATTTTGGATTTTTTGCTTGCTTTTTCTTGGTGTACTTTAACCACCTAGTAAAAAGTAGAGTGAAACTTGACAACAAATTTTGTCATGCTGCCTCTTTGATATTAAACCTGGTTTTGCCGATACCTTTGATGGTGATTCTTTAAGAAACTCTAAAACACTCATTCATGACAATTATATAAAGGCCTAAGCATTTGTCTAGACTTGTCTGGTCTTATTGTATTTAATCTTAGTTGAAGTAGAAAATCGGACAATAATTAGGTGACTAGAGTTTAACTTTCTTTAACTGGCTTTATTTTAGCTTTATACACCTAGATAGTTTTAGCCTGAAGAAATTACACCATAATGTCTAAAAGACCAAAGTTTTGAGTTTAACATATGTTAAACACAATTCTCAGAATAGCCATCACAGTTTTTCTCCAAGCAGATGCCTTCAGGTCAACAAATATTTCTCCCATTCAGAGGAATAACTTTACAGGACAGATTGCTAGGAAAGGTGCACAGCTGAAGCTGCTGTGATGGCTGAATTTTGCCAGAGCACATGTGTTTACCAGACATGGTTGGTAATGCTTTAAAACCGTGGCTGCTGCTGAAATAACACTGCAAACCTGCACCTGCTACATCTTGCCAAAAATACCACAGGGTGGGAACAGTTGGTCTTCTGGGTAGGTCTGACTTTTTCTCATTCAGTCCTTCCTCTTCCTCACTTGACCTTTGATTTTTTTTTCTGTGTTCTTGAGAACAGTGCAAGTGCAAGTGGCCAAATATATTGGAATTCCCTGATACTGAAGAGAGAAATAGAAGAAGACGGGGTTTCCTGTGGGAGACGGGCAGGTGGCAATGGCAAAGGTAGAGTTTACTTTAATAGATTTTCCACAGCCATGAAGGATTGAGAGGGAGCGAAAGAAATAACTGCCTTTGCTCTGAGCAGATGGGTTAAATCACATTGCCTTGCTCCCACATTTCTCAGTTAGGAAAACAAAATCCTGGGCAGCAGTCGTAGTCCTGTAGTGCCAATCCTTGTCAAAAAATACACTGAGGGTTATTTGCTGCATGCATAGGAGCTCACTGTGCCCAAAGGAAAATAAATGCATCTCTCTGTCCCAGGCACACACAACAACGAATCTCTTCTGGACATCTGAGAGCAAGGATTGATCATGTAGAATACCTGAGTCAGATTAAATTTCAGAGAAGGAAAGAGGTTTTAGACACATTCTGAACTATTTTCTTACACATTTAAAGAAAGCAGTACAAAACAACCTACTTACTTTGATCAAGGTTATTTTAGATTTTGTGAGATTTCCCTGCTCAGCTCTCCCCCAAGCACTGTATGCCAGAAGTAATCAAGAATAGACACAGATGTGTTGGCAAGCAACCTGAGCTAGCAGACCAGAAATCCTCATGCAGACTCCTTTCTCTACCCTTGGACAGCTCTTACCTACATGAACAATCCTGTACCACTGCTGCAGCCTGAAAAGTGAACAACTACTTGTTCTCTGCCCACAGAGGATTTGAGAGCAGCCAGCTTTAGCTCTTGTTAATTTTTGGTTCTGAAGAAATTGATAAGGAGTGTAAATAAAACATGTAGGACACACTGTCCACCAAGTAACTGGGTTTTCACTGTCTGAGGATGCTTCTCTATCTTTCAGCCTTGAGAGAGACAAAAGTACTTACATCCTTTGCTCCTTTATTTCTGGACTCTAAGGAAGAGAGTGGTGTACAACATACCCCTCATTCAAGAGAAGTTCTCTACATCTCTCTGTAGAACAAGGACACGGAATATTTTGACCCCATTGTAGCTATTAACAGGGCTCTAAGGATGAGCAATATCTTACAAAGTATATCCTAGGACAGGTCTTCAAATCTACGGGAACCATCTCCTTGGGCAGAAACAACTCACCAATTCTTTCAACTTTAGGGCCATAATGATGGAGGACTCTATATCCCATGATGTGTTGATGGAGTCTTGCTTTTTAGAGAAATGTTTTCTTAGATTTTTCTTCATTTTAAGAATTGATGTTAATTAGTAATTGTTATGAATCACTAACTTATGAATCTCCTGCTATTTCCATCTATGTCTTCCCTTCTGGAAAAAAAACAAAAAGAAAAAAAAGGGAAAAAAGTATTCAGTAAAAATGCTTAGAATTTACCTTGGTCCTTTCTGCTTGTCTTTGTAATGTAATGGATAGCACAGGAAAAGTGCCACTGAGAGAGAGGTGATTTCTCCAGCTTTAGAAAGCTGAAGTCAGCCCTTTTCCATTGTGGTGACCAAGTAGCAAAATCCTCTTTGACCTACAGCTACAATATTGGGGGGTTTGAACAATTCTTAACCTTGTATTTGGGAACTTCTGTATGCTAAGCATCTCAGAGGAGACCTTTCTATTAAATATATCTGAACCTAACTCTAAATCATGAGAGCAGCAGCTGAGAATTAAGCTCTTGTTCTGGCTAAGTCATCTCTGCACATAAGCAGAAGCTTTAAAAACTTCCCTGAAAGGATAAACTAAGCTGAAATGGATAATGACAGTCAGAAACCTTAACATGGAACTCAAACCTAAGCTGGTAGTTTGAGAATGTCCTCTTTAGATTATTCTTTAAAAATAATGCTGTTTTCATTATGTCGAACCTTGCTCTTTTCATCAGTAAAGTTTTTTTTATGATGCAGAAACATATCCTAATTAGTTTAAAAAAATCATTCTTGTGTTTTGTTACCTGAAAACAGGAAGGAAAGGATAGGAATCACAGCTTTAGGATGGTGAATGTGATTATCTATACATAGCCTCAAAGTATAGACCATGTTTTTAAACTTTGCTTTGGTACAGAAAGAAAATATTTCAAAACTACTGAAGCTGGTTTTGAAAGTGCAGCTTGGTTATGACAGTAATGGGAAAACTCTTAAACTATAAAAGTTGTGGGTTCTTTTCTGTTATAAAAAATGCATAGAGGTACCCTGCAGATACTTCAAGTTTGATTTGAGTAAAGGGTAACAAAGGCATTCCTTTCCTCTCTGGAAAGGAAACAAACTATGTCTATCTGCCACAAAGCAAAGTAGCATTGACCTGTGATTTTGGCATTTTCTTTTAGCAGCTGAGTCTCTTCTCCTGTTGTTAGGGTTATTTCTTATCTCCTTTTCCACATATCAATTATAATAACTTCTTCCACTCCAACATGTCAAATTGCCTAATGCTTTTCTGAGTAGCTGCTCAGTAGGGACACCTGTTTTGAACATCTAAGATCCTAAAGTTCTGAGTCATTCTCAAAACACAGCTGGAGTTGGTAGCCATGCTATTGTCCTAAATAAAGATATTGGAATAGAGTGCAGTCTGAAATACAAGTGAGTGAACAAAAGAAGATAAGGTGAAATTCTCCAGAGTCACACTGCACAGGATGCATTATAGGTATGCTGTGAATGACAACATTTTCATGCTTATTGTACTAAATTTTAATGTTCAGCTTTCTTAATTATAAGTGGTTGTTTCTGATCTGTAGAAAACCTGTAAAAAGAAATATGAAAACACTAATTTTATCTGTGTTGTCTTCCTCTTGCTGTATATGTGGCAATAAATCAGAACTTATTCTGATGACATTATCAGCCATAAGCATTACAAATTGACACATTTCCTAGTATGCTCAGCATTATAATGAACTTTGCATACTGCACATTGATATTCAACCACTGTAAAATACTTTCATTACAGGACATTTTTGTGTGCCTTCAGTCATGTACAAATCTAACAAAGAACAATCTGCAGAGTTAAGGTTTAGTTTGAAATGTCAGTTTCTATTCATAAACATCAATAAAAAGAATTTGTCCTAATAGCATTTGGAAGCAACAAAAAATAAATCAATTTGTGCTTCGGAATGGCATCATGAAATTATTACTTAACACACTGAACACTCCATTAGTGTATATTTGCTCTTTATTTTTAGAGCTGCTTAGTGTACTTCAAGCCCAAACTTTATGATTCTCAAGACTCATAGAAATTGTTCATTCATAAAAAACTCATTGCATTATTCTGCTAATTGGTATACTAAAGCTCCAAGCTTCCCTCATCCTTCACCTAATAAAGAGTTTTGATTCATGTTTCATGGTAGCATGGTAAGTTCAGTTTTTATAAATTTTATAGTGGAAAAAGAGGTTTGAAGCAAATCAGAGATTTCTTTGCTCAATCTCAATGTTTGGTTTTATTCTACAGCCAGGTGTCTTGAACTGGTTTAGTAACAAACTGATCCTGCATGGAGTTTATGCCCTAACCCCATAACATCTTGAAACAATGGGATGATGACTATGTCTAAATTTGACACCTCCTGAAGTAAATAGCTGTTTCTAAACTGAAAGCCGTGCTTATTTATTTACTTATTTACGTATTAGCTCATAATCCATAATAAACTTGATATTTAAGCAAGAAAAGTTAAGAGTAACCATTTTACGTAACTGCCTTCTTGAGAACACTACCGACTGACAAATACAATCAAATTCCCTGAAATAGAAGAGGTTTTGCCTTTTAAAAATGTTTTAATTACACTTACAAACAAACACTGATTTCACAGTGGCTTCTAGAAGGTTGGGCCAAGAATATAGATCATGAAATTATTATACTAGCGTAGTGCACACTTTGAAACTGAACAAGATGATGTGAAACAGAAGACTGTCTTGTAATGGATCTGTGCAAAGAACCAGGTTCCTCTGGAGGGATGAACATGAAAGTAGGAACTGTGACAGTCAGTCAGCTGGTAGGCCAGAAAGAACAGTGTATGGAGTGGGGGTGCAGAGGACAGAAAAAAAGAGGAATGGGCTCACCATTATGACTTCTTTAAATCTTTATTCTTTTACTGTCAACAGTCTGTTTCAAAGAACCTCGTTTTCTCATGCTGCTGCTTCAAAGGGAGTTAACTCTTGTTACCTGTTTCTGTATTTCAGACATCAGAAATCCCTGCAGTAGGTCAGAAGCAGGGAGAATTTTTAGCTAGAAAAAGAATGCCTTATATGAGTCTAACTCTTGCAGCACCTAAATGTATAAATAGAAGAAGAAGCAGAACCCCTGACTCACAGTGGCCTCTCTTCTCTACAGATACACATACTTTTTCTTGTTTGTCTAGCCCTAATTGTTTTTTACATGCTCCTTTCTGAGACATGGAGTAGAATGTACTGTGTTAACTTGGCAGTGAAGATGTTCTGCTGACTTCACACATGTTTGAAATCCCACAGGATAAAGAAGGCCAAGAGCTGAAGTCTGCTTGGATGCCAAACTCCTTTACAAAAAACAGACAATATCATTTCCTTTATTGAAATTTTAAGCACAAAGGGTTGGTGCTGATAAAGTCTATACAGGAATATTAGTCTTTCCCTGGATTCAGGACATAACATAGAGGAACCTCAATAGGCTGATAGATCTTCACATTCCTGCTGCAGGCAAGGACAAAATGGGAAGTTAAGCCAGACAGCCATATAAAGCCTTTTTCTTTAATTTGGTTTGTTTGGAATTTTTAAATTACCTTTTTTGATCATGGGAGCTTTAGCATTCATTTTCTGAGATGCTTAGTTAGCAATCTGTTGTTAAAACAGTCAAGCATTGAATTGTGAGTCTAAACTCCTGTGTAATATCCCTGCTGGGTTCCTTAGACTGAAGTGTTACAGTGCCTTACTTACTACTGCAAAGTGTCCAGCAAAGCACTAAATAGATCGCCTTCGAAAAATACTAGAATTAAATAACTTTGAATGATAAAAACGGAACAGAAAGCTACCACTATAATTTTTAACTTCAGAAAGAAAAGCTACATATGGAAATAAAATAGTTACAATGATAGTCAGAAAGAAACTGAAGTGAGTTAATGTCTAAATTCTCTCAGATAGTATAGAAAAATAAAAAACATACATGGGGCAAACTCTCTATGAATACTGATTTAAAAGGATAAAAGGTGCTAGTAAACACCTAAATGTAGGGGATTATTAGAAATAAAAAAATAACATCCAAAATCAATTATGATGAAAAAAAATACACAAAACCCCCTCAAACAACAACAGAAAAACCCCCAGCAGTTATTCAAAAGATAAAATTTGGGTGTGAATGAAGAAAGTGGAGAAAAGATAAATGTATGATGGTGAGCTAAATATTGCAGTTTTGAAGAAGTACTTAAGAGTGACTTACTAACATCATTAAAACTTCTAATAGAGGATTTTTAAGCACAGGAAGTCAGCAAGATGGTCAAAGATTTAATGAGGGTCAAAAGATGATACAGGTGCTAAAGAAACACTTAAGGGAGAAATGTGTATAGGAGAACAGCTAAAAACGTAGTGTATTTGTTCTCCTAAAGTGTCTTCATGATGGTTTTCTATTTTTTTAATGAGGGAATACTTTAAGGAACTGTCTCAAATTAAAGCATTAGTAAATGACTGTTAAGATAAACCAATAAAAAGATTAATAAGGCATTGACATGAAGAGATGATATTCAGCCAGCAACACTAAAGGTAATCAAATATGAAATTGCTAACTTCCAGTTAAAATCAGAAGCATGGAAAGGATCAAATAGGACATCAATTTTAAAAGAGTCCAGGAGAGAACTAGGAAAATGAACTGACAAATCTGATTTAACTTCAGGCAAACTGTAAAGATTGGAACTCTAAGACTGGCAGGGGGAAAAAAAGAAGAGAGGGAGAGAGAGAAGAGACAGAGAGAGACAGAGAGACAGATGGAAAAGGGAAAAGGGTCAATGAATATTCTACAGAGAGCATACTTTCCATCCAAAATCAATACAATACAATAAAAAGTCAGTGGCTACTTTGGGAAAATTCCTAGGCAGTGGAGCTTGGTTCTATTTACCAATAAACTGTTAGAATACTCCACGGAAGGCTAGTGACTCATGCCAACTGTCACTGTCCTGTTTACAATTTAAAAGCTAACGCAATCCCCAAAGAGCATTCTCAGTGTGGAGCCACATATTTTGGAGAATATGAAACATAAACTGTGTCCTCTTCTGAGCTCAAGTGTCGGAGAACAGTTGTAGGCACATTAAATATGTTGGTATTAATACATCCCTAAAGTTTGAGAATAATGAAGATCTAATTGTTAGAATGTGCATATGTTTAAAGGGGTTTAATAAGGTTTTTTGTACCCTACAGAAATGGTACCAAATCCAAAAATGAAAATCTGTACCTGGAGAGAGCAGAAAGGATGGGAGAAGGGCACTGGCCCTAACTCTACACACATAATAAAAGAATTTCATTTCACTGCAACTGATGTAGTAATGTTTTATGTTATTTGGTGCAGTTTAAGAAGGGTAAAAGATTTCTGACAGCAGCTAAGAAAGCAGAAAAACTGTTTGGTGTTACTGTAAATCAATGAATGATAGAATTACTTTGTTTGGAAAAGACCTTCTTCTCCAAAGTAACCTCAAGTCTGATTCATGTAAGAATTTTATTAGGCCTTTGGGTCTTTAACATTCACTTACAAAGTGCACCAAAAAGAAAATTATACTTGCAAATTATCTCTAATCCAACAACTATAGTAAAAAATAGTATAAAACAATTCATAATCTGAAGGCAAGAATAAAATTCCTGCATTTCCAGACAATTACACAATTAGCAAAGACCTTGCTGGACCAAAAAGAACCTCTGCTTCCTCTGGTATTTTTCTTCAAAACATACTTGCATGCCAGGAGAAGAAGCATGAGGGAAAGGTGATGCATAAGTCAATTTTAGTTTATAGTTTTTATCAGCCACCAGTGTATGGATTGCTTTGAGGTCATACCTGGACAAAAACCCCTTCAAATATACATTGATTTGCCTCAATTCTTTCTAATTTTATAAATTTGTTCTAGCTCTTTTTTTTTTTTTTCTGTGTGAAGAAATTCCACAGTTAAATTCTGAGTTGTGAGAAAGCAATTCTTTTTTTGCAATTTAAACCTTTTGCCTAATATTTGCCTAATATTATTAGATTCTTGCATTCTAAGAAATGGTATTTTTTCTTGTATTCCATTAATTTCATTATGTCTTTTTTATTTCCCTTTGCTGGTTTTCTTGTCTTCAGGCTGAAAACACCAAACCATCTTATGCTTTTCTAACTATCCTTTTTGAGGTGGTTATGTAAAGACACACCTTTTTCTCAGGACTGAGGAAAACTATAAGATTTATACAGATTCATACACAGCTATTCTGCTATAATTTATCTGGATAAAAAACTGGCCAGATGGCCAGGCCCAAAGCATGGTAGTGGATGGTGCTATATCCAGTTGGTGACCAATCACTCATGGGGTTCCCCAGGGCTCAGTACTGGGGCCAGTCCTGTTTAATATCTTTATCAAAGATCTGAAGGAGGGCATCAAGTGCATCCTTAGTGAGTTTGCAGGTGACACCAAGCTGGGTGCAAATATTGATCTGCTGTAGGGCAGGAAGGCTCTGCAGAGGGATCTGGACTGGTTGGATCAATGGGCCAAGGCCAGTTGTACGAGGTACAGTAAGGAAAAGTGCCAGGTCCTGCAGTTGGGTCACAACAACCTCAGGCAGTGCTACAATCTGGCGGCAGAGTGGTTGGAAAGCTGCTCAGTAGAAAAGGACCTGGGGGTACTGGTTGACAGCAGCTGAAAATACGCCAGTGTGTGCCCAGGTGGCCAAGAAGGCCAATGGCACCTGGCCTTTATCAGCAATAGTGTGGCCAGCAGAAGCAGAGCAGTGATTGTACACCTGTACTTGGCCCTGGTGGGGCCACACCTTGAGTGCTGTGTCCAGTTCTGGGACCCTCACTAGCAGAAAGACATTGAGGTGCTGGAGCATGTCCAGAGAAGGGCAATGGAGCTGGGAAAAGGTCTGGACCACAAGACTTATGAGGGGCAGCTAAAGGAGCAGGGGGTGTTTAACCTGAAGTAAGGAGGTTCAGAGGGAACCATTTCACTATCTACAGCTACCTGGGTGGAGGTTGTAGTGAGGTGGGGGTTGGTCTCTTCTTCCGAGTAACAAGAGATAGAACAAGAGGACATGACCTCAAGTTGAATCCAGAGAAGTCTAGATTGGATATTAGGAAAGATGTCTACACAGGCAAGCATGGGAACAGGCCGCACAGGGAACTGGTTGAGTCCCCATCCCTGGAGGTATTTAAAAGATGCGTAAATGCAGTACTTAAAATACATGGTTTAGCGGTGCACACAGCAGTGTTAGGTAGCAGCTGGACTCAGTAATCTTAAATGTCTTCTCCAACTGAAATAATTATAGGATTCCATAGTCAATTCTCTGTGACAATAATAACAGTCATGCGAAATATGCCTACTTTGTTTTCAAAACTTACATATCTTGTACTGACTGGATTAAAAGCATAAACACTAGATAATTGCTTAGTTTGCTGCTTCGTAAAATAAGAGATCTAGCATCTGATCCATGCATCTAATTATATTCCCTCATTTTCTTGGACTATCAGCCACTTCTTTTGTAGGAAAACAGGACTGTTTTGATCTTTTTATCATTTTTGTCACTAGTCAGATGATAACTAAACTGTCACAAGCAGTCACTGCTGGAGTTTAATAACCCCAAGATAGGAAAAAACCAATTTGCAACACTTGCAAAAGTAGTATTTTGTTTTCCTATTTTTAATAACTTTTCTGAATCCAAAGGCAATTTCTTTTACTTCCTTCCTTCCTTGTGTATCCATTTTACTGCAACAATAATTTTCTTAATTGACTACTACATCTTGAACTGACCAGAGTGTGATGAATCTGGAATACAATTCAACTGTGAGTCTTGAGCTCAGATATATTTTATTAACAGTAGACTTCGCATTATTTTGTTAGTTATGGTGGCATTCTCTTCAGAACATAATTCACCTTCACTTCATCCTCCTGGAAGCTTCTTCTGACTTCTTTTATTCAGTAGAGCGCTTAAATAAAGGAAGTGGTTTCCAAAAATCACAGGCAGAAGTGAGAAAAATGGAAACTGAGAGGACATAATGGTAATATCTCTCAGCCATGAAAGACAATGGAAGACTTGTCAAAGGACATACTTCACATCATTACCCTCATCTTACCATAACAATCTGTCATATGCTCCTCAAGAACTAGCTTTAAAACTTTCATATATTAACAATTCAGCTTAGTCTTTAATTATGTGCAATGAAATTGCCTAAATCTTTTTCACGGCTAAGAGACTTTGGGCTGATATCCTCTCCTAATACTGTGTGCCTTCTGAAGACATTGCACGAAGAGCATATTCGGCCCATTCTGGTTTTCTTCTCCTAGAGATGACATCTATAATTTTGCTGAGAAGTCAAACTGAGCCAAACTATGGCACCTACAAACTGCCTTGCAACAACAACTCTTATAATGACAACAGGAGTATATTTTGCAGTAATAAAAAAATGACAGGCCAATTACAGTGAGCTTTAACTTTTATAGGTAAATTACACACAGCAGATTTTATTAGTTCTAAAGTAATGATTGTTATCAACCTGTCCTTTTATTATCTCATGTCTGCTAAACCAGCATTGTTCAGTTGATTAACACCTCCTAACTTTCATAGACAACTATAATATAAAACATAACAGCAGTAACAGCAATTGTACTATAAACGCAGCTCTAATACTAATACAAGATGCTAAATTCATTACTTACAGAGTTTTTCAATATTAAAGAGAGTGACTCCATGGTATAACAAATTACTAGAGCAAGTGTTATTTTATTGTTGCTATAATAATAAATTAAGCTCAGAAATTATTTCATAGGTCACAAAGTCCAATGTCTGCCAAGGAAAGACTGTTCTCTACAGTACTTTTTTTCTTTGCAATTTAAGTGATGAAAGTTCTTGAAATACTGCTTTCATTCCCACAGCAACAGTTTTAAAACACAGATGACTGATCAAACAGCAGGTTCTATTCCCAATCTAGTGTAGTTCAGCTGTTTATAAAAGAATGTACATTCTCCATCAAGGCTTCAATCGGCTCAGTTCAAATAGTCCACAGTTAAGTATCCGATTAATAGGATCACAGAATCATTGAGGTCATAATGGGCCTTTGGACACCATGGAGTCCAACACCCTTCCACAGAGCACTATCAACTACAACAGGGTGCCCAGGTCTCTGTCCTCTCAGATTTTGAATATCTTGAGGGATGCAAACTGTACAGCCTCTCTGGACAACCTCTTCCAGTATTGGACTTGTTTATTCTCACAATCACTTGAAATTTTACTGCTTTTCAATTTCTATTTCTTGCCTCTTGTACTGTCAGTGGGCAACGCTGAGAAGGATCTGGCTCCCACTTCTTCATTTGCTCCCTTCAAATATTTATAAACATTGGCAAGACCTGCACCAGCCCCTCACCGGGCCCCCAGACCTTCTTCTGCAAAGTGAACTGTCCTAGTTGTCTCAGCTTCTCTTGCACGAAAGGTGCTCCAGTCCCACAGGCATCTTTGTGGTCCTGCACTCAATTCTCCACAGTATGTACGTGACTCTTCTGCCAGAGAGCCCAGAACTGGACATGCTCATTAGTGCTGAGCAGAGGAGAAGGATCTCCTCTTTCTATCTGCTAGAAATGCTTTTCCTGCTTCTTAGGATGCTGTAGCCCTTTTTTTCCACTCATGGGACACTTGTGATTCATGGTCAATTCCCTGTCCACCATGAACACTAGATTCTTTTTTGCAACACTGCTTTGCAGATGATCAGCCTCCACTGTTTATGATGTGTGGATTTATTCCTCTTCAGGTACAGGACTTAGAACTTTTCCTTAGTCAGCTTCATGGGGTTCGTCTTGGCCTCTTTCTTCAGCTTGTTAAGATTCCTCTTAATGGCAGTCCCACTGTTCAATATATGAGCCTCTCCTTGACATTTTATTTTTATCTATAAACTGGCTGAAGGTGAATATTAAAGGTAGACTTTCTAATATGTGAAACACTTAGTGATTTAGCAGAGATCTGCTGAAAATTTGCACTCTTTTCAATTTAAGTGTTAGTAAGGTAGGCACGATTTAAGGAAGTCTGTTTCTTTGGCCTTAGATCCTTGGATAACTATAAACCAAATGATCCACCACTTACCAAAAATATGGACATATCTTTAGGATCCTACAAACACAAATACATGTGCTCAGAGAAATTTCTCTCTTGGGTCCTAAAAGTAGGATTCAGTTTCCTGAACAAATATTCATCTCCCATTTTCAGCTGTCCAGTCGTCCAAGTTGTTCTCTTAGGGCTGGCAAATATGATACATGGTACCAGCTACAAGGGTGCAACACAGTTTTAGAAAGGCAAATAGAAACCAAATGGGACAATCTAGCATATCTAAATTGGCACTAAATACAAATTGACAAGCAAATAAATCCAATTTCAACCATCCAAAGTATCTCAAATTCAGTCTCAAAGCTCTCAAATCCGTCTTGAACTAGGCTCTTAAGCTCTGCTTAACTGGTTTTTTGAATGCCAGTCTTGTATTTTGGAATGGAATCTACAGCCCCTAAATTTCCTGTAGAAAAGATAAAATATGTTTAGGGATCTCAACATAGCGTTTTATGAAACATTGAAAAATCTTCACCTTCCAAAAAGGATTCTATGTTCTAATCTTCAAATGTCTTTAAGTAAGAGGGAGTAGACAGAAGCCAGTTAAGTTCATCACTTACTGGGTTATAGCATGTTCTCATTTTTGATTTGTCTCTTACTCAGTTAATCCCAAATTCTGTTCTGGGATCCTGATGTCAGAGGAAAGTGATAAAATTAGAAAGTATTTAGTGCTCTAAATAAATTTTTTTTTTGTATGGTTGCACAGAACACATTCTTGTAGGAAGATAAACATGTGAACTGAACTTCCTTTATGGTAAGAAGGGCATTAAAGCTAAGTCTGCCTCACTCTCTGGATGTGTATGTAATCAGTAATGAAGGGATGAGAGATTTCTAAACAAGAGTGAGAGACCTCTTGTTTCTGTGGTAGATTCTTCTTGACTGGACATCAGGTGCCCACCAAGTGACTCTATCACTCCTATTTCATCAACAAGACAGAGGGAGAAAATGCAGTGAAAAACTCGTGAGTTGACATATGCATTATCGTTGCAGGCAAAACAAATTTGTCTTGGGGAGATGAATTCAATTTATTGCCAATTATCGGTAAACATAGTAGGATAAGAAATAATAATTAAACTAAAAACTTCTTTCCGTCACCCCTCCTTTCTTCCTGGGCTCAACTCCATTCTTAACTCTTCTACCTCCCCTGCCTGAACAGCACAGAGGGACAGAGAATGGGGATTGACATCAGTTCATAACTCTTGGTCTCTTTGCTCCTTCCTCCCCATGCCATTCCCTTGCTCCAGCATCAGATCACTCTCATGGGATACAGTCCTTCATGAACTGCTCCAATATAAGCCTTTCAAGAACTCCTCCAGTGTGGGTCCCTTATGCGTAGTGCAGTCCTTTAGGAACAGACTGCTCATGTGTGAGTCACACATGGTATCACAAGTCCAGAAAACCCGCTTCAGTGTGGGCTTCTCTCTCCATGGGACCACAGTTCCTGAAAGGAGCCTGTTCCAGGGCAGGTCTTGCTTAGCATCACAATCTCCTTCAAGCATCCACCTTCAGGCTCTGATGTGATTTCCTCCACGGGCTGCAGTTGGATCTCTGCTGCAGTGTGGACCTCCATGGACAGCAGGAGGACAGCCTGCCCCACCATGGCCTTCACCAAGGGCTGCAGAGGAGTCTCTGCTTTAGTGCATGGAGCATCTCGTTCCCCTCCTTCTTCACTGACCTGGGTATCTGCAGAGCTGTTTCTCTCACATAATCTCACTCCTCTCTCCCAGTTGCTGCCCAGTGTAACTTAGGGTAAGTTACCACGGGGGCACTACCACCATTGCTGATGGGCTCAGCTTTGGCCAGTGACAGGTTGGTCTTGGATCCTACTGGAACTTGCTTCTTCCAACACAGGGACAGCTTCTGGTGTCTTCTCACAGAAGCCACCCATGCAACCTGTCCTGCTACCACGACTTTGTCATGCAAACACAATATGCTCTGTTTGCTTAAATCCCAATGTAGAAAGGGGGGTCTGCTTTATATTAAGGATCTTCAACATTCCAGTTAAGAAAACAATAATTTTCATAGTATGGCTCATATATTTATCCTAACCTACATCTTCCTCTAATGTCCTTGTAGGAAGAAAAATTTAGCTTTTGACATAATGTAGGCTACAAATGCATCTGATTTTACCAAAGTAATAGAATTCTTGTTAGTTGTGGAGAAGAAATTAAACAGGTGAGATGAATCCTATAATAAAATCTTGGCTATCGTTCATAAAGGAATATTTGTCCCTGGGGCAAATTATCTATTGATTGTGACATGGAAACAAGCTATATATGAAGACAAATGAGCCCCAGCATTCTAGTCTTACAGAGGCTATCTCATCTCCTCTGTTCATACAGAGCCTCTTCATCCTCATACCTTGCAGGCCGCAGGATGTGGTCTGCTGTATTTATTACACACGTCAATATAAATGTTTGTTACTAAAACAAACCGTAAAGCAGCTGTATGAACCCCAGAGAGTGTGCAAACACATTTTATGGTGTTACTTTGAACTCATTTTCTGTGAATGACTCAGATTGGAGCAACATTTGAGTACTGCTTAAGCCAGGTCTCTAAACCAGCAACATGAAAATGCATCTTATTTTCATTTCAGTTGTAATAGCTTCATTGTAATTCCGTTAACCTTGCTGTAATCCAGGGTAACTAAATTAAAAGTTTATCTGCATGCATAATTAATTTGTTTATATTTGAATACTGGTCCTGTCACATTATCTATTAATGACATAGTAAGCTAAGGACTGGCTTAAGGACTTTGACTACCGTATAAATTTCTTTTAGAGCAAAATAATCCCTTTATTAATACTACATGTGTATCACAGCTACACATATAATTTTGTTTGAAAGTCAGTCCTGGTTGTCTCCAAACCTTGAGGGAAACCATGTTTCAGTGGTAACTATAAGCAAAGTGTCAGGACATATGCAAGTGCAGCTGCAAACACGTCTAGATAAAATGTCTGAACATCTAATGTGTTTATGCTTATGTGATGCATGTCTTCTAGCTATACACCTTAGTAGAATATTTCAGAATTTTACTTGCATGGGGCCAATTGCAGAAATAATTTGTTGTCTTTGAGTTCAAAGAAAATAGGATTTTAAATCCGAATATGCATGTAGAGATTCTGGCAGTATAAAACATTGGGAGTAGAACACCTTTTGTCAGAGAAAGGGACGTGAGATTCTCAGGGCATTCATTGGTGTCTGGGTTCAGAGAAAAACAAGACAGAAAAGCGGCCAGAACAGATCCAGTTAATACCAGCTGTCCAGATAAGATTTCAGTGATGTGATGATGACAAAAATATATGCACAAGCAAACTAAATAGTATTGGTTGCTTCTTGGACACAGACACTGCTTGTAAAAGTATACAGATCTGATTAGTGAGGCCAACTAAGAGGCAATTAAATGAGCCAAACAGAGGCTTGGCTGGCCATTTACAATCAGGACACCTTCAATGATATTAAAACTCACCCAAATAAAAACTCTCATAAAATCAGAAGCCAAAATACACAATCAGAAAGGGCATACAGCAAGAAATTTGATTAAAGCCATTTGCCTTACAAATGGTGATGAAACAATGAAATGTACTTGGAGAATTCACTCAGAATGTAAACTGAGGTGGAAGAGGAAGAATGAGAAGCAGTGCTCATATTTACAGCCCTTTAGAGTAAAAAGGAAACTGCTTCTGCTTTGTGGGCTGAAGAATGCTGCTCAAACTTGGATCAGAGGGTCACAACTTTTGCTTTAGAGATTCCAAGTAATATTGAAGATATAATCTTCACTAATACACTGTATCATTACTATTAGGAATTTTTGACTTATTTAGAGTTGAATTTTCTAAAATTCTTTTCCAACTATTTCCTTCTTCTTCCTTTCTTAGTAATGTGAAAGCCTTTCTCCTTCCATCTAAACTTTTGCTCCACATTTAAGCACCCACCCTCTTTGATTCAGTTAACTTCTTCAATCTCTTTTCTCATACATTGCTGTATTAGTTTATTAAGCTATACAGCCAAAGTCTTTCTCACAGCTCTCTGGATCATTTTAGAACTAATTTGAATTTTTACTAATGATTTGTTGAATGGTGGATATCATAAGAATAAATGGTATTCCACCAGAAGACTGACTGACTGAAACCATGGAATGAGATAATTCAACGTTTGTAAGATTTCTGTGGTAAATTTCACTGAGCATTACATTAAGAGTACGAGACAATCATCTAGCATAATCACCAAATACTTCAATTCACTCCTTTTCAAGGCTAAACATTCACTTCTGTAAATGTTTGACTCTTTAATATGCTTCCAGATACAACGTAACAGGGCACTTTCTAACGGAAATGAAGTACCCACGCTCTTCAAGAGCTTCAATCACTTTTATAGCTGCGGTGAACCTCATTATCCATTGAACCTGCAATCTGTTATCTGTACGTTTAACTATAATGATTTCAGTAGCATTGCCTAGATTATTTATAAAAAAGATTTATTGAGTATAGTAGAGGGCACTTAACTAGAAGTACTTATGAAGAGCTCCTTGCAACACTTAAAGCTTTGGATCCTTCAGTAGTCATTTTGAAGATATATTATTTATACTTTCCTAATTTCAAACATCATGAGTTTAAATCAAGTGCCATTTTGTGGTAGGCCAGATACCCTAGAGATGCCAAAATATTATGCACCACAATAGTAGCATGTAGTAAAAGTGGGGGAAAAAAAAAAAAGAAAGCAGCATGTTATTGTCTCATACTGCAAACTAACCACAGAACATTCTCATTGGTGGTGATAGATGTTCCAAAATCACCTTTCATTAAAGAAGAAGGTTTCTTCTTATTCTGGTTATGAATTATTGGGTTTGAGGCCTGGATTTTTTTTTTTCAAAAGGTCCAGCCTTAAGACTGTCTCTTGGAGTTACGCGTTGCTTGAATCAAGAACTCTCTTCTACCGTGATGCTTATCACAGGGTAGGATAGAGGAGGGAATGGAATCAGAGTGATGATCAACTTCATGAATTGTCTTTTTGAATTAGTTGTTGCCCTTAGTGGCATAACTACATAGACTGCACTTCCAGCTACCCTATTTTTTTGTTTCAAGCTCATGTGCATTTCTGACCTCACTCGATTCCAGAGGAAAAAATGTACTCTAATCCCGCTGCTTTTCTCCTGTGAAAGAAGATACAGGGGGAGATAGAAAGAAAAGAAACTACAAGGGTATCACTTCAGGGCACAGAGAGCCAAAACCAAAAGTGGAGCGCTCAACTGCGGCAATTCCTTGCTCTGGTAAATTCACATGTGAGCAGGCAATAAAAAGATATTGCTACACTTTAGTGAACTGTATGAGCTGCAGTAGTCATCCACGAATGCCCCATCTAATCCTACATGTGAAATAAAACGTGTGAGCTTAGAGTACCCTCACTATGTTTCACCAGCAGATAAAGGCTGACATTAAATTATGCACTGTGCTTTATCAGGCCAGGAATACATGCATCATCAATGGGTTGAGAATAACTGTCTTTGAATCATGGCACCATGCTTTTCAGAAAGATAACATTTTTAAATGATATGGAATCATTTCATTATTTCAGACTCATCTGTTCCATGGATATCTCCATGCTGTACCTAATGTGAAGACTTCAGACGTCCTGTGAATAAGAGGTACACAGTTTGCATCCATTGTATCTTTTACTTGCAGTATAAACTAAGGTTGCCAAAAGTCCCTGTTGCCCTTAAGACAGCAAACATTTTGAGTCCTTTCAGGAAGAACCTGAGGGCATCTTCAAGGAATAATCTCCAGACTATCTTCCTTTTTTCCCTACTTGATGTCAACGAAATGGCAAATAGAATAGCTAAAGGATACATGCAAATATTGTTGCTGATGGATTGGGTACATCACCAATTCCCACTGCCATCCAGGAGTATCAGCAGGTTTGCCCGAGAGCTTGCCTTTGGGATGACCGAACAAGCAATCAAGGTAGATGGCAAGCTCTTCTGGCCTTGAGGCTACCCTGAGGGCTGCTCTACATAGTAACATAGACCCAGCATCTGGGACTCTGCAGGCAATCAGTGAAGCAGCCTGTGCTTTCAGAGCTGACGCTTCAGGCTCTTGGCACACCACTTATGTCTTGCTAAACAGTCAGTTCACACTTTCAAAGTACTCAGAGACTGTGTAGCAATAACGCTGTTCAGCTATGAGATGTGATTATATTGAGTGCAAGTGAGATAGTATTGGTGACTATTTTAAAGTGGAAAAATTAACAGTTATAAATATTGGATGACTGACACAGAGTACAAAGCTGAATGAGAAGGGTCTGATCCTGTACTGGTGCTATATATGACTGGTACTGTCTTTGATGTTGACTTGTACTTTTCTTGCATTCTTTTACTTTCTAACCATTAGAAAATTATCTCCTGTTTATCCAAGTCCTAAATAGCAAACTAACATCTCAATATTTTTCCGACATATATGACTTTAAGAAGATGTGGAAATGAAAAAAATAATTACAATTTTGCCCCAGTAGATATGACTGTTCAACAGAATCGCCTCTAGCTGGTCTTATTTGCATGCGATACATGTAGAAGAAAAGTATGCAATGAATTTAATGGCTTTTTTCTTACTCGATATACTAATTTATGGACTTATAAACACAACATAATTTGTTGAATAGTGCTGGAGAACAAGTTTGTCAGCTCATTAAAATCTTGACAATATAAACTGCAATTAACAAAAGGGAATGCAGTGTGTTACAGACTTTGTCATTCAGCTAAAGGTTTCTACCTATTTGCAATAATTTGAAATGCCACATTGCAAGAGTTTAATTAGTTTAATTGTAGTTCTTGGTGTTCTAGATGAGTTCATACTTGGACAGTATTCTAAATATTTAAAATTCTCCTGGAGAATTGGATGGCATCAAGTTGCTGCTGGAAAGCAAGAAGCGGTAATAATGCTATGCAGTGGCATGTGATGGGGGATTTAAACAATCAAAGAAAAGAAACACCCACACATTTTAGATTAAAATTCACTTTTGGCAAATCTCAAAGCAGGCTCTCCTGAATAGCATTTCCAATTAATCCATTATGAATCGTCTTGGAAGGGTATTAGGCTAAATTGTTTGCCATATAATTATGGGAATTAAGAACGGATTGAAAGAAGCCCAGAGGAAAGAGGCTTGGGGGTGTTGGTTGACAAGAAGCTCAACATGACCCAGCAATATGCACTCACAGCCCAGAAAGCCAAATGTGTTCTCGGCTGCATCAAAAGAACTGTGACCAGCAAGTTGAGGGATGTGATTCTGCCCCTCTGCTCTGCTCTGGAAAGACCCCACTTGTAGGGCTGCATCCAGCTCGGGGGCCTCCAACATGAGAAGCACAAGGATCCGCTGGAGTGAGTCCAGAGCAGAGCCACCAAGATGATCAGAGGGCTGAACCACCTCTCCTACGAAATCAGGCTGAGAGTTGGGGTATTCAATCTGAAGGAGAGAAGGCTCTTAGAGCAGCCTCCCAGTACCTGAAGAAGGGCTATGAGAAAGCTGGAGAGGGACTTTTTGTAAGGGCATATAGTAACAGGATAAGGCGGCACAGCTTC
Organism: Callaeas wilsoni; assembly: GCA_013398955.1. Classification (NCBI taxonomy): domain Eukaryota; kingdom Metazoa; phylum Chordata; class Aves; order Passeriformes; family Callaeidae; genus Callaeas; species Callaeas wilsoni. Next base: position 435,392 of record VWPU01004584.1, read on the forward strand.
AAACTGAGAGAGAGTAGGTTTAGATTAGATATTAGGGAAGAAATTCTTTATTGCGAGGGTGGCGAGGCACTGAAACAGGATGCCCAGAGAAGTTGTGGATGCTCTGTCCTTGGAAGTGTTCAAGGCCAGTTTGGATGGGGGTCTGAGCAACCTGGTCTAGTGGAAGGCATCTCTGCCCATGACAGGGGGGTTGGAACAAGATGATCTTTTTAAGGTCCCCTCCAAACCAAACCATTCTATGATTGTAAGACAATTATCCTGCTTAAGCAAGACCATTGCTTAAAATCCTAGGCAAGTATGTAATATTTTATACACAAAACACCTTTGATATCTGTGTTAAAGTTTATGACTACATGAACCAAAGAAGTTAAATTCCCAGGGTCTATTAGTTCATACAGTACCATGGGACATAAATGTACGGATTACGGGCAAGCATCAGACAATATCTTTCAAATACAAAACTTACTATAAATGAACATTACTTTCCCTGGCCTCATTCCACAATACAATATCTATACAAGATGCTATACACCTTTTCCCGAAAGGTGATACTAATGGCTGGTTTCTTTCTATCTAATCACTGGATTTTGTTTGCTTGTGAATTCTAATCTTTCTTATTTGTGCAGAAGAATGGGTGTTCATAGAAACTTAATTTTGGGAAGCCTGAAAGTTTTCTATTCCTCTTGCAGCTTTGTTTACCACTGAATCATGTTCCTAGTTACACCAAAGAGCTACACATAGTGAGGGATTTTTTCCCTCATTTGTGTCCAATTAAAAATTTATATCTGACATGTATTTAACCATTCAGTTGCCATACTTGTTGCAATGTGCACCTATGAGAATACTGACAAATTTAAAGGACACATATGACCTGTATTTAGAATGCAAATTACACTGTGGGCAAAAGACAAATTTTGAGTAGCAACTTGAAAGCTTTATTCTCATGCAGTAATGGACATGCTTTAGCATATATTTGTTCACTGTTCCAGTTTTTAACACTTGGAAATCAAAATGTTCCTCCATTGTTTAACTAAAATAATGTGAACAGATCAAACACATTTGTAGCAATGCTCATATATGTGAAGCTGTAACCCACAAAAATGTATGTCCTTGTATGCCACTAATATTTTCTAAGAGCAAATAAATTTTCATTTAATCTGAAATATTTCAAAGTTCCACTCAAATCAAGTACTCAGAGAGGGAAAGTTTCAAGATTAAAATGCATTTTAAAGCTGTGTTCTCACCTCCATTAGTTCATTTTAATGGATATTCTGTCAACTGAATACACTACTAGAAGTGTTGACTGAAGGAAAAATAATATTTTCTCCAAATGTTAAAGAAAACACATAGAAGGTGATTTCAAAATTCTTAATGGCAATTACACATAATGTAATTTATGTTCATTAAGTCAGAAAGAGAAACCTCTCAAACACAAGCTTCTTGTCTGACTAAAGCGGTTTGAATTTTGGGTACAAAATACTCCCAGTAACTTATTTATGTATAGTGGATGTACAGAATTATGTTTACACCACTGAACTCCTTGTTAAAGCTATAGCATTAACACCCAATTCACTATATGCTCTCACTTCATCTGATTTCATCAACCTTCCTCATCTTCATGAAGTCACTCCATTTCTCCTTCTTGTCTAACTTTACCACACCAGAAAACAGACTAATGCTCACTTTCTCATCTAACTAAAGCTGAGGTTTAAACAGCTTCAGACAGAACGTTCTTTTGCTGTCACAGAAGAGTAGTGTTTGACTGAGAGTTCTTTAAGATTTGAATTGACTGTTTGCCTATATAGCTTCTTGCAGTCTGTAGCAATATCATGCAGAAAATAAAAAACACAACACATTTTCTTGGATTTTTTTACAATTATTGGATGACGAAATAGAAACCTACATATGTAATTTTTTCTTGATAAGTTGGAGAACTTGACTCACTCCTGAGGAACTGAACCAATACGTCACAGGTTAACATGTGGAGCAAATTATTCCTGCTCCTCATGTTGGGGGTTGTGGTTTCTAATGGAGGTTTTAGTTAAAGAGAACATTTTCTCTTTTATAGTGCAATTTTTAAGTTTTTTAGAAAGATAATTTCATGCAAATATGTTTGCTCCATTATGGGACTACTGAAATATAAATAATGACAATGAAGATATAAACTGGGATTTCATTTGGCGAGTAATTTCAAATAGCAAATGCTTTCAAACAGTGATGTTATCTGTGAGGAGATCATAGATAGCAATATATTGTCAGTTTGATTGCTATACTTAACTGCAATTAGTAAAACCTTTTCTCCAGTATAAAACCAACTGTAATTTTACAGAAAACTAAGGACATGTTTCCTTTTCCTAGGGGTATTTTTTTCATTTAAGCACAAGCTGATTCTTTTGGTACTACAATACTTAGAAAATTCTATTGCCATCAACTGTTAAGGTGATGTGGCCTACAGTTAAAGTGAGTCTCCTCTTTGTTACGAGGAAAGTGCTTGGAGTCACATGTCAGATTTTCACGTTCATATCAAATATGAACTTCATGAGATTCATCTTGTCTCACTGAAATAAAGTTGGTATAAATTAGTGTCTTTCTAACCCAATGAATGCTTTTCATTTTTAAAAATCTTTGACTTGTGTCAAGATCTTTCCTCAGAAGGTTGATATCTGTCTTTTTGGAACAAAGTGAATATCAAAAAGAGAAACAAAAGGAAATTGGAAAAAAAAAAAGAGGTGAACGGGACAGATACATTTTTGAATGAAGACGTAGATCTTTATCATTTCTGTAAGTTGAGATGGAAGTGGTGAGTGGGTAGAAGAGACTTGCATGGACTTTTTAGTGCAGTTTGACAGGAAATTAAGCACCTTTATATCTGCCCATCTATCATGTGTTCACCTTTATCTCTTGACATGTCCTTAGTAAAGGGTGACATTTGGAAACAGTTCAATTAAAGTCACTGTGTTCTGGGTAGCAAACACTGTGTGAAATAAATAACTTGTAAATTGCATTGCATGAATATCACTACTGAAATAAGTGATATCATAACAATGGGTGTGTATAACAAAGTTGAATTAATACTGATTAGTCACTTATTTTATGATAATTCTACGGTCAAAGGTAATTGTAACTTTACTATTCAACATTCATAAAAATTATGTCTACATTAGAAAGAAGACTGGAAAGATTAAACTTTTCTGTTAGCTGAAATGCATTGAGAGGTAAAAGAGAAAAATGAATAAGTTCTCTTCTCATAGCTTAATCTCATACTTAAAGGCAGAGTTTTCCTTTTTCTGTTTTAATGCTAATGTTTTGAAGGTAAAGTCTATACTAGGGGAAAACGTCTCACTCTCTTTTCCTCCTTTTTTCTGCAGCTGAGTTGTGAAATATGTTTAGAGCCATGCTGGGGGAGAAGGGACCTTTTAAATAATAGTAATAGTATGTACATTCTACTCCTCCACCAGATTTCCCTTCCTGTGATACAGGTAAGGTCATGTCACCTGTTACACTGGATGAAGAGAAAACACATAAAAGCATTATAGACAGCAGCCTGACAAAGGGAATAAAACGGAAATTAAAACATGAGGTACTTCAAACTAAAAGTCCCAGAGAACAAAGCGGTGGAATTTCTAGATCAAAGTATTTTAGTTTTCAGTTCTTTGTAAAAGACTTGGAAACCCTTCCCAGGGGCCGGGGCGGGGGGTGGTGCTGGTAGTGAAGGGGATGGGGCTATGTGGAAGAAAAAAAACCTTTTTTAAGATATTAAAAAGTGGGAAGTCAAATTTTCCAACTGACTTACACATTAAGCATGTATGCAAATGCATAAACAAGACCTTTTTTTGCCTTTTATTGTTCTTTGTTTGGCATATATCAAGATATTTTAGTAAAAGAGGAGTTTATGCTATAGGACTGCTGGTATATTTATTGCAGAATATTTACAACTTCCCAGACATGCTAAATTCTTGAAGAAGCTACTTTTGAAAAAAAGTTTTCAATGAGTTCCCATTTTACAAGTATCACAGCTTTTTTATCATGTACAGTCAACTGCTCTCTATTTATGCAGAAAACATAAATCTGGGTTGTTAGAAATAAATGTTATATTGAAGACTGGTATATCATGTATGTATGGTTGATCTTTTGGCTATCCAGTCTTCCATAACTTGCTATAAATGTGCACCGTAACACTACAGGTGTGCCAAGTGTCATACATAACGTAAGACCCAAGACACCGGTCATGACTCACACAGCCTCTTGCACACATTACTGAAATCGTGAAGCAGTCCTCAACTTTCTTTCCTGATGGGAATTTGATTGAGCTGACAGTGATGGTCACTCTGTCGGAGTAAACGATAGGCACTGAGGTATATATCTACCTGCATAAAACATTTACCAGACCCCCAGGGTGGTCATGTCCTTATTGGCAGCCATTCCAGCATAACCAATCTGTTTTTCTGAGTTGTTGCACACTTTGAAGTGTCTGATGGACTGAATCCTTATTACCAGCCAAGAGTCAAAAGAGGAATAGGAGCAGCTGATGTGGTATAAAGATCAACTCAAATGTGATGTTAAAACTTGTGAGCTCTAATGTGAGTACATTAGCAAGTAAGTTCATGCTAACTATGCGTATGTTGAGATGCTGAATGCAGATTACACATTGAAGTATCACTTGTACAGTGGTATAACATTTTAACAGTAGGAAAAAAATACTCAGTAGAAAGTAGGCACTTTCATTCTTTCAATTACCTCAGTGAGTCCATATTATTATTCATAACTTTATGCAAATATATTACAAACTATATAAGTCCAATGTGCATTAGAAATAATATTTATACCAATTAGTAAAGCATACTGAAACGTAAGACTTATACCCAATTGGTATGAACAAATGAAAACTATAGGTCTCTGAAGAAAGCAAATAACCAGATATGTACACCAAGATGCAGTAACAAAGACAAGCCTCTGCCAAAGAGAGCTAGCTAGTGAGCTGATCATCAGCATTGCACCTTCTCAACTATAAAAAACAGGAGTTGCCCAATGACTTGTACTGACTACTTTAGTTTGGAAACTGAGTTTGTTGAATGCTGAGTGTAATGGATTACACTCAATTTTTTTTTCTGTATTTTCTACGTTTTTGTAACAGATTAAGAAAAAAGTCCACAAATAGACTCATTTGTTCAGCTTTTGCTCTGCTAGGATGATGATGCCCATTGTAACATTTCTTATGGGCACAGTAAATAACAGAAAATACTAATTAGAAAAAGGACAATCTGAATATTTATGGCTTTGTGTGTGTTTCCAGTATGGGCTCCTTGTTAACCTTGTCTTGCCATTTGCTAAGAAACTCAACCGAAGATAAACAGTGAGCACATTTTCCTATATGGCATGGTTCTCCCTTTTTATATCTCCATATGCACACCACAAACTGAGTAGTCTGCTTTGTGAAGCTATGTAAGTAGGGACAGATAGGCTGCTGTTTGGGGTAACTAAACAAAAGGGAGAGAAATCACAATTCAGGATGCCACAAAAACATGGACGGAGATAATATGGAGGGCAATTTTTGAACCTTCAGCCTAGAAGAAAGTATGTTAAAAATAAACTACAACAAATGCTGTGAGCAGAATTCTTACAGGAAAATTACAAAGCATGGGTCTTTTAAATTTTTTTAATATTAGTGTAACGTTTTACCTCCTTCACTCCTTCTCCCCTTCTCCAGTTTTTATAACTTGCAGTGAGTTTAAAATTAAACTATCTTCTAAAATCTGAGAAAATGTCATTGCATTCGATCTACAAAGCATCCAGCATGCCTCAGAGTGCTGTATAAATAACACGGAGGTCTAATTCTGTGCTCAACCTCAAGAGATGTCAGAAGGAGCAGAAAGATGATTTTAAAGTTATTTTTATTCTGTTTAGATTTTGCTTTGACTGAGAACAGATGGTGTGTTTTAACTATTTTTTCAAATGAGCCGAATGTCTACAGGTTTGAAAGTTTATGGTAAATCTCCTTGTTATGCTCTGCATGAAGGAGAGCTATAGAAAGAACTGGACAAGTACAGTGTAGTTTCTGCACTAGGTGAATCCTCTGCTGGGGTGTTAAAACATCTTCATTACACTGGAATTACATGCATGGGGCAAATATAAGAGGCCACATAGTTCTTCAAAGACCCAGAAGTGCAGCTGGTCCTGTTTTTCAAGACAAATAGGTGCCAGAGATGAGAAGCCACATGGAAGCCTGTTTTCCAGCTGGCAGATTTAAAAGGATTCCAGGCAAAAATGGGATTCATGCAGAGAGTAGCTTATTAGCTAGAGGACAGAAGAGACTAGCTGCCTGATTCTAAAGGTTCTAGAAATTGTTTCCTTTTCCCCTTCTCTAGAGGGGATGGGATTGTTCTCTCTGTTATCTTGATAGTTAATCAAAGTCATGTGTATTCTTTAGCTGAATTGCTCTGGTACTCATATCAGGCTTTGACCAGTGAACAAACGCTGCACCAAAAAGTTTTGAATCGATATGTTTTAACTCCAAGGAGATTAGTCACAGAGGCTGGTTTTCTTGGTTTGTTTCTCTCACTGCGTTTTCTTTACACTCAACACAGAAACAGAGCTTCTTTCAGAAAGAGCTTAGAAAACATCTAAGTTAGGCTAGTTCAGTCATCCTTGAAGGACTTTCTTTTCTTTCTAAGGAAGGTCATTAGATTACTTGTCACCTTCAGCAGAAGTCCTTTTGGATACCTTTCTCTCTGTAAATGGCTCTAAGAAATGCGATGTTAAATATTTTGTCAATATTAGAAGGCTCATTGAAGGAAAATTCTGTGCACTGAGCTTAAGCCTTGCAAACTGCTGTCTGTATCTTTCTGTTCAAATTCATAAAAGTTTTCAATATTGTCTAAAGAAAGACAGAATTTAGACAGATCATTGTAGCATTCACTGTAGGATTATTCAATTAGCATTCATTGTAGGATTATGAATACAGAAATTTTTCAGTATTCCATTTAGTCGTCAAAAGAATTGTGCTGTGGGTTTTTCTAGGTGAGGGGAAATGACTAGTACTAAAACTGTTGGTTTTATTTCAGTGTCCCAGTGATAACTGAAAACTTGAAAATACATTTTAAAACAAACAGATTTTGTTAGAGGCGTTATTTGTTTGTTGGTTGGATGGATTAAACTGTACAAGGTTGTTAAATCATAAAATGAAAGATGAGGTGCAGCTCATTCAGCTTACAAACCTTAGTTATGATCCTTTTTGTAGTGAACATTTAAAAGAAGAAAATACATAATCAACTCTCATATTTTATGTGGCAACTTGAATATATCTGTTACTTTTAGTAAAAAGTTCTATAGTAGGAATATGGCTGTTTGCTGTGCTGGATTTGACTAGCAGCTGATTACTCTTCTCCTGTTTACCTCCAGCAGGAGGCAAAACTTAAAGGTTACGAGAAGTAGGAGGAAAGCAAAAGAACCTGGGGAATCAGCATCAGATTCTACACGACTTCATACAATTTAACATAATTTCTTAGTTTAGAATTCTTCTCATCTGTGAACAACACAGTCCCAAAGCTAGGCGCTCTGATATCTGTCTCTCTCTGTCTTTTGAGACGTTCGTTTTCTGTGGATGCCACACAATATTCCTACCATAAAGCCCACCATGTGAGACTAGTTCCTCTGTGCATGAATTGCTATTAATCCTCAGTGACTTCAGCAGTTTCTTCCAGAGATCCATAAAAGTCAGTACATGACCATCTGAAATTCTGCAAGTTTTCTGCAGGTTTGTATAAATGATTTCACTGGCATTCACTGTACCGAATTGCTAAAAATCTATGATGTAGGCCTCTATGCATACTCCATTCTACTATATTTCTCCATCTCAATACATGAACTTCATTCTTTTCACCTATTTCAACAGGAATCTGCTGGAGACATTAGTATTGATGTAAAATATATATTTAGCAGTTGAACCAAAGTTTTTTAAAAGGAAAAACTGTCTGTGAGACATTTTGTTTTGACTGAACTATTCTCAGATACCACCTGACAGATAGCAAAACCTTTCTATTTCCTGAATATGCTTTGGCAACATGCCTTCTGATTTTCTTCTTTTCTGGTCACAAGTATCTGCTGTTTTCTGTGTGGAGCTCAATTAACTCATCCCTCTCTCATTCTGTCTGCAAATGATTCTGTCATTTGCTCTTTCCTCCCTATGCCTTTTTCCTTGTCTTCTCTTTTCTCTACTGGGCTTTTTTTGTCTGTGTGTTCTTTTCTTTTCCTTTTTTTTTTTTTTTCTTCTTTTCTTCTTGTTCTATCACTGCAGTCCAACAAATTTGCTCTTGAACTGTTAGACTTGTAACTATCTCTTCCTCTGCCATGCATTCCTGGTAAATATCAAAGTCCAAAAGTCTGTGCTCTAGGTATTATTCTGTACCCTTGTATCCTGTATATCTTTAAATGTCAATGTGTTCCACAGTCCTTTTTACCTTCTGTTATGGTTTAACCCCAGACAGGAGCCAAGTACCATGCAGCCACTCACACAACCAGGAGCATCAAGAAGAGAATTGAATCAGAAGGGTAAAAGGTAGAAAACTTGTGGGTTGAGATAAAGACAGTTTAATAGGGAAAAGAAAAGCCATGCACACAAGCAAAACAAAACAAGGAATTAATTCACAGCTTCCCATGGGCAGGCAGGTGTTTAGCCATCTCCAGGAGAGCAGAGCCCTGTCACATGTAATGGTTATTGGGGAGGACAAATGCCTTCACTCTGACTGTCCCTCCCCATTCCTCCTTCTTCCCCCCACTTTATATACTGAGCATGACGTCATATGGACTATCCCTCAGGTCAGTTTGGGTCACCTGTCCAGACTGCATTTCCTCTCAGCCTCCTGTGAACCCTCAGTCTCCTCTCCAGCATGGCAGTATGAAAAGCAGGAAAGGCCTTGGCTCTGTGTAAGCCCTTCTCAGCAATAAAAACTCATCTCTTTATTATCAATCCTGTGCTCAGCACAAATCTAAAACACAGCTCCATAACAGCCACTGTGAAGAAAATTTACTCTATCCCAGCCCAAAGAGCATATCTTCATCTTTACTTCAGGAATCTCTGCTAAGCTCTGCCAGATGATACTAAAAACACAGGAAGTCTGTATGTGCTCTCTGAATAAAGACTCTCATGTTGTGCTGGTTTTTTACATGAATTTATTTCTGTTGCTTTTTCTCCTTCCTTAGGTCACTGCCAGTATTGTCTGTGAGCATCATCACCTTCCATTTCCAGCAGACACCTCTGAAGAGGAAAGATAACAATTGGAGAAACTGCCATCTAACTCCCTGTTTTAAGCACTTTTTACACAACTTCACATACCTGTATAACTGTACTGTTGTACTAAAGAAGAAATTTTCTTCTTAACTTGGTTGGTAGCCATTCGAAAGTTCAAATTCTAAGCCAACTCCTTTTTATATGAAAAATTTTAATTGCTTGTAGCCATATTATTCAGCAAAATAACTGGTAAGAGTAGCCAGGCATATATTCAAATATTCATATATTCATTAATGTAGCTGTTCAGGGGATCAACAAACATGTTTAGAATGAATTGGTAAATTAAAGGTATTCAGTAGTTTACCCAGATGTTTTGGATTGAAATATTTATGCAAATTCAAAGTGACAACAACAACCAAGCAAACAAACAAATAAAAGAGATGATTTCTTCACCTAAAGAGTTCTAATTCAGTAATTCTGACATATAATTTGAGTGCAGTCACTGGAAGAGGTTTCATACAAGAACTTTCAGGACTGCATTCTTATTTATCTGTATATACATTTTAGTTTAAACATCTTAACAAAGCTTAATTTAGCTTCAGATCTTTAACTATCCTTTTTCTTTAATTTTAATTTCCTTGAAACATGACAATTATGTCTCAAAATAAAACCAAAAGTCCAGAAACCATCAGCTTTTATCCACAATGCTAACTAATACACAGTCTGTCCACAGAAAATCTGTCATTTGTCTCTGTGTTACTTAAAATAGTTCTTTTAGTATTGGCAGTGCCAAATAGAGAGCAAACTTTCAACAAAGGTATGCAAAGCATCACAAAATGAAGTTCAATACAAATGAAATCTTTGTATATAGAGATATATATATGTATTTATACACACCTATAAGCATATATACCCTATATATACATATATATATGTATATGTATATATATTCATACATTTTAGCTAACACTTGAGATCCATTATAAAATTGCCCTCCTTAATGTTAAGTATAAAAGAGGGGAAAAGTGAAATTACCAAAACTGTTGTACTTACTGAGTTTTGAGATTTTATCATTGTTTTCATTTCTTTAAAGCAAATCTATGTCTGCGATGCCATCCTTTTCAAAGAGGAGACGCAGACAAATTGGGTAATAAAACCAGTTATGTACATAGGGCTGGATCCTAAGCCTGTCACAATCAAAGTATATGTTTCCATTGGTCTTTCACTTGCTGAAGTGTTACCAGGTACCCACAACACTGAAAGAAAGATAGCAGAGTAAAAACAGTCAATGCTTTTTCTTTTTTTTTTTCTTGTTACTTAAGTGCAACGTGACTTTAACAGGTATAAAGCTTTTCTGGGGAGGAGAAGATAGTACTTAAGTTGTCAGAGACACTGTAATCTCAGCTACTGTTTTCCCTTCTAGTAGTTATAAATATATTAATAAAATCTGAGAAAAATGTCATGCACTTATGGAAAGAAAACAATTCCAGCTGAAGACTACAGAATATAGTTATGAGGGATTACATGTTCCAATAACTCAGAAATACTGGAACTGAAGCACGACATAGTTCAGGTAAGTTCTGATTTTGAAAAGCTAGTTTTTAAGCATGTATTCTGTACATTACTAACACAATAATTTGAGGTACAATCAGAAGTGCAGGACTACACGTATCATGTAATTAATTTGGTTTTGCCTGGTCATTACTTTTTATTCTGATGGAAACTAAACAGAAACAGAAATCTCATTAACAGATTATTTATACAGAACTGTATTTTACATCTGATTTGACACCTGTTAGGATCTATTCATTTCAGAAGCAATATAAAAGGTTCTAAGTCACCTCATGGTTTGACTCATACCTCCTCTACCCATCAGTGTATGTCTTGCCTGCTGGCTAGAGTTTTGGAAAAGAAGTATTTTTGGCAATTAGAAGAATTAATTTTCAATAAATGTGCTTAGCAAAATCAGCAAGCAGCTTTCTGTAAGATGTTTAGTTGAAAATTATTCCTTCACACCCGAAGAATATGTTAGTGACTAAGAAATCCTACTTCAGACTGAGTTTTTGCCAGCAACACTGACTTCACACAGAGGGAGATTTTTTTTGGCATGAAAAGCTGCAATAGTTTTAATTCTCCTCCCAAACACAGACACTCTCTTTGCAATTACAGTGAACTTGGACTGTTTGTTCAGTAGCAAGAAAGTCTCTTAGTTCTTGCTTAAGTGAAAGAGCACTGACATCACAGGTAAGATAGATTCTGATCCTCTAGATATAGTAGTCTGTGACAGTATGCTGAAAATCAGTGGCATTTAAATGTGATAGCACTCATCTGAGTTGGTAGAGTAAGCTGGTAAATCTTGAAGCGTAGAAAAATTTTAGATCCCTAAAATACAATCATGAGAAATAAAAGCACTTTTTACTGAGATTTATCATGTCACTTTTCAAAAACAAAATGTTTAAGGTTTTCATTTCTCTCTTTAATTCCTTTGGCAGCATATTTTTTCCAACACTGTCATGTCCATTGTCTTTTCTGTTTGAAGAGTACACTCATCTTGACTACAATCATGTGGTATAGCACCTGCAATAAGATCCTGACAACAGTGCTTTTGAGCATGGAAATCGAGCAATTTTTTTTTCTGTTTTACAGGCATGTTGTCAAGCAAAAAAAAAAGTTTAAAATTCTTAGCTTTGTATTTCATGCAGCTGGAGAGCCTTATCTGAGTTTCATTATCTGTCCTAGAGAAAGTCATCCCATAAAGTCAAAGCTCCAACTTTCTGCCTGATTTGAGGCTAAAAAACCACCCATATTTTCACATGGTATTTACTTAACATTTTTTGAAATGTTCTTTCTTCCACTGAGAGAGAAGGTCAGAGCTGAAATGTTGAGATGGATTTGTTGAAACTTTCATAGAGGAAATGTTGGTCTTATGCAAGGTCAGAATCAGAATTTAATTTGCAAAATCCTTGTGAAGATAGGCAAAACTATGGGTTCTGAAGGGAGGTTTCGGAAGGGTCTTATTGTTGAAATACAAAGGAACTTTAATCCTGTTTGCTTTGAACAATGAGTTCATTGGCCTGATATTGACTTCATAAACTATCAAATGAAAAAATCCAGTGCTGTAATTAAGGAAATGACACTGCAGCCCTACTAGCCTCTCTGTAGAAGCAAAGATTTGTAAGCAAGCTAACAAAAGATTAGTCCAAACAATAAAAACAGAATACTAAAATCTCAAACTACATAGTAGGTCCTTAAATACAACTGCAGAAAATGTCACTTCTTTATCATCGCTTTACTACAGGGCAAATCACATCTGCATTTCAAACCATGACGTGCCTGGATAACCAGTCTTTTCTGTATTATAAGAAAACAATTCCATGGGATTAAGTATGATTAAGAAGCCTATGAGTAAATCTGACTAGATCATCAGTCTAATAGCACGTTAAAATTGTTTACTGGGAGAAGCCCAGGAGAGAAAATCGGGAAAAAAAGAAAAAAGTTAAAACTCTTTAAACTTCAAAGTAGTAATTAAGTTAGTTTCTTACGGAGCAGCGTATCATGAACTTGATTCTCACAGGACATCTCAGTCAATTTAAAAGTTTGTTTGCTCTATCATCTCACAGGAACCATGATGCTTCTATCAGCATCTCGTTTTTGTATCAGCCTCTGTGAAAAGTAGTGAATTATTATTTTTTAATGAGGATTCAACACCACATAATTGTGAGCTTTTACATTGTAGAGTAACTGTGGACTGATTTGCTTCAATTTGTATTAAAAAAAGGAATCCTGTTGCAAAGAAGTGTTCTGAGGTCATAAATTAGGTTCCTCTGGGAGATATTTTATTCTGTTATCTCTGTAAGACAATAAAGCTAGGCTAAGACATCTGTACCTAGTGGTACAGTATAATACATATAGTCAGTATAAATAACTCTCCTAACACTATGTGTTCATAAAACTAGAAGCGGCCGAGGCCCTCCTGGATTGTCAATCCAGTTCTTTCCTATCAAATGCAACCATACCATATAATGCTTTTGATACAAAGATCTACTCTGTTCTGCCACTAATTTGTATTTTGACTGTTACTGATAGATCCTCACTACTAAAATGATAGGAAACTTTTTTTATTCTTTCCAGTACAAATTTATAGTGGAAAAGATATTTTAAAAGTGATTGGTACAGAGTAAATTAAAAAAAAAATCACTCTTTTAAAACATTCATGGAGATTGAGACATGTTGAAAGTATAATACAATATTTGAGGGGAAAGATTCTCCCTCATGTAATAAACTGTTGACAAGCAGTAACATTCATTGAGCAATCTGAGAGACCATTCTCCTTACTGACATAGGGCTTTTTGCAGATAACTTTAGTGATCTAAAAAGCTAGTTAGTGTGTTCCTTGACTGGCTGCAAAAGTGAGGCAAGGCAGAATTAGACTGCATTTCTATGTTTCTTTTAAACATCTCCCTTAGAATAAGCTTACATGGAAAGTCTCACTCTTTATAAAAGAAATTCATGCTCCATCTATGGAAACTTTCAAGGCTGGATAGAACTTTCAGCAACGTGACCCAGTTGAATATGTTCCTGCTTAGTGAAGGGAGAGTTTGACGAGATGACTTTTAAAGGTCCCTTCCAAAACAAACTGTTTTTTGGTTCTATGATAAATCCTCATATAAGGAGACCCTAGTGGACTGCTCAAAACTAGAAACCTATTTTCAAGCAGTTGTATACAGACTGATTGAATCCTATCATCATATACAAGGAGGCTTCTGGTGATTGGAGGAGAGGCAACTACAACACATCTATCAGAAGTAGAGAGATTTATCACTGTGTACAACAACTGATGTGTTCTGTTACATAAGAAAATACAGAAGGCAGAAATTTGTTCTTAACCTCTGGAGGTGAATTAATTACTTTGTGAGACCTATTTTCAACTTATTTCAATTTTTCCTTAGATGTAAAAACCACTAAAAGTCTGTCTGTAAGTGTTGCTATAAATAATTGAGTCTTGCTCCAGTATACCAGAGCTGAAAGTCTCCTCTTTAGATTTATTTGAGATGTAAGAAAAATTCTCCATATACATTAAGGTATTAGAAGTCAGGGCCCTGAGAGAAACAAGAGGCCCCAGAGACCCTAATCAGTCTCCCCTGGAGACCCACACCCTGGAGACCCACACTCACATCCTTCCAAGCTCCCAGCTCACCCACCTGCAAGGGGCAGACTCTTGCCCTACATCTGGGATCCTAAAATATTAATTTCTGTTGCTTGTTTCTCTGAAATATTTAATCAAAACACCTTAAAATGATAAGATCTGTGGCAAGACTGTGTTTGTTCATATTATGCTTATATCCTTAGTCTACAGTAAGATGCAGCATCCCGTAGTCTCCAAAAGATTGAGATTTAAAATCCACAGGAGCATTACTCTATTCTGAAATCTGTTCTGCACCAAATCCCTTGGATAGCAGTATAACATTTCACAGAGATTTTTTATTTATTTGCTTCTCAGTATAACATTACTCAGTAATGCTAGGTAGATATAAACACTTTTGTGACGAAAAGTCACTAAAATGTCCCTGGCTGGTTAATAATTACAGCTGAAAAAAGAGGCTAAATTTGGGATAGGGTGGCAGGTGGCAAGGGCCTCAAGAGCTCCCCTTTCATCTGGCTACCATTTTCATTCTGCAAGAGCATGTGAGTGAGAGTGTGTGCTCCAGGGAACCATGTGGAATGAAATAATCCCCTACAGAAATGGAGTGTAATGAGGCCAGCCACAGGGCGGTAAAATATCACTGTCTGTCAGACAGTTTGGGAGTTCACCAGTTTTGGACCTCTGTGATGCCCAATAAATGGGGTTATGAAAGAATTCCCTTCTCTATTTCACTTTCTTGCCTAAAGACATTCCTGTCTCAGGTTAGACAGATTTCTGCTTGCTTGTCGGTCCCTACTGACTTCACTTGAAGCCACATAAAATGGCACATAGGAAAGCAGCATCAGATTCAAGTAGAAATTACTAAATTCTTGACTTGATATGAGGTCATATGCACCTTCGTTTGAGATACATTAGTGAGCCCAAACAGCCCTGATGCCTTTAACAGTCATTGACACTGGAACAAGTAGCAGCACACGGCCTGTGTTAATATCATTAACATTTCACAATCTACAGCACAGAGCAGTCATGTGCAAAATAGCCTGATCAGTGGTAATTCCTGATTGTTGCTGAGGAACTGCTCAGGAACATGTGATTTGGCCTGAACCAAAGCAATGGTAGGGGCCATCCTAAGAATTTCAATCGGGCCAATAAAGAGCCTGCTGAAAGACAGTGCTCCTTGTCAGGAACAAGATTCCGAAGTGGCTTTGTCAGCTGTGTCTTTCATTTGCTGTAGATAGTAAGTGAGCTAACAGGTGGGTATGGACTAACAGGAAGGGCAAACTTAACCCTCAAAATGTCACGTGTCAACACACCCTATTTCATGGCCATGGCCCAGAAAGGCAGTTCTGCAGTGATTTCTCTCCAATGACCCATGAGTATATGCTCATTTCTCAACATGGATCACTGTATTAGTACATATGTGAAGTCTGTTTGCTGGCACAGGTACCAGTATTTGGTAATTGAGGGGACTAAATTTTATACACTTTATTGCTGTTTTAATGAGAAGCCCACATATAGCTTCACTGTTCCAGTCACAATTGTAAAAGGAATCATTGCCTTTTCATCTGCAAAACAGTGCAACAACTTACAGAACTTAATATTGCATTGTGGATTTTATTGTTGTACTTGAAATTTTACAGTAAATATAAATTTACAGTAAATACTAATTTAATATATATTTAAGTGTTACTGACAAGAATTATTTCCAGGTTTCCCTTTCTCACAGAAAATAACTCTGTAATTATTTAGGGGTTTTTGTATTGGATTTTGCTTTCTCCTGAAATCAGTCTATCCTTCCTAATTATGAACATGTTTTCAATATCTTTTTGTTCACTGTTGCCTGAAAATAGATGACACCGGAAAAGCAGTCCTGGATATTGCTCAAAACATCAGCACCCTCACTCAGGTACCCACCCAGAAATGGAAATCTCTCCTACCAACCGACTGGTGGAACAAGCTTTGGGGAATGGACTGGTGGAAAAAGCTGGGCTTCTTTTTGTTATGCTCCTTGGCTGGTTTGTTATTTCTCCCTTGTTTAATCCTCTGTTTTATGAGGATTGTTACATGTCTGAAACATGTTGACTACAATTGATCCAGAGAAACTGGGTCTGGGAAATGTAAAGATAATGATGCTTAAAAAGGACTTGGCTGCTGTTGATATTTTGGAAGAAGCAAGGGTGACCTATGAACAACACGAGAGGGCTTCCAAGTTTAAATATGAATACAAAAGCCAAATTATCTTAAAAAAGACGAAAAGGAGGAATTTGTTAAAAATGAGATAAGGGGGTTGGCTTTCATAT